>CM041780.1:21291049-21721154 GCA_023374045.1 Limonium bicolor
TCGGGAGGTGTAACCAAGTGAGTAAGCAGTAGATGTTTTAAGTATGCTGAGAATGGGAGAGAAAAGAATAACAATTTGTGTGGGGTTTTTTTATTCAAAAATTAAAGCTAAACTCCTCCGTTTGAAAAAACACAGTTGAGAGATCTAGACTGAGTCTTTCAGAATAAAACCTTTAGAAGATTAGGAAGATGAGCACATTTATCTACAAAGATATCACCCAGCATACATTAGGAAATAATGACTCCAGTCTCCTGATATTATTAAATTTCCTTCAGTGAACATCCCACAAGCAGGGCATGTGGATAATTTGAGTGAATAAGCCTGTGCATAATCATAACTTCCTTTGAAACTACAAGAGGTGAGAAGTATAATCATATTCCATTATACCTTTCATCACCACAGACTCATACTCACAGCTGTGAAAGACATTATGTGTGTTATTTAGTAAACAACACCTTGACTTTTTCTCTCCATCCATGTAGCGACTTTGGGTCAACTTGTCCAGAGTAATTACCCTTAGAAAGTTAGATGATGAAGCATCCTTGAAGACTTAATTATCGAATGAAAGAGGCCAAATACGTGTTGTTTGTGCTGTGAGCAGAGGAATCTCTTGCCTTGTTTGTTCCATTGTATTATAAAGCCACTGTGATGTTATAGCATTTAGTTTTAGTGCATACCCCAACATGATGCTTGTGAGACACATTCAGGAGATTTATACGAAAGAGGAGAAAAGATGCATACATCCAATTAATGTATATTCGGAAGACATGCTGAAGTAAATAACATACTCATCTTAATAACCTTCATAACGTTGTATCCATAAAAGACTTGGTATAGAATACTATCATCCATGAGTAACAATCAGAGATGTTTAGAGTAAAAAAAATAAAACAAACCCACAACCGAACAAAATAAAAGAAAATTAACAAAAACAAAACATCTGATCTATCTCTCACTTGGTATCTACCATGCCAATCTCAAAACGAAGTCGCTCAAAAGTCTCTCTTGGTAAGGGCTTGGTGAATATATCGGCCAACTGTTTTTCTGTGGGACAATGAACGAGAATAACATGGCCATGTTCAACGTGATCACGAATAAAATGATGACGGATGTCAATGTGTTTGGAACGTGAGTGATGAACCGGATTTTTGGTTAGCTCAATTGCACTGGTATTGTCGCAATAGATAGGGATAGGAATGAAGAAAAGACCATAATCCTCAAGCTGCTGATGAAGCCATAAGATCTGGGCACAACACGCCGCCGCAGCCACATACTCAGCTTCAGTCGTAGACAGAGCAACCGAAGCTTGTTTCCTAGAAGACCAAGCAATGAGATTAGAACCCAAAAATTGAGCTGTGCCCGTGGTACTCTTCCTATCAGTAAGAGAGCCACCAAAATCTGCATCAGTATATCCAGAGAGTGTAGGCAACGAAGTAGCCGTGTATAGAAGTCCAAGAGTTGATGTCCCTTGTAAGTAGCGAAAAATGCGTTTGACCGCTTTGACATGAGGTGTTTTGGGATTAGATTGGAACCGAGCGCAAAAACACACACTTTGCATAATATCAGGCCGACTCGCGGTAAGATAGAGAAGAGACCCTATCATCCCCCTATAAATAGTAGGATCTGTAGATTCTGCAGTGGGTTCCAGTCCCAGTCTGAGAGTGGTTGACATCGGAGTGAACATTGGTTTACACTCATTGAACTTGTATTTCGCTAAAAGCTCCAACGTATATTTAGTTTGGCTGACAAAGGTGCCATCAGCTGTCTGTCGAATCTGCAAGCCAAGAAAATAAGTTAACTCACCCATGTTACTCATTTGGAACTCTTGAGTCATTACGGTCTCAAACTCCTTTGTTAGCTGAGGACTGGTGGATCCGAAGACAATGTCATCGACATATATCTGAACCAGAAGCTTATCCACCCCGCACTGTTTGATAAACAGTGTACGATCAACATGTCCACGTACAAACTGTTGACTAACAAGGAAAGTGGTCAATCTTTCATACCACGCCCTTGGTGCTTGTTTAAGCCCATATAATGCCTTTTTCAACCGATAGACATGAGTAGGATGGATAGGATCTTCAAACCCCGGGGGTTGAGTAACATATACCTCTTCCTTGAGGTGTCCATTTAGGAAGGCACACTTAACGTCCATCTGGTAGAGTGTGAACCTATGTAAAGTGGCAAAGGCTATGAGCAATCTAATGCTTCCTTCACAGTTTTTGGCTCTATTGTTGATACAAATCCAAAGTAAGCACAATAGTTTTGTGCATTCGACCTGGTTTGTACCCCTGAGTTCAAGTCTGACAAAATATTGTTAATCTCTATACCCGGGGCGTTACGGGGTGTCAGACGACGCATGACTCTGGCTTCCTGGTTCACTACTGGTGGGATGATAGTATGCTCTGGTGGTGTGGCTTCTAAGATCGGAACCGATGAAGGAAGAACTTGAGTTCGTACCACTTCTACCTCTGAATCAGTTTCGGAATTATTTTCCATGAGTACATCATCGGCCTTACACTGAAAGAGATCTTTTATCTCCTGATGACTGACACGTCCTCCAAAGTTATTCTCGTCAAACGTAACATTTGCAGACTCTTCAACAACCAAGGTGCGTTTGTTAAAAACCCTATAAGCTTTACTGCTCATTGCATAGCCGAGAAATACTCCTTCATCACTTCTTTTATCAAACTTCCCAAGTTGAGTCTTTCCATGATTGAGGATATAACACGAGCACCCAAACACTCTGAAATGTGATATAGATGGTTTGCGCCCTTTGTACAGTTCATAGGGAGTCTTGACTAGAATTGGCCGAATCAAGGCTCGATTGAGAATATAACATGCCGTATTTATCGCCTCCCCCCAAAAACTTGGTGCAAGCCCACTACCATTTAGCATCGTACGAGCCATTTCTTGGAGAGTCCTATTTTTACGTTCCACCACTCCATTTTGCTGAGGAGTTCTGGCTGCGGAATAGGTATGTGTGATTCCGTTGTCAGTACAGAACTGGGACATCTTCTGGTTTATGAATTCCGTCCCCTGATCAGTCCTAATAGTCTTGACCTTATTCTCCGTTTGAGTCTGAATCTTAGCAAACAGACTAATAATCTCAGAATATGTATGATCCTTACTATGAAGTAGAACCACCCATGTGTACCTTGAGTAATCATCAACGACCACCAGTATATATCTCTTACCAGACCTGCTCTGAATCCTCATTGGTCCCATTAAATCCATATGAATCAACTCTAGAGTCTTGGTGCTATTGACCGCATGAGTCGAAGAGTGCGAAACCCGTGTTTGTTTGTTCAGGGCACAATCAGCACAGATAACATCATGACTTATCCTTCTTTGTGGTAACCCATTGACTAACTCCTTTAGTCTCAATCTGTTAATCAACCTGTAATGAGCATGTCCTAACCTCCGATGCCACAAAACTTCTTCATCATCTTTAGCTGTAAGACAAGTTAAGTCTTCCTGGTCGTTCACATCTACCATGTAAAGATTTCCTACTCTACACCCTTGTAACAGTACCTCCTATGTAGCCTTGTTACGAATTTGAAATCCATTAGAATCAAAGATAACCTCCGAGGGACCTTTGTCGCACACCTGTGACACGCTTAACAGATCATGACTGAGACCTTCCACCAAACTGACTTGATCAATACAATTCTCTTTGCCAATCGACCCTACTCCTATTATTCTCCCTTTGCCATTGTTCCCAAATGTAACTTTTCCTCCTCGATGTTCTTCTAAGGAATTGAACTTCTTCCTATCTCCACTCATGTGTCGTGAGCACCCACTGTCCATCAGCCACCAGTTCTCACATAACGTGGTAGCCAGTGCCTAAACACACCCAATTACTGTTTAGCTTTAGGTACCCATACTAGCCTAGATCCTGTTTTACATCTAAACTGCGAATGATAGTTGTTATTACTAGCTCTAGACTGACGTGTATTGTCAACAAAAGATTTTCTATAGTATAAATCCCTACAAGAACCAACACTATGACCGGGTTTGTGGCAATATTGACACAAAAAACTTGACTTAAGAGATCTTTCATAAAAGACTTTTTTTACTGGAGTATAAACAGGTGTAACACTCTTCTTCTTCCCGGTTAGCATCTGAGTTAAATCTGCTTTTCCAGTGTACCAAACGGGATTCCGTGGTGTTGCTAGTTCTTTTTCTCTCCTAACCTTGGACAAGTTATCCTCTAACATCTCATTTTGCTTTCTTAAGTTCTCATGCCTCTCTTGTAACGTTTCAAATTCAGATTGAACCCAAGCAGGTAAACAAGCAACTCTCTCTTTATCGGTTTGACAAACTTAATAGTAGATTTTTCTTTATCCTGAGATTCATTAGCAGACTCTATAGGAATATCTAGGTTTGACAGTCTAGATTCAAGCAGTTTAATCTTAGCCACAGCAGTTGTTAACAAGCTAAACATTTCTTTCTTTGACAAGGTATTGAATGCACTTTCTATGAGTTCAGGACTTACCTCGTCTGCTTCTAGGATCTCTTGCCATCCATCTTTAGCCATCATGCAGAAGTTCCTATCTGATTGTACGCTGACCCTTTCATCATCTTCAACCACCGCAGTCATGCATACTTGTGCTACCTCTTCTGTCTCTGAGTCTTCATCTGACTCTTCTTGTCCCCACGCTGCAGCTGCTGCCTCTGTGAATTTTTTGATTTTGTCACGAAATTCATCCTTTGTCTTTAACATACAGTCCTTCACCACGTGTCCAGGCTTGTTACACCGGAAACAAATAATTTGTTCCTTCTTATACTTGAATCTGTCAGTTCTGGACCCAGACCCTCTTCTTCCGCCGAAGATCTTCCTAATCCGTTAGCAATCATAGTAATCTCTTCATCCTCGTTAGCATCATCATCTTCTTTATCGCTTGATATCTTCTTCGCCTTTAGTGCCAGATCCTTACTAACACCGAGTCCAACTAGTCCACCTTTCATCTTGCCTTCGTACACTGTTAGTTCAGACCCCAGTTCTTCAAAGGACAATTTTGATAGATCCTTCGTAGACTCTAAAACGGTGGTGTAGTTCAACCACTCTTTGCACAAACTATCCAAAAACCTCTCGTTTATTTGAGCATTATCCAGAGTTACACCGACCGTCTTAAGTTCACATAAAATTTTATCAAATTTTTCTATTGCCTCCGTAATTGTTTCTCCCTCTTCCATCTTAAAATTATCAAGCTGCCTCTTGAGTTGTTTTCCCTTTGCTTTCTTGACTGAATCTGTCCCCGCGTAAGCCGTCTTAAGGAATTCCCAAACCTCTTTTGCGGTGCGCAAACCTAAAACTTTCTGTTGGTCCGAGTCTGACAGGGAAGACATTATAACTCTCCTTGCTTGTCGATTCTTACTTATCAATTTGTTATCATTCTCCCCCCAGCTAGACTTTGGCTTATCCTTGGTAACTCCTTCTTCAACATATTTCGGTTTTAAGTCTCCTTCAGTCACCACATCCCAAAGTTGAAGATCAATTGAAATAAGTTGATCCTCCATCTGTTCACACCAGCTTGTATAGTTGAACTTGGTCAACTTAGGTGGCTTGACACTGTAGGTAATCATCTCGACCTACCCTGAGAGATTTTTCTCTGAACTTAGGGTAACCTCGCTCTGATACCAATTGAAGAATCCTACTGAGCGTGAGACTAGAACAGACAGAATACGATGATGATAAACGAACTCTGTAACTCAGATTATCACTCAGAACACGTATCAAACTCGATACAAGATTGGCACGTAGTATGTTCACCACACTACCTATACACGAGATCTAAACTCTCAACACGTTAAGAGAACAATCCTCTCTTAACACCTCACACGGAAAATATGCTTCTCAGTACGAATTATGTTTCAGTACTATACTAATCTTTCTCCTGTAAACATCTCTCACTCGAGACTTATGCGGCGCTTTTTCTTTTGTTTTCACCTCCCTCTCTAATGCTTTCTTCCCCGTCAAAACCCTCCCTTAACCCTAGAGTTACAAACCCATATATAGATGCCGAACCCATTAATTACAACTCATAAATCATAGATATTATTTATCTTTTATAGATAGATAAAAAGCCGTTTAAGATATTCTTCTTGCTTAGATTATTTCCTCGGTTATGGACTGGCGCGTGGATTTCTTTATTTCTTCTTCACGCTCATCAGTCTGAAGCTGAGTTTGCCGATCAAAATACATCAACAGAAAGTAATTCCCCAACAAATCACTTCAACTAAATAGCAGCGGAACAACAAAATCCAAAAGGCGTTACCGCCACACTCTAGCAAAGAGTGCTCAGGCTTTAAACTACAATTCAAATACCAGATACACTTGAGTAATAAGGAAGGCTGCAGAGACAGACCTCATATCCACACCCAGGATTTAAGAATCAGTAATCATCAGAGATAAACATGGTGAGTGCACAGAATGGCACGTCAAGTGACCAACGCTCAGAAGAGCTTGTGAGTAAACAGATCGCTTTTTCAGAACCGGTTAAATTACATGGTAAATAACATCATAAAGGATGAAAGAATGCGAGAAAAATTAGCCTACTTATGAACCCGAGATTGAAGCTGAACACCTTCGTATTAAGAGATAACCATTTCACAGCACGGTATGACAACCGCCAAACACCGAAATTAGAGAACTCCCAGTGTGTTTACACCAAGAAGGGATTGAATATAAGATAAGATGTTAGAGTAAATGAGTGAGTAGTTGCGCCATCAATGGGCAACATGGTAAAGGCCAGCTACCACGGTAGTAGTGGTCGTGAGTGTAATATTTATATAAGGGGATTAAGTCATGGTGCGCCGTAAAGCGACCGTTATGTATGAGCCGTCAAATATTGACACTGAGGCAATTAGATTCATGAGTTAAGACCAATATAAGTAAGGAAATAAGATGGTAGATGAACTGTGCATTGATGCTAATAGTCTGGACCTGGTTAGGTAAGATTTCACAGGAAGCACACTACCCATTCCTTAAGGAACTGGAAGTGCATTCCTAGTAGAACAAATATGAGAAAGAAGATAAGAGGCTCTATGGAAAGAGACCTCAGTCACTAAGAGACCGAATCAGTACGGGATAGAGAAAGAACTAGAGCATACAATGCCCAAGAACATAGTAAATGGATTTTCCTTGATTAAGTTCAAGAAGAACAATAAGTGTTATTATGGAACGATGAAGAGGAGATGGACAACAGAATACTTCATAATTAGCAATAGCTAAACGTGTGACGAACACTATGAGTTTACTAAAACGAGACGTGGGACGACTGCACCCCACAGGGGCTTGCAGGCCTAACACGCTCATTTATGAGTTATTTGGGTAAGTAGTAATGTACCAGTAAGGTACCCCATGCATGTAGACGAGTGGTGTAAGGAACACGGGAAGTAGTCGACTCCGTACCACGGACAACGGAGCAAGATCAGACAAGAGCGGCTACTACCGCAAACAGTCGAAGAGAAGAATTCAGTTGAACCAACAACACAAAGGAATTAGATAACAAATAATTAAGAACTATGATGTGCGAAGAGCACGGATTGTTAAGCACAGACATCGGACATGTCTTAAAGTGTTAAGGATAAGACTGTAAAGCGCAATAAGCACTAAACAGTAGTTTCAGATTAAGGGTCATCCTCACACCAAAGGTCAGTTGGAGAGAACAATTTAGACATTCGAGAAAACACTAAGAGTATGAACATAAGATCTTCAAGCAGAATGGATAGACGAGTTACAACTCATTAAGGCCGTGTATATAAAAAGATAACACGTGATCATTGAGGGACCTTTAGTGCTAAACCATAAGCATGCATGAGGAAGATATACAATACTATAAAAAGGATAAGCGAGGTAGTTAAGCCTAAGACTATCAGAGTTGTGCAGCGGAAGCTAGCAAATCAGTACCTTTGAGGTTAGACCAACTAAGTTAAGAATATGGTATAAGTACCGTTAAGAATCCTCGATATAGAGACTAAGCCATTACCATAGTTATGACCCTCTGATCGAATTATAAGTGAGATAGATGACATGGAAGCTAGAATGCTTGGTGAGAATTAGACAGCTTGAACTTATGTTCAAGGATGATATAATGTTGATTACGTGGGAGTAATCCATTTTAAGGGTGGTAGAGCGAAAACCGCTTAGCGTATGTTTATGTACTGAGTACATAAACTACGGTGTGCATAGCACAAAAGAATTTAAGAATTTGTTTTACATAAACATTTTGAGATAAATCATGGCTATTGCACACAAAAGATGTGAATACCATACATATTAAGTACCTATCTTGTTAACTCCGGTGTGAGTACAAGTAAAGAGAATTAAGGAAGAGGATTAAGGAGACTTAAGGAATATGGAATATATGAGATATGGGTCAGTATGAAACTACATGTGAGATAAGAATAAGATAACACTATGGGATACTGTTCGATATGAATATGAAGAAGAAGAAAGTAATGATATGAGATATAAGATGGTGAGAATTGGTATGAGACGGTTATAGAACTTTGTAACACCCCAACCGTTAATCTCGTCATTACCTCTTAAACTGTTACTAATTACTCCTACTCACGCAGCGGAACTCTAATTACAACGAGGGGTGAAACAACGCCGTTAGCCACCCATGTGGCTAACCAGGCCTTTCTTACATACCGTAACGGTCTGATGAACTGGAACAACCGAGTACTTCATACAAATACAATACTCAATTCTTATCTCTACTATACCGAGTCTACAATATACAGATGCCGATAACATACTCGGACTTACACCTCATTAAAACGCATAAGTAATCACATTTAGCTACCCATGCTCACAGCAGTCCCCGTCCTACTCTCTCGAACGGTGGTCAGCTTCAAGTACCTGCACACTAAAAACGTTCCCCCTAGGGGGTCAGCTTACGCTGCGCATGAAATTCGCATATACCGCGTGCTAACCGCGGTACGCCGACTACTTTGGGTCGGATATACATGGAGTTCATTTTAAACAAACAACATGCATCATGGCAATACAATATATATGTGTATATCACACAAGGAATCTACATCCAATCACGGAACACGATTCCTAACTAACATAACAATGTTGTTAGTGGTAACTGGTTACTCTTAGGCATTGAGGGTTATTTCTCACTATGCCTTGTTTACTTATTCAATACCTCACCCTCTCTCTCGGGTTACTTATTCTTATACTTACCCGTTCTCTCGGGTTACTCATTCGTATACACACCCATTCTCTTGGGCTACTCATTCTTACACTTACCCGTTCTCTCGGGTTACTCATACATATACTCACCCCTTTCTCTCGGGTTATTTATACTCGTTATCTCACCCGCACTCTCAGGTTATTCATATTCAAGCTCTTGTAGATTCTCGAGACACTACAGGTCTCCTACGTCACGCTTGTTACTCTTATACATACTTAAGCCAAAACTCATGGCTCTCTAGCATAGTTTTACTTCCCCGGTTTCGACCCTACTCTGGGTCTAGCATGGTGGGAAGGTTCAACTAGCTCACGGAACTCTCTCTTAGTTCCTATATCTTTTACTTAGGTCCGTCTACTCTCGGACTACTCTCGTTCCCATACACTCCTCTCTCGGAGTTATAATAATATCATGTATATTAGTCTAGAAGCATCATTCTCGATGTTTCTAATGACTTAGGGAACATTACTCAAGTTTGGTTATCTTAGGTTTTAAGAGTTACCTTTACAATACATATACTCATACTTTCGGTTATATTCTTATACCGGGTAAACCCTCTTATAGGAGGTCGACCATGTCTCAAGGGAGTTACTAATCCCCTAGGTCTCTTTTACCTTCCTTATAAGTTCACATTATGGATTAATTTCAATCCTCACGATGGAGGTTCATTCATCTTTCCACTAATATTTATTTCGTGGTTTGTTACAATAAGGTTTTCTAACCGTTATCGGTATTTACTCAACCCGTACATCTCCTCACATTCTAGGGAGTTCATATACAGTATCGTTATACTTTAATCGATAGCTTATGTGTGTTTGCATGTTTTCGTTATCACACGCTTCGATCCGTTCTACGGATCTCTAGCCGAACGTTACTCACTATGAGTCGGTCTTTACACTATGTTAGACCACACCGGCATACAAGTATGTTAGTTCATTCAACATACAACAGACATACATAATCAAATAAGGGATTATTTTCATGCTTTAGTCTTGATTAAGCCGGCACACAAACACACAAATCAGAGTAACTCGGTTAGCATACGGGGCATGAGAAAATCATACCTTTCACCGGGGTTTTTACTTTTACCGTGTCATCTCACCATGCTTGGTTCACACACGATCCACTGATAACATTCAAATGTTTATTAACATCAAAGCATTACGGTGTATAAAACTAATACTCCCGTACTTAACCCCGTTCATCCCGTTATCTCGGTTTTACACTTGTTAATTTGAGTTCTCATTTCTCACTCTCTTCTAATACTTTCTTACACTTCCTAGGGCCTTTACATGTCACCAAACAAGGCCTTAACATCTTATAACATCATTAACATTCAAACCCCCATCATTAGCAACCTTTAAAACACTCACGGGGCAATTCTGGGGGTGGTCCGGGACTTGGTCCTTACCCTAAGTCCCGGACCAATTGCAAACATAACTCTCGGGTGAAAAACAACACCTGGTCCGGGACCTTGTCCTGGGGTATAGTCCCGGACCAAAGCAGGGGGTGTTCTCGGCATAGAAATAGGGGGTGGTCCGGGTCCTTGTCCATGGACTAGGTCCCGGACCCTGCTACAACCTGAAACAGACATTATTTTTCACCCCCATTTCAACCCTTAATCCACACTCAATCTTTCCCTAATCTTTCCACAAGATTTCTACATGTTTAATCACCATTAATCATGCTCTAAACCACTTCAAATCATGGGTTAAACCCTTACTCAAATTCTTCCTCAAAATCACTATATATCATAACTGGTTCTCTTGTTCTTCTAAGTTGTAACAGATTTTGGCTATTACTTTAAACCATTCAAACCTCTCATACTGAAGCCATTCCAAGCATTCACATGGCATTATTTTTACTCCTAACACACTCTCCTTCAAGCTTGGTTTTCCAAACCATTAACCACTCATTTAACACCTCTTGAACACCTAGTTTCATCCTTATAATAAAACACTCAAACTTATCCATTCTAGGAAATTTTGACAGCACCTACTTGCTTTCCTTAGCATTTTCACCACACTAAAACAGCTCACAACACTCTTCTCCCACCTGTTTGGTTTTAACAAACAACACATCAAAGTCCCATTTGCTCACATAAGTACACTAACCTAACTTCAAGGTTCATTTACACACTCCCACACATTAAAACATTATCTTTCAGCTACGAATATTGTAGTACCAAGACTACACAAGCTCAAGGTTATTTACACCCCACCAACATAGGTTTCACAAAGAAAATAAAACAAGCACAAGGTAATCTCTTTACCTTGTTTACTTTCGGTTTTCACTCCTCTTCTTCCTCTTTATCTTGTTCCCTCTTTCTCTTCTTGTTTTCCCACACCACACAAGGATTATGGATTGCTAACTACAACCATATCCCATCACACATATAACCACAAGTCAATTTCAATTCTCTCCACAAACCTAACATATTAAAGAGCTAGTTTTAAAAGTTTAGTTTAGGTATTACCTTAGAATAACCAAATGGTTAGCTTGGCAATCAAATGGGCATTTCCAACACTCCACAAGGGCAAGGAGCTCACGGCTAGAATGGGGGGGAAAATTTCAACGTGAGGAAAATTCTCCAAAACTACAAGAACAAGCTAGAAATGAGTAAAACTCTAGCTTATAATTACCTTGAGGCATCAAGGAGGTGAATGAGAGTTAAAAGCACCCTTTTAAGCTTCAAAAGGCCCAACATCCATGGAAGTGAAGGTGGAGGAACCAAGGTTTTGAGGGGTGGAAAAACGTAGCCCTCGCCGGTACGAGTCTAACGGTGGTGTTCTTGTGTGATTTGATGAAGAAATGAGCAAGCAAGGAGGAGTGAAGATGGCTGTGTGCTCTCTGATGGAATCGACATTACAGAGGCAAAGGGAGAAGGAGCTCGATTTGGAAGGAGGGAGATCGTGAGTGAGGAGAAAGAAGAGGTGAGAGAGTAAGTAAATTACTTTTTACTATTTACTTTCACTTTTTTTTCTTCCTTATTCCTAACTAATTAACAAGAGGGGGAGGCTACTACTATATTAAAACCGGCCCCCCACTTTATTAGTGAGCTGGAGCGTTTTCGTTTTCTGACAGAAAACGCTCGTTATTTTACCCGGTTTGGCACTATTCACTAACCGGGCCCGTTTTTCGGATTTTTCTCGTTTCTTTATTTTTAATGGCTATTAAGCTTCCATTAATACTTAATTATAGTTATTTAATCAACTATAATTTTTACGGGTCCATTTGACCACTTAAAGTCACGTTTTCGGGTTTTCTCGAAAAACGTGCTTTTATGCTTAATTAGCGTTTTAATCCATTATTTGGATCCGTTTTCTTCGGGAATCATTCCCGTATACTTATTAGGCCTAACTAAGCCTTAGGAATCCATCTCGGACCCTCTCGAGACATATATCTCTTATACTTATTTAACGCGCGTTTTAGCGTTTTTCGCTTTTCAAGCGTTTTCTCTTTTCTTTTGGTTTTATTCTTTTTACCAATACTCTTTAGGCACCATTAGGCCCTTAATAATTTTATTAGAGTAATTAATCGCCATTTTTAGATCCGGGGTATTTCAATCTACCCCCCTTAGGAACTTTGTCCTCAAAGTTGGTGAATCTAGATGGTTACTCTCATGGCGTACTATGCCAAGGTTATAATACATGTAAACCTTACAGGCTCCACAAGTTGTCTCATTTTATACTACACATACCACACATATCAGCATGTATAGCAATCAAAAATACTTTTTGTTCTCTCTCCATGGAATCGGTCCGAAGACAAGAAGGCGCTACAGTCCTCGAATCCATGTTGAGTAATATACTACTGATCCCTCAGGTACCGGTCACGTTGAACACTTACACTTTCTGGTTCACGGCCGTTTCATGACAAATGGGCACTTACTCTCTCTGGCCCACGGTCCCTTCGGTTCTGATCAAAACGTTACACATATACATATCCTCAGGCACTCTGGTTGACTCACTCAACACAGGAACATCTCAGGGTACTCTCCCCGTCCCGCTGCCTTTGGAAAAATCACACACTGACACCGCCCCAACCGGTCACTTAGGACCGCCGCACGTACGGTGCAATGGTTTCAAAACTAATGCACGCCCACCGTTCTACCGGTCATCAAGACTTAAGGCTCAGCCATCGGGGGTGATAGCGGTTTCAAAACCAGTTTCATTTCCATCTTCATACTTGAAGGAAATTCCTTTTCAAAATCTGTTTGAAAATTCTTTTTAAAACATCACACAACTCCAAATCCGGTTCATGGTAGTTGTATCTTTTCTTAGCGTGATTACTTGTGACCACTATAGGGAGCTTCAGGAATCATCTAACCCTGATGTGATCAGCATCAGTGTTGAACTATCCTTCCACCCCAATTTGTGTTCGGTTTCCCTTGATCGCTAGCAGATCAAGTTCCACCTCCCACGTCAGTTTCAAACAAACAGATAGTCAAACATTTTCGTTTTCTATCTTTTACTCCTTCTAATCGTATTCACGAAACAATTCGTTTCAATTAATCTCTAGTTCCTAGTACTTAGGTCATTTGTGATTCTCATTGCTTCACTACTTTACCTAGGTATTCCATACTTATGGCTTCTTTAACCCAAATTGTTGCTCAATTTAAAACACATAACATACAACTCCAAAGGATGGAACTCACTCCATCTCTCATTCTCAAATAAAATCACCTAGGGAACTCACTCCCTCTTAGGTTACACATCGGTTTCATGCCGATTCATACTCATCATAACTCATGTCTAATCTCACTAACATACTATAGGGATTCTCATTCCCTAGGTTCTCTACTCCTCTTTTCACAAATATTACACACTCATTACTTGCATTTCTCATGCACAATACTTATACTTACACAATGAATGGGTACACATGTTTATGTAACATGAGGTCCAAACATCAAAATAATTTCTTTTGTGCTATGCACATAGTAGTTTACGCACCAATACGTAAAACATACTCTAAGCGGTTTCTCGCCCTACCCCCCTTAAAAGGGGTTACGCCCGCGTAACCAACCATATGTTATCACTGAACATTGGTTTATTAATTCGAGTATTATGAAGTGTTTTAACTTCAGTGAGGTTAAATAACTCATAACCGGGTTCGGTTCTAGCCTATAAGGCTTCAAGGGGTTTATGATATAGGTATACTTAACCCTGAATCACGGTCCACAAGCTTCTGCTGCGTGACCTGATAACTAGAGCTTAACTCGCTCTTAGGTATTCTCAATGTATTTCAATCGTCGCTTGGTATCTCTTACCGTATGCGAATTCGATGAGTTATAGATTTTCTCTCCAATTCTCTGGAAATCTTAACACTGTATACCTTTGTGATTATTCACATATTTTTCCCGACTTATTGTCGGTTGAGGTCAAGCTGCTACTTAGCATGTAGTGCTTCCTCATTTAATAGTGGCTCATGGATTATGTTTGTTTCTTGGTTCTGTACCAGAGTTCTTCATTCATATTACTCTGTATTTTTCCACATATCGATCCTGGGCCCTGTGGGTTACTGCCCACGTTCTTTGTGCATCTTTAGCCAATGGCCGCACGGTTATCTCTCTAGATTCTCACACAACAGGCTTAGTTGACATTTCTCAATTCCTGGCTCTCCCACTTGATCATTACCGCACAAGTGCAATACCAAAACACTCAGTCATACAGAGTGCAGAAGCGTAAACCCTTGATAGTAACTCTCTCATGAGATAGGAATGATTATGTCTCCTATACCATATTTTCTCATCAGCTTCATATCACTAACTAGTTATACTCTTACAATAGTCGCTTACTGCGTACCTTGTTCTACTCGTTACAACATTTGTTTACATGGCATCCGCTACTACTTTAGCTTCTACTCATGTACTCCTGCCATTTATACTATGGCTTGCCATTCACTTGGCTCAATGAAATACGTTACTCTTTAAATCTCTCTGCGCACTTGCGCACTGCTCATTCTGCAGTTCATACTGTACACATACAGTGTTCACTACTCATCCGATTACTCTATCAGTTCCCTTTGTACTGCCATCAAGGTTCCTCTTTACACACTACTATAGTTCATATACTCCTTGGCAATATACACATGCTCAAGTTTTACTACACCGCTCTAGCGGTTTCACATTACATACTTAGGTGGTAGCCTTTCTCTGGAGGATTCACGCAAATGCCGCTCCATAGGCCCCATAATCACAAGTGGTATCCCCACTCTAAGGTAGTGGTTCATTCACCACTGTTTCTCTTATGCCTTTATGCATATGTTTTACAATGTTTGGATCTACGTATTGTAGTTGGTTTTATTGGCTTACAAGCCACCTTGCCTCGAGTCATGCTCCATGCGGACTGTTTATATCGGTTTCCGCTTCTCCGTATACCATTAAATGGTTTGGAGGTATTACTGGGTTTTGATATGGTAGTTTCATCACGCTTCCAAACATGGAAGACCCTAAAAGTATTTTAATACTAATTCATGCCCTCTAGCATTTTAGGGTATCCCATGTTACGAGGGATCCCTTCGGGTTCTACCCGAGTGTTTGCTTAAACACTTGTGTTCTCAACACGATGTTTTGTTCAACTACTGTTGACTCTGGCACCCTTTTCGGATTGCTCCTGGGTGTTACTGAGTAATGCCATTACATTTGGCTTGTACTCATGGTTATGTTCAGTTGTGACTTCGCCTTGCGGCTATGTCTAATTCAAACTATCCCGTTTAGGGTTGTAATGTCTCCCGTTATTGGGTAGGGTATTAATACTTTTCCTTTACCTACTTAATTAGGTCGTTATTCTCTTAGTGAGATATACTGTGGGAATTCTATCCCGTTTATCAAACATTGATATGATCAATTAAGGCATTCATCTTATTGCTTACACTGGTATATATTCCAGTTATTAAGTATTTTCGGAGACATATCCAATGTCCGTGCTTAATACTCTGTGCTTCTCGCACTTCTTAACGTTATGTTCTTAGCTCCATCATCCTACTGGATTCTTGACTCCTTTAGCTTAGTAAGCTTCTTTGTGTTCTTCGATCATTCGAGGTGTCCAACTGTTTCGGTTTGAATTGGCTCTTTCGTCCGTAGTATGGAGTGGGCTACTTCCCGTGTTCCGTACTCTACTTGTATACATACATGGAGTATCTTATTGATACGTTACCACTTACCCAACCAACTCATAATTGGTCTGTCAGGCCCGCAAGCTCCTTTGGAGTGCGGTCGTTCCATGTCTCATTTGTGTACACTTGTAGTGTCGGTTACGCCTAAGTGAAGTATTCTGTTGCCAACTCCTCTTATATGGTCCTATAATGACTTACCGTGATTCTCTGGTTTGGTTTTAAAACTTTGGGGGTTTTTGGAAAATTTCATGTTTTGAAGAAAAGTTTGAGTCTTGAAAGTAAACTCTTTGCGGCATTTCAATGCCGGTTGCTTCTTACCAGGTCTAGCCTCTTGCTGACCGGTATATTCTTTATACAGTGGTCAGGCCTTTAGGCCTTTTCAAGGTTTCGTTTCAGAATTCATTAGGGTTTGTGGTGCTATATTGGCTTCTCTTGCCGTCTTGGTACTTACTAAGTACTGGTCGCTTGTCAAAGCTCCTCTTAGCTGTCCGTTATACTGCACTTGCCGAGGCAAGTGCGCGGTACAGGCGGTTTTTAGGTTACCTCATACCGGCCACGGTATTGTTCACATTGTATCTGGTAGCCTTGACGGCTCTTCCTTAATCCTTTAATTGGATAACTGCTCCTTAGAGCAGCTTCTCATTCCTCCTGACATGACTGTCATTCATTCAGGTACTCCTCCACTCTCGGAGTTCCTTAATTACTTTAATTCTATGCTTCACCTCGTTGCTCGTTCCCATGTCTTTACTGTGGTTACCGAGGTTCAACTTATTTAGGTACTACTTTTGTAGTCCTATACGGGTATTTCCCGTAGCTATGCTCGTAGCTGTCTAAGCTGTATCAGTGAAGTATTGCAACCTCTTGGGTGTGGCAGGGTGGGTGCATCTACCTTTGACTAGATTCTCAGTCAATATGTATACCATGGATGGTATTAGTTAACTATGGCGGTCCGTAGACATGTGTCCCGGTTTTTGTTATTATCATTGAGTCCGCCTTGTTGCACGTTTGGTGCCTTGTTTCTTGCTGCTGCTCAGCCAGCTAGGTTCTCGCGACTGCTAAGCATGTCGCCCCGGGCTGCCACAGATTCAGGTCTCCTGGAATTAGGATGTCTCGACCTTCCGCCATTGTGTGCGGTTATTATTGTTCCAGCGGAGTCCATTTCCGGGGTTTCCGGTTCTCAGGATTTACCGCATGACAGGTTCTAGTTCATATTGAAATATTAAATAACTGCCAGATTGGGTTTCCCCGTCTCTCTGGCGTTCTTTCCCAAGCTTTCAATACGGGGGTTGTGGAGGGCGGGTATGGTATTGTAGGTATCCAGATCATACTGGAAGTTCCTATCTAGCGCATCTCTCACGCTACCACACAACCCATAGCCCTAAGTCTCTATATCCTAACTCGGTATTTCCTAAGCTCGGTATTTCCAGTCATCAGAGCGATACTTCGCTCTGATACCATTTTTGTAACACCCCAACCGTTAATCTCGTCATTACCTCTTAAACTGTTACTAATTACTCCTACTCACGCAGCGGAACTCTAATTACAGCGAGGGGTGAAACAACGCCGTTAGCCACCCATGTGGCTAACCAGCCTCTTACATACCGTAACGGTCTGATGAACTGGAACAACCGAGTACTTCATACAAATACAATACTCAATTCTTATCTCTACTATACCGAGTCTACAATATACAGATGCCGATAACATACTCGGACTTACACCCCATTAAAACGCATAAGTAATCACATTTAGCTACCCATGCTCACAGCAGTCCCCGTCCTACTCTCTCGAACGGTGGTCAGCTTCAGTACTGCACACTAAAAACGTTCCCCCTAGGGGTCAGCTTACGCTGCGCATGAAATTCGCATATACCGTGCTAACCGCGGTACGCCGACTACTTTGGGTCGGATATACATGGAGTTCATTTAAACAAACAACATGCATCATGGCAATACAATATATATGTGTATATCAACAAGGAATCTAACATCCAATCACGGAACACGATTCCTAACTAACATAACAATGTTGTTAGTGGTAACTGGTACTCTTAGGCATTGAGGGTTATTTCTCACTATGCCTTGTTTACTTATTCAATACTCACCCTCTCTGGGTTACTTATTCTTATACTTACCCGTTCTCGGGTTACTCATTCGTAACACACCCATTCTCTTGGGCTCTCATTCTTAACTTACCCGTTCTCTCGGGTACTCATACAATACTAACACTTCTCTGGGTTAGGGTTATACTCGTTATCTCACCCGCACTCTCAGTTATCATATTCAAGCTCTTGTAGATTCTCGAGACACTACAGGTTCCTACGTCACGCTTGTACTCTTATACATACTTAAGCCAAAACTCATGGCTCTCGCATAGTTTTACTTCCCCGGTTTCGACCCTACTCTGGGTCTAGCATGGTGGGAAGGTTCAACTAGCTCACGGAACTCTCTCTTAGTTCCTATCTCTTTTACTTAGGTCCGTCTACTCTCGGACTACTCTCGTTCCCATACACTCCTCTCTCGGAGTTATAATAATATCATGTATATTAGTCTAGAAGCATCATTCTCGATGTTTCTAATGACTTAGGGAACATTACTCAAGTTTGGTTATCTTAGGTTTTAAGAGTTACCTTTACAATACATATACTCATACTTTCGGTTATATTCTTATACCGGGTAAACCCTCTTATAGGAGGTCGACCATGTCTCAAGGGAGTTACTAATCCCCTAGGTCTCTTTTACCTTCCTTATAAGTTCACATTATTGGATTAATTTCAATCCTCACGATGGAGGTTCATTCATCTTTCCACTAATATTTATTTCGTGGTTTGTTACAATAAGGTTTTCTAACCGTTATCGGGTATTTACTCAACCCGTACATCTCCTCACATTCTAGGGAGTTCATATGTTTACAGTATCGTTATACTTTAATCGATAGCTTATGTGTGTTTGCATGTTTTCGTTATCACACGCTTCGATCCGTTCTACGGATCTCTAGCCGAACGTTACTCACTATGAGTCGGTCTTTACACTATGTTAGACCACACCGGCATACAAGTATGTTAGTTCATTCAACATACAACAAGACATACATAATCAAATAAGGGATTATTTTCATGCTTTAGTCTTGATTAAGCCGGCACACAAACACACAAATCAGAGTAACTCGGTTAGCATACGGGGCATGAGAAAATCATACCTTTCACCGGGGTTTTTACTTTTACCGTGTCATCTCACCATGCTTGGTTCACACACGATCCACTGATAACATTCAAATGTTTTATTAACATCAAAGCATTACGGTGTATAAAACTAATACTCCCGTACTTAACCCCGTTCATCCCGTTATCTCGGTTTTACACTTGTTAATTTGAGTTCTCATTTCTCACTCTCTTCTAATACTTTCTTACACTTCCTAGGGCCTTTACATGTCACCAAACAAGGCCTTAACATCTTATAACATCATTAACATTCAAACCCCCATCATTAGCAACCTTTAAAACACTCACGGGGCAATTCTGGGGGTGGTCCGGGACTTGGTCCTTACCCTAAGTCCCGGACCAATTGCAAACATAACTCTCGGGTGAAAAACAACACCTGGTCCGGGACCTTGTCCTGGGGTATAGTCCCGGACCAAAGCAAGGGGTGTGTTCTCGGCATAGAAATAGGGGGTGGTCCGGGTCCTTGTCCATGGACTAGGTCCCGGACCCTGCTACAACCTGAAACAGACATTATTTTTCACCCCCATTTCAACCCTTAATCCACACTCAATCTTTCCCTAATCTTTCCACAAGATTTCTACATGTTTAATCACCATTAATCATGCTCTAAACCACTTCAAATCATGGGTTAAACCCTTACTCAAATTCTTCCTCAAAATCACTTATATATCATAACTAGTTCTCTTGTTCTTCTAAGTTGTAACAGATTTTGGCTATTACTTTAAACCATTCAAACCTCTCATACTGAAGCCATTCCAAGCATTCACATGGCATTATTTTTACTCCTAACACACTCTCCTTCAAGCTTGGTTTTCCAAACCATTAACCACTCATTTAACACCTCTTGAACACCTAGTTTCATCCTTATAATAAAACACTCAAACTTATCCATTCCTAGGAAATTTTGACAGCACCTACTTGCTTTCCTTAGCATTTTCACCACACTAAAACAGCTCACAACACTCTTCTCCCACCTGTTTGGTTTTAACATAAACAACACATCAAAGTCCCATTTGCTCACATAAGTACACTAACCTAACTTCAAGGTTCATTTACACACTCCCACACATTAAAACATTATCTTTCAGCTACGAATATTGTAGTACCAAGACTACACAAGCTCAAGGTTATTTACACCCCACCAACATAGGTTTCACAAAGAAAATAAAACAAGCACAAGGTAATCTCTTTACCTTGTTTACTTTCGGTTTTCACTCCTCTTCTTCCTCTTTATCTTGTTCCCTCTTTCTCTTCTTGTTTTCCCACACCACACAAGGATTATGGATTGCTAACTACAACCATATCCCATCACACATATAACCACAAGTCAATTTCAATTCTCTCCACACAACCTAACATATTAAAGAGCTAGTTTTAAAAGTTTAGTTTAGGTATTACCTTAGAATAACCAAATGGTAGCTTGGCAACAAATGGGCATTTCCAACACTCCACAAGGGCAAGGAGCTCACGGCTAGAATGGGGGGAAAATTTCAACGTGAGGAAAATTCTCCAAAACTACAAGAACAAGCTAGAAATGAGTAAAACTCTAGCTTATAATTACCTTGAGGCATCAAGGAGGTGAATGAGAGTTAAAAGCACCCTTTTAAGCTTCAAAAGGCCCAACATCCATGGAAGTGAAGGTGGAGGAACCAAGGTTTTGAGGGGTGGAAAACGTAGCCCTCGCCGGTACGAGTCTAACGGTGGTGTTCTTGTGTGATTTGATGAAGAAATGAGCAAGCAAGGAGGGAGTGAAGATGGTGCTGTGTGCTCTCTGATGGAATCGACATTACAGAGGCAAAGGGAGAAGGAGCTCGATTTGGAAGGAGGGAGATCGTGAGTGAGGAGAAAAGAAGAGGTGAGAGAGTAAGTAAATTACTTTTTACTATTTACTTTCACTTTTCTTTTCTTCCTTTATTCCTAACTAATTAACAAGAGAGGGGGAGGCTACTACTATATTAAAACCGGCCCCCCACTTTATTAGTGAGCTGGAGCGTTTTTCGTTTTCTGACAGAAAACGCTCGTTATTTTACCCGGTTTGGCACTATTCACTAACCGGGCCCGTTTTTCGGATTTTTCTCGTTTCTTTATTTTTAATGGCTATTAAGCTTCCATTAATACTTAATTATAGTTATTTAATCAACTATAATTTTTACGGGTCCATTTGACCACTTAAAGTCACGTTTTCGGGTTTTCTCGAAAAACGTGCTTTTATGCTTAATTAGCGTTTTAATCCATTATTTGGATCCGTTTTCTTCGGGAATCATTCCCGTATACTTATTAGGCCTAACTAAGCCTTAGGAATCCATCTCGGACCCTCTCGAGATCATATATCTCTTATACTTATTTAACGCGCGTTTTAGCGTTTTTCGCTTTTCAAGCGTTTTCTCTTTTCTTTTGGTTTTATTCTT
Source organism: Limonium bicolor (assembly GCA_023374045.1). Classification (NCBI taxonomy): domain Eukaryota; kingdom Viridiplantae; phylum Streptophyta; class Magnoliopsida; order Caryophyllales; family Plumbaginaceae; genus Limonium; species Limonium bicolor. The sequence goes on from CM041780.1 coordinate 21,313,009, forward strand.
TTTACCAATACTCTTTAGGCACCATTAGGCCCTTAATAATTTTATTAGAGTAATTAATCGCCATTTTTAGATCCGGGGTATTTCAAACTTAGTAGGAATTTAAGTCTTGAGGTAATTATTAAGAGATGAATCGGGAATGTTTGATGGACTGAGTCCACACTTTGGAGATGTATTGATTATGATTAGAAGAACTAAAAAAGATAGAAAATTGGACATGAGTGAATTATTTGGATGTTTGAAAATGACGTGGGAGGTGGAACTTGATTTTCTAGGGATCAAGGGAAACCGAACACAAATTGGGGTGAAAGGATAGTTCTACACTGATGGTGATCACATCAGGGTAGGATGATTCTTGAAACTCCCTACCAGTGGTCATAATTAAATCACTCTAAGGATGGAGGCATTAGGATAAAATGAATTGGAGTTGATTGTATTTTTAATTAGAGGAATTATTCCTCACATATGACCTCTCGTAAAAAGGATTACCTTTTTACTGAGTCTCACCCATGAAGTCGAGGACGCACGAGCCTTTGTCTTCGGACCGGTGACATGGGGAGAACAGAGTTGTTTTGTATTCTGGCCCATGGTGACGAGGACGAACGAGCCATTGTCTACGGACCGGTGACATGGGAGAATACGTTGGAAAATTATGTGATTGTTTTAATCATCAAAAGAAACAAAGAGAATTTTGAGTGCTATACATGCTTAAGCATGTTGTGTGATATTTAAGTATAAGCATATGGCGGATCTAATGATCCAATGAGTTTAAGTATACATAAGTATGATCTATATGACCTATGGAATGAGGTAAGACATGTATTCTAATAAGATAAGGTGCATGGGAACTTTGGGGACAAAGTTCTTTTAAGGGGGGTAGATTGAAATACCCCAAACCTAAGTATGTTAAGTAAACATATATATGTAGTAAGGCTAAAATATGCCTTAGAGAGATTGGTAGACAATTTAAACCAAGGAAAACACAAGAAAATGCCTTAAGGGCAATTTGGGCAAAAACGTGCTCTAAGCTTGGAGTGACTTTGATTAGCACCCAAATACCATTATAAGACTTTATTAATATGCTAAGGACATTTTAAATCAATTACCAAAGAAAACCAAGCTCAAAAACAAGCTTAAACACAAAATGTGCTTTAAGACTCCTTAAAGCACCTTTTTGAGAAATTGTCTTAGAAATGAGTTTTGATTGGCCAAATGCCCATGATTACACCTTAATCAACATGTGTACTAATTAGTATCACATTAGGAAGCCTAAATCAACGGGAAATAAAAAATTTCACAAATATGTGCACTAATTTGTGAATAGTGCCATATAGTGCCCAAATTAAGCTTAAGTCAACATAAGTCAATGAGATGGTCAACCAAGACCATAAATATCTCCAATTACAAGAGGGGGCTGGTTTTTGATGTGGCGAGTCACCACATGACAAAGCAATTAAAGGAAAAGAAGAGGAAAAGAGAGAATAGTACTATTTACCTTTTTACAACATAAACCCTTCTTTTAGCCTACCTCTCTCCTCTCTTCTTCATTTCTCTTCTTCTTCCACGATTTTCTTCCTCTTCTCTCTGTTCCAAACCGTCCCAAGCAGCCTCCATGGTTGCCTAATCTTCAAATGTCCATAACTTGCCCATTTTAACTCCAAATAAAAAACTATGCATAGATTTCTCTTAGTTAGACCAAGACCATGCTTCCTATCTTTTCAAAATTTAAAAAGCTTCATTTTGGAGCCATGGGAAATAACCATTAAAGGGGGAAAAACTAGCTTGAGATGTTCATTGTCTTCTCCATTCATTCAAGGTAAGGAAAATGTAAGAAAAACCATGTTTCCACCATTTCTTCTACATGGCCGAAAATTTCTACTCATGGGGCTTCATTTTTATCCATTGTTATAGCTTGATTCTATTCTCCAAGGGCTAGAGGAGGCCCTTCTTGATTCATATCCCAGCCTACCTTAAGACTTCAAGGTAAAATATTCATTTTAAGACCTTAAAACACATTTTTAACCTAGGGTTTACTCCTTAAGGTTAGTGTATTGTTTAACACTAATGAGAGTCATTGTATATTGATTATAACATTGGCAAGGGGAATTAGAATGGTGGCCGGGATTCCCAAGGGAAGAAGCCTAAGGAGAAACTTGAGAGAAACTTGAGAAAAACAAGGTAAATTGCTTACCTAATGGTGGTTTAAGTTTAAAGGGATGAGTTTTAGGTGAGTACTAATGTATCTTAAAGCATACATTATGTAATGGGTTATATAACCAAGGAAAAAGTATTTAAACAAGCTTATGAACTTGTGACTAAGGAGCCAATGGGAGTGAGTTAGTAATATAAGTTTAAGGTGGATTTTAAGAGCATTATAACTACTATGAGATTGATGGGTGTAATTGCAGGTTGAAAGCTATTACATGTGGGAAATTCAGTGTTTAAATTTATGTCATTTAAGGGCCTAAGAGCCATGTCATTTAAGGGCCTAAGAGCCATGTCATTTAAGAGCCTTAGTGTTATGCAATTTACGACTATTGCATTATATTGAGTTTGTTGTGAATGAGTTGTTTTGGGTGAGAAAACAAGATGAGAAAGGACTAGATATGTGTGAGTTGGTTGAATGAGGAAAACAATGCATTTGGGAATGAAATAATACTAGGGAAGCTATGGCGAAATTTGAGTAGAAAACAAAGTGTTTAAGAGGTAGCGGTGAGTTAATATACCCTAGGGTAACTAGGGATCATTAAGAGGAATTTGAGTGGAAATGAGTTAAATAAGTAGTTCTTGAGGTTTAGTATGGCCTAGAGATTCCTAGGAGGAATTAGAGGATTGATGGGTGTATTAAATACACCAAAATCATGGTAGGAGGAATGTTAAGACTTGAGGAAATAAAGTATAATGTTTTGAGGTGATCTAGGTATGAACTTGAGAATATAACAATAAGGTTTTAGTTTAGATGGTAATAAGTGGACTTAGGTGATGGGAGTGAAGATTTAAGGAGAATGTTGTAGATTGTCGAGGAAATCGACTAGGAATGTATAAGAGAGTAAGATCACGAGAATGGTGAGTAAATTGAGTAAAAGGGATGTAGGTGTCTAAGGAGGGTGTAGGAAGGTCAAGGTAAAGAAGAACAAGGTTAAGGTGCTAAGAGGATGGGAAGAAATGTTTAGGTATGTCCAAGAGTTTAGGAATGATGAGTAATAAATGGAAAAGAGAGGAATTGGTGCATGGATATGCAAGGTGACTTGAGGAAGTTTTGGTAAATGAGCTGAAGATGGAAAAGATGATGTTTATGAAGTGCTCAAAGTGTTATGGAGGGAACACTTGGGTTGGTTGAAGTTTTGGTAAGGTTACAAGTTGGAAATGTAAGGAAATAAGTCCTAAGTGTTAGGAGTTTTAAAAGGATTGAGTGAATGTTTAAGAAGATCTTTGGAAATTGTTTTGGAGAGTTTGGTGGAAGTTATAAGGTGAGTTTAAGTGCCTAAGTGGTATTAGGACACATGGGGGAAATTGTGGAGAAGTTTGGAGTCAAATGGGAATTTAGAAACAAGGTTCTAGAGCCGACCGACCTTAGGGACCGGACCTGCAAGGTCGGTCGAGCTCAGTTTACACTACCGGAAAGAGTTTCTGGAATCGACCGACTTGGGGACCGGACTTACAAGTTCGGTCGGGCTTGTATTTTGTGTACGAATTGGTCTCTGGAATCGACCGAACTTGGGACCGACCTTGGCAAGGTCGGTCGGGCTTAAATTTTACACGGGAAAAACTCTCGGGAATGGACCGACCTTGGGGACCGGACTTGCAAGGTCGGTCGGGGTAAAATTTTCAAACGGCAATAAGTTCTGGAATGGACCGACCTTGGGTAAGGTCGGTCGGTAGGGTCGGTCGACCCTTAAGTTGTAAAAAAAAAGAAACCCTAGGAAAGTTTAGAGGTATAAATGGTACCCCATTAAGAGGGCATCGATGATTAGAGGTATAAAGACCTATGGGATTAAGTTAAGTATAAACTTATAAGTTTAAGTTTAGGTTGTAAGAATAAGTTGTAAAACTTAAGAGGTGTTAGGTGGGGAATCATTATGGGTTAAGTAAGTTAAATAAGTTGAATTAAGTTAAGTGATTAACAACCTAAAACTGAATGAATGTTTTAAGGCTTGAGTATTTGGACTCCGGAAGAGAGTAAGCAACCAAACGACCAACGGTGAATGGTACAGTTCTTCTTGTGACCTGCTTGCTAACGAGGTGTCCCTCGGCTTGTGTGCTATTTGTGTTTGTGTGCTCACTAAACAAGATAAAGCATGCAACTGGAACATTATGTTGATTGTATTGTTGTGTGATGTTTGAAAACTAACACAACTTACCGTGAGAACCTACTATTAACGTTTAGTAAGGAATTGTGTGAGACTAAGGAACACTCCCTAATATTAGTTTGTTAATAACCGAAAGAGGTTAAACAAACAAACGTCGCATTGAGACTACTACTAACTTTAACTTTGGGGGGAGTGAGGAATCCGGAATGGTACCGACACATGTGTATTGGGGGAGGTCGGTATCCTTACCAGATACCGACTTCCAAATATGACTTGTCTTCAGACTCGTCGCCTAGAGTCGACATATAGACTCGACCTCCGCAGACTACTTGTTCTAGGAGGGAGGCATACTAAGATGGTGTGGGGGGATCTAGCCTACATCCCCAACAATTTAATAATTTTGTTTATTGCCGGTAAGTGTCCTGCTGCTGGCTAGGGTTAACCAAGCCCTACGAAAATAAACAGCGAACTAAGGGTTAACCAGTTCCCAATGAGAGAACGGTTGGCATATATAAGATAAGGTTGAGATAAGTTGCAACCATTCCTATTTAATGGATGGTTTGTATTATAAGACTGAGATGAGCTACATCCATTCCTTTTTAAAGGATGGTTGTTTTCTAAGACTACGATTGAGGTAAGATAAGGATGGACTAAGATTAAGAGGAAACGTAACTTAAGGAGTGAAATAATTGACTCACTAATTAAGGGAACGCATTTAAGTCGTTCATTGTGTTTGAAATTTGATTGTTCATAATTGGATTGTTGTTTATTGCACTTTCTATTATGTTGTGCATCTAATCAACCTCCATGCTATCGACAATTAGTCATCGTAGCCATGTTAGCTTAGGGGCCATGAGAGGATCGTACCAGCATTCGTGCTGACCCCCTTTGGGGGCTGTTTTTACTACACAGGTGAACGTCAGGAGGCGGCCGTCGCGAGAGTAAGAAGGGGTACAAGCGTTACGGGTTAAGTGTGGCCTACCAGTTGTGCATGTACACTCGTATGGCAATTTGAGTTAGTAAGATGTATAGGATGTGAGGGGATTGTAAGAAGGATATGTATTTGGTTAAGATTTGTATGTACTAATGTTCCGTATATTCTGTCAATCAGACCGTGGCAAGGTCCTGGAGTGTATTGAATTCCGCTGTGACATTTATATATATATGTTGTTAAGTTGCGAAACCACATTTGGATTGAGATGGGGTGTTACACTTTATAACCATACGTTATAATTATATTAAGGTTTAAAGATTATAATATAAGGTATATATTATAAGTGTGACAATGGAATATAATTTGGAGTTGATTTGTAAATTATGGAAGTATAGTGGAATAGGATAAAAACCGAGAAGTATAAGGGCTATTTGGTATTTTATAACAATTTATAACTATAGGTTATAATTGTTTTAATGACATAAATGTCATAATATATGTTATATAACCATAATATAATATTATATAAATTATGTGGTGGATTTTGTAAATAATAGAGAACAAGGGTGCTGTTCGGAAATAATGTGATTTTAGAATAAAAATTTATAATATGGTTTTCAATGTTATAAAGGTTATAACATTTATAATGTAAGAAATATTCATTAAAAGAGAATGAATATATTATAAAGATTTACCATATAATAATGGTCCCATAATACACATATATATAAGTAAATATATGTTAAGGTGTGGAAAATACAATATGGTTCAAATAACCATATAATATCATAATTAAAATGATATAGAATAAAAAGAAAAGGATTATTAACATTGGATAAGGAAATTCTAATGTTAGGTTGTTCATGAAATCAGAAGGAGTTATATATTTTAAGTATTTTCAAATATGAATTATACAAACATTATACTTGGAAAAACTAACCTTAGGAAATAAATACTAAGGTGAGATGTATAATATATGATTAAGATTATACATGCAATATAGTGATAAACTATATAATATACAAAGGGGCATTAAATTACATGCGATAACAAGCGTTTAAAGTTAAGTATATTAATATACTCGACCTAATCACGCATGTAATATAGCGTTTTTCCTAATCCCGAGTTAAACTGAAAACCCGACAAACGTTATCAGTTAGCAACGGGGAATAAACCGGGATGGATTAGTAACGGTACGGGGTGCCATAGTGTATTGTTAGTATGAGATGCTGATGCATAGTGTGATGCATATTAATAGATTGTTAGAGGCGTCTCGAGATCACCAGAGAATTTAGCTGATTCATACTCCACGGTCTTATAATTCTGGTGCACGGTATGTTATTTATGTGGCTTGATTGTCTCTGAGGATTTCCTCAGTTCAGACATTGTGTGAAAATCTGTGTTAAGATTGAATGTCTTCTTGTGTGAATTAATATGCTTGAGTTGTGTATTAATGCTGCTTTATTATTACTGTTGAACGATAACAGTACCGTTCGTATATATGAACATATTATAAAACGAACTAGCGGCAATGATGCTATCTTATATGTGTAATATAAGGAACGTAAGTAAAACGTTGTAGCATTAGGATAATAAGATATATATATATATATATATCCGAGACTTATATACGGAGCATTGGCCTCTTTAACGCCGCTCTCGTATCTAACACGGGATCCCGAGTCGACATACTCAGGATTGGACTAACGACCTTGGTCTGCTGTGTTAGGAAAAATAGTAAGACGATGCGATGGTATAGATAAGTTAATCAAGAGGTTGTGGCTCTTACTGTATATTGTGATCAACTAACGATACTAGGATGCCGTGTGGGCATCCGTAAGTATCTGGATAAATTTCCAACGGACTACAGATGGTTCGTCGGTCGGAGACTCTACCGCTGGAGTGGCTACTGCCGTGGGTGACCCGCCATAGGAGATGGGTAACTTAGAGACACGTCGTTCTAACGAGACGTTGTCATTAGGCGTGACTGAACAATTACGAACGACTATTGTAGCTCGTACACTAGGCGAACATTATTTGGGCTTGTATGCCGAAGACGAGAATTTATACTTGTTTATAATTCTCGCTGTTTCGCCTCGTTGCTCATTGGTTATTCTTTGTGGTTATGTGTAGTATGATGGTGGTTTTGTTGAAATTAGTCGTTGTACTCAGATGTGTGTTGTGAATTGGTTTAATTGAGTCATTGTACTTTTGTCTGTATCGTGAACTGGTTGAGTCGAGTCGCTGTGCTTGTGTGTGGATTATTGTTGATTGTTTGGTCGAGTGAGTCACCGTACTCAATTATGAACTATCAAATGTTTGTTATAATGGAGTCTCTGTACTCATATAAGCATTGTAACGCTTTCAGTGGTTTACTGCGATGTGATGTGTGAAGCCGGGGGCTTGCTTGCTATTTGAGTTACTGCAATATATGTTGTTGCTTTACAGTTTTTATATTAAACTACTTGCATGAAAATGAATTGCATGCTCTCGACCAATTAACTGAGGGTTCGAGGGGGCATGATAGTCATGTAGTAACATACTCAGCAGGGGCTGATTCCATACCACAAACAAACATTTTGCAGGTATGCAGCTTCCGGTGTCGACAAAGAGCGGGACGCGCTGGGTAGTTTAGTTACAGTTGTTTAAATATGCACTGTTGCATTTTGATACGGACTTAGAAACGTGTATAGGATTGGGATACTTAGAATGCTCACTGTGAATGTATTTTATATTTGTTTGGGAAGGTTAGATCTATCTCTTGTTGTCACTGTGGGAAATTGTTTCGTATTTTTTTATATATTATATATATATATCAATAAGCACGTTATTACTCGTATGGGCGAGTGAGAACGGTGACACCAGTAGTTCATTTGTTGAGATTACCGCTGCAATTACAATGTTAAGTAAGATGGTTAGGAGCCGATTAGAGTTGAAATACCACGTAATTAAAAATAGTGATTAATTAGGCTAATAAATAATTTAGAAGCTTAATTAAGTGTAAATAATTATTAGGGAACAAATCCCGAAGAAAACGGACCTTTAAAACGGTTTAAAAACATTACCGAACCTTAAAGCACGTTTTACGAGGTAACCGGGAAAACGTGTCTTTAAGCGGGTCAAATAGACTCGTAACAGTTTTGGTCAACTAAATGATCATTAATAAATATTAGTGAAGCTGTAGGACCAATAAAATCAATAAAACGAGAGACTAGTAAAAACTGTCAAAAACGACAAGTTGTGGGGTAGAAATATAATTAACACAAACTAGTGTGTCCAATATTGCAAATAAATTTCAAAACCCACAAGTGGGTCTGTGTGCTAGCCGATTTTAAGGCCCTCACCCTCACACTCTCTTATTTTCTTTTTTGTGTCTAATACACTAGAGGACAAAACCATTAAGAAATCAAAAAGCAAATATCTTCCTCTCTCCTCCATTCACTCCCTCTCTCACGTGAGAACACCCACACCAGCACCTCTCTTTCCCTTCTTCTTCAACCCATGCGATTTCCATGGTGGAAATAGAAACACCCACAAAACTCACCTTCTCTCCTCTTGTTACTCTAGCAATCCTCTTCCAAAAATTATAAAAACACCACCATTGTAATCCTCTCCTCAAGAGCTACATTTCCATCTTTCCAAAATCCAAAAACAACCACTTTCGATTTTGAGGGTGCACCCCATTTGGAGTTTCAACACCACCATTAGAAGGCCCTCCTTCTCCTTGTTCTTCTAAGGTAAAAATATTTCGAAAACTCCATCTTTTTCTAGCCCTTATGGGCAAAACGAGATTCATGAACTAAACCCTTGTTCTTCCTCTTGTTCTAGCCGATTTTGGCTTTTTGGTGGAGTTGGAAATATTGTTCTTGAGCCACTCCAAGCTCCATTTGAACCCTTGCAAGGTAATATAAATTCTAAACCCTAGAATGTGCATTAGAACTTGATTAATGTATAAGGTTAGCTTTTGGTATTGAAATATGTAAATGTATGGGTTATAGTGTTAGAGGAGTTGAGTTGCTAAACCGGTGGAGAAAGGGAGGAGGAAGAAGCAAGAAGAAGAGAGAAACTAGAAGAAGAAAACAAGGTAATTAAGCTCACCCATGTGTAGTCTCATATTAGTATGTGTAACAGATTTTTAAAAATAAAGATTGGCATTGTAAAACGATAATGTGATAGTAGTGTAATGTGTATGGAGAAAACAAGGTTTTAAACCTTAAAGAACACTTTTAAAACTTGTAAAACAGATTGGGAATGGAATTGTTGAGTGCAGGAAATTTTAGTGTTGTTTGGTTTTAGTATTTGTGTATGGGAGTTTGTATTTTGATGTCTATTGTAACAGGTGGAATAAGTGTTGAAATGGGAACTAGAATATGTGGTGAGAGTATAAAATTATAGGGGAGACTATGGCAAAATTTGCCTAGGATTAGAACACTTAGAGAATTAAACTAGGTGACTAAGGTGAGTGTGTAACAGTTTTTGATTCGAATAGATAGAGGGTAAGTTGAGAGAGATAGATAAAGGATTCTAATGCATTGAGAGTGCTAGAAATGACATTAGAAGAGGGAGTGGTAGATGGAGAGTGTTAGTGCTAAAATCTGTAGCAAACACAACTAGGGAAACAACTAGTGAAAGTGTGAGTTGAAACTTAGAAAATTAGATGAGTGAATGAGTATAAAATTGTGTAAGGAGTTAGGAAATGAACTAGGTGTATTAGGAGGTTTAAATGGTGTTAAAACATGTAGGATTAAGTGTAGGAACAATGGGGAAGTAATGGGTGAAAGAGAGGACTGAAAACAGTAATTAAAATGCAAATACTGGGATCGACCGGACTTGCGACCGGACTTGCAAGTCCGGTCGAGCAGAAAATTTTCCCGTCAGTATGCTACTGGAATCGACCGGACTTGCGACCGGACTTGCAAGTCCGGTCGAGCAGAAAAATTTCCCGTCAGAATGCTACTGGAATCGACCGGACTTGCGACCGGACTTGCAAGTCCGGTCGAGCAGAAAAATTTTCCGTAAGAATGTTACTGGAATCGACCGGACTTGCGACCGGACATGCAAGTCCGGTCGGACCAAAAAAATTTCCGGATGAAACCTACTGGAATGGACCGGACTTGCCAGGGTCGGTCGCAAGTCCGGTCCTGACAAAAAAAAAATAAAAAAAAATAAAAAAATAATTTTAATTTAAATAGTAATTGTATATATTTATATGTATACCCATACATATATGTATATGTATATGTGTGTAAGCATGCAAACCTTAAGTAAGAAGATAGAAACTTAAGTAAAGGAAAAGTAAGTAAGTAAAGTATAAGTGTAAGAAATGTAAGGACATAGTAAGTATGAGTTAAGTAATGATAGCTCGATTAATCATTCAATTGTATGTATGTAATAGGACTTGGTTTGTGACATCGAAGGACGTTTGGAATTACGTACAACGGTGAACGGTATGGATTCCTCATGCCCCGTATGCTATCTTGGTTACTCTGATTTGTGTGTGTGTTTGCTAATTGATCACCAAATAAGATAAATGCACGAATCGGAGTTAATATGCATACTTGTGAATATGTAGTGTTGTATGATGTTGTATATTTTCTTTAATTCTTAGTTTGTATACTTCATGAAATGTTTGGATGAATATGAATGTGTGTATGAATGTTGTATTGTACTGTGACCGATTGTGATGAGTTGGACTTCTAACTTATTCCTAACAAGCTAACCATCCTAACTTAAAATGGTAATTAAATTGGAATGAGTAGAAGTCCGATATAGTTTCGGCCACGCGTGAGGATGCAGAGTCACGAGAGGTTGGCTCCAATTCCTGACTCTTAAACTGGTCCGCGGCCCAAATCCCTTAAGTGGGTAGCATCCCGGATTAGTGAGTCAAGTAAATCCCGGATGTGGGACGGTGTAGTCCCCAAGGCCGGAGGTCCCGACGACTTGACTTGAGTATAAGTAAGTAAGTAAGAATGAGTAAGTAAAGTAAAAAGGAAGTAAGTAATTGTAAGTAAGAAGAAGTAAGTAATGAGTAAAAGAGTAAAGCATTCCGATTAACCCGGATGCATAATTTGGCTAACCTTGTGAAGGTAAGTAAGATGTGTACTTGTAATGTTGCCTTGATTGTGTAATGAATTGTATAGCATGTATATTGTATGAAGAGCATGTATGTATGAATAATGAATGGCATGTTTAGTGGACGTCAAATAGTCGGCGTGCCCTAGCTAGCACGCGGTATATGCGGAGTCCATATGCAGCTTTTGCTGAGCCCCTTGGGGCACCATTTTTACTACACGCAGGTACTCGAGATTGATGAAGATGTGAAGATCTACTTTCATTTCTTTTATCTTCTTTTGGTTGTAAACAATGAAATTGAGATGGGTGTACTAAGTAGTACAGGGCTACAGTTTTTGATTAGCCGGTGTACCATGGGGTACACCTTTTTGGATATTGGGAAAGGAGCATTGGTATAGATGAGTAGCTTTAGAAACTCATTCTTTTGGCAAGCTTGAAAGGTTGTATTCGAACATACTTTAAATACTCGGTGATCCAGGATGTAAGTATTTGGCATATATTATTTTGGTAAGTAAATTAGTAGCTCGGTACATTATGTTCATCAGACCGTGACTGTAAGTATTAGTAGCCTAGCTAGCCGTATGGGCGGTTAGCGGCATTGTTTCACCCGCCGTAGTAAGTATGTAATAATTCCGCTGCGAACTCGTAGGATTAATAGGACGATTAGACGGTAAGCATAGGATTAGCGGTTGGGGTGTTACAAAAAGTGGTATCAGAGCGTAGTAACGCTCTGATGTCCATAGTACCGAGCATAGGGGATTACCGAGTTAGGATTTCAATCGTCTTAAGACGGATACTTAGAAACCTAACTAGGAACTACCGTTATTAATAACGGATACCCTTAACGTTCTTAGGAACGATACCTTGCTTAAATTCCAAGACCTTTGAGTCATATCTTGCAAGCCTAATGTAACTGTTAAACATTCAGATGTCAGGACGAGGCCGAGGCCGACCTAGAGGCGAAGCCTCAGATGGAACCGGCGCGCAGACGATAGCTGAGATCGTCGCCGCCACGGTAGCACAGATGCTACCACAAGTTATACAAGCTGTACAACAATCCCAACAAACCCAACAAACTCAAGCGGGGCCAGTCCCTCCCCCTCCACCCAGAGAAGCTAACTGGGTAAAAGCTGTAGCGGAACTCCGCCCTCCTTGCTTTAGGGGCGAGAGTGACCCGGCTAAGCTAGAGGCATACATCTCCGAAATGGAGACTGCTTTTGAAACACTTGAAGCTCCTGCTGGAGTTCGAGTCAGAGTAGCAGCCTACTACTTGAAGGATGCGGCCATGGATTGGTGTAAACTGGTGAAGCACGAGCATGTCAGCGACCCCACCTTCGATTGGGATTCCTTCGCATCTCTCCTCCGATCCAAGTACTATCCGGAGCATGTAAAAACGAAGAAAAGGCTAGAGCTAGACGCCTTAAAGATGACAGACAAGATGTCTGTGGATGAGTACTACCGCACCTTCACATCCATTCTCCGACTTCTCCCTGACTTAGGATACACCGGCCAGGTGTTGGTCGATCGCTTCTATGGCGGTCTGAGCCATCGCCTTCGGTACGGTATGGGCTACACTCGATTTACCTCTCTTCAGGTAAATATCAGTTTGACCCTTAGTACCATTTCAATTCCCTAATTCCTTGAATTCTTTGAATCTTTTCCTTACTCTTTCCAAATGAGGATCCCGGCTAATACCTGAAACTTCAGGAGTGTTATCACGCGGCTTCTCGCGTTGAGATCACTTGCCAATTGAGGGATGAAGAAACCGCGCTGAAGCGCAAGGCCAATAACAAGAATACCAATGGCGAGGAGCAGAACCAGGGTAAAAGCTGGAAAAAGAAGAAAGGGAACTTCTTCTCTCGGAAGAAGTCCCCAAGTGAGAGCAGTGCCCATGCTGAGCAGGGCAAACCAGCTGAGATCCTTCAGCTTGGTTATTCTGCACCGGTGGCAGCTAAGCCACTGAGATCCACACCCTCCTAAGGGTAAATTCTATTTCCAATTCGTATTCATATAAGTATCGTATCTAGTATATCCACGCACACATGTGCTAACCCTCTAACCTCAGGTTCTAGCTCCGGAGCCGCCAAAACCTTCTCCGACGGCCGCACCTATGTGTGCAGAAAGTGTAACCAGGACCATCCTGGTAAGGACTGCTACGGGAGGGAGATCAAATGCTATAACTGCTAGAAGCTGGGACACACAGCTAACAAGTGCCCAGAGAGCGGAAAGCCGAAGGGAAACTTTCAGAGCTACAAGCAGAGAGAGGGCAAGGAGGTGGCATCTGGCGATGCACCGGCCCAGCAGGCACCTCAGGGACAGGGATCCCGGGGCCCTCAGAGAGGCGCACCTCAGAGGCAGCCTGTTCTGCATGTGATTGACCGCGATGGGCCCGGTTCGAAATCCGGCCAAGGTAATCACCTAAACCTTTAATCCTTGAAATAGCATGCCTAGTAGTAGAGTAATTGTATGAGTGAATGCATGAGTAAATAAATGAAGTTTATATTGAGCATGAAGTGGAGTAGTTGAAACTAGTACTCACCGTAGATGAAATTTGTAACCATAGGAAACTTTAGTATCTGTTACCCAATACCGGTAACCTCGAATCAAGAAGAGATCGACATCACCAACCACGACTACACCAACAAACAGTGTCAGGTCATCCGACCAGGTATGATCTTATTGAAGGGATACCTGACACCCAAAGCGCAAATCTCAATCATCCGACGATGCAACGAGCTAGGAACGGGTCAAGGTGGATTTTGCACACCCGAATTCCCCGGTGGAGCGAAGATGAAGCTGAAGATGATGTGCTTGGGAAAGGACTGGAATCCTTATACCAAGACATACCAGGAGACACGACGACAAGATGGAGCGACGCCACTGACAATACCACCAGAGTTTCAGACCCTCATCACACAAGCAGTAGAACTTGCACAACAATGCGAATCTGAACCAATCCCCGCACTTGAAGCGGACCTTTGTATCGTCAACTTCTATGAAAAAGAAGGACGACTTGGGTTACACCAAGACAAGGACGAGACAGCGGAATCTCTTGAACAAGGAGTGCCCGTAGTGTCTTGGTCCATTGGTGATGACGCCATATTCCTGTATAGCGAGCAGAAGCGTGTGGACCTCGCACAGAAACTGGTATTGAGATCAGGAGATGTCCTAATCATGGGTGGAAACTCTAGGATGCTATATCACGGGATCAACAAGATCAAGTTGAATACGGCACCGCCGGCAATAATCAATGCCACACACATGAAACCAGGACGCCTGAACCTTACCTTTAGAAAGTATTAAATTCCTAGTATCATGTAATCTATTAGTAACGTGTATTAGAGACACGGTATGTATGATGGTTGGTTTATCAATAAAGAGCAGTGTTGATTTAATTCCACTTGTGTCCACCATCAATACTTATCCAATTGTGAATCCAATAGGTTGTGGACTCGGTACCGAAGGTAACCTGAGCATCCTCACCGAAGCACAAGCCGGCAGAAGCGGCACCATTCTAACGGGAACCTTCCCAGTAAATGGCATTGATGCCAATGTGTTATTCGACTCCGGCGCCTCTCACACTTTCGTATCACCATCCTTTGTGAAGAGGTTGAAGCTAGATGCGGATGAGCTACCGAACTTCATGGTTACTCTCCCATCGAAGGAGCGAGTAAAGTGCACCAAATACTATCAATCAGCCACAATCCAAATCAAAGGCGAATCGTTTCCCCTTTCCTTCATCGAATTCAATGGATTGGGATTCGACGTAATCATTGGAATGAATTGGTTGGAGCGGCACAAGGGTAGAATCCTCTGCGCCGAGCATCGTTCTGCTCAAGAGTCCTTCTGGGGTTACCGTATCTTACCGCCAGAGACCGAGAGAGCCTTCGACCACCCTTATATCTGCCATGGCCATGTACCGGGAGCTCAGAAAGGGCCAAGAAGTGTATCTTTGTTATGTACAAGACCTGGAGCGAGATCCAGAGTTCAGTGATGAAGTACCTATTGTATCCGAGTATCCCGATGTATTCCCTAAGGAGCTACCCGGCATGCCACCACAGAGCAGTGGAATTGAGATTGATCTATTGCCAGGTACCGGTCCCATTGCTAGGGCACCGTACCGGGCACCGCAGAAATGACCGAATTGAAAGAACAGTTGAGAGATCTTTTAGACAAAGGGTTTATACGCCCGAGCGTATCACCCTGGGGAGCACCGGTCCTCTTTGTGAAGAAGAAGGACGGTAGCCTCCGACTATGCATTGACTACCGCGAGCTGAATGCGGTCGTAGTCAAAAATAAATCCCCACTACCACGTATTGATGATCTATTCGACCAGTTGAAAGGAGCCTCAGTCTTCTCCAAGATCGACCTCCATTCAGGGTACCATCAGATTGCAATCAAAGAGCAAGACATTGAGAAAACGACATTCCGTACCAGATATGGCCACTACGAATTCACAGTGATGCCATTTGGTTTGTCAATCGCACCGGCAAAATTCATGGACCTCATGAATCGTTTATTCAGTGAGTAGTTGGACACTTCGGTTGTGGTCTTCATCGACGACATCCTTGTATATTCTAAATCACCAGAGGAACATGAAATTCACTTGAGGAAAGTGCTTGAGACACTACGCGAGAACCAGCTTTATGCGAAGTTCTCCAAATGCGAGTTTTGGCTTGATCAGGTATCATTCCTTGGACATGTCATCTCGAGCGCAGGTATCTCGGTTGACCCTTCTAAGGTAGAAGCTGTACGATCATGGCCTAGACCCAAGACTGTTACCGACATTAGGAGCTTTCTTGGTCTAGCCGGTTACTACCGGAGATTTGTAAGGGACTTCTCAAAAGTCGCCAAGCCCATGACTACATTGATGAAGAAAGATGCACCGTTTGTATGGACAGACGAGTGCGAGTTATCATTTCAGAAACTGAAAGACTCATTGACCTCAGCGCCCATCCTTACTCTTCCAGAGGGCACAGAGGGATTTGAGGTATACTGTGATGCATCAGGCAAAGGAATGGGATGCGTACTCATGCAGCATGTGAAATACCCCAAACTTAGATATGGTGTTTAAATGATAAACTAAGATATAAGGAGGCTAAATAATGCCTTAGAAACATTAAGAAACATTTCTAATCAAAGAAAATATAAGGAAACACCAAAAGAGCAGTTTAAGCAAAAACGTGCTCTAAGCTTGGAGAGATATGGGAGAGTACCCAAATATTGTTCCAAGACCTTAGTAACATCCTAATGGTCATTTTAAATCAATTACCAAAGAAAACCAAGCTTGAAAACAAGTTAAAACACAAAATGTGCTTTAAGGAGTCTTAAAGCACGTTTTTGAAAAATTGTCTTGTAAATGAGTTTTGAATGGCTAAATGTCCATCATTACTCTCTAATTAATATGTGTACTATATAGTATCACATTTGGAGGTCTATATCAATGGGAAATCAAAAATTTCACAACAATGTGCCTTGTTTTTGATGAATAGTGAATTTATTAAGTTAGTTTATAACATAAGTTTATATAAGTGAGACATTTGGTCAATAAAGACTAAATTACCCTCATCACTAAAAGGGGGCCGGTTTCTTAAGGGGTGAGTCACCACCTTTATGACTCATTAAGTGATTAAGGAAGCAAATAAGTCTTTTAAAGCCTAAGGTACTATTCACCTTTTTACATAATATCTCACCTTTAGTGATTCTCTCTCCTCACTTCTTCATTCTTCCTTGTTCACACGGTTTTCTTGCTCTCTTTCTCTTCTCCATTCACGTAGAGCTCACCTCCATGCTAGCTCCATCTTCTCTTGCACACATCTTGCTCATTTAAGCTCCAAATCCAAAACAAAATAGATATTCTTCTTAGTTAGCTCAAGCTCCTCCTTTCTATCTTTTCAAAACTTCAAGAGCTTCATTTTGGTGCCAAGTCAAACCACCATTAGAGGAGGAAATTCAAGTTTGGAGACTCCATTGGCATCTCCATTCTCTTAAGGTAAAGAAAGTGTAAGAAAATCTAGGTTTCCACCATTTTCTTCACTTGACCGAAAATATATACTCATGGGACTCCATGTTTATGCCTTGTTCTAGCTTGTTTTTACTCTTCAAAGGAGAGAGGAGGTCCTTCTAGCTTCACATCCAAGTTGTCTTGAGAAAACCAAGGTAAAACAATCACATTAATACCTTAAAACATATTTTTAAACCTAGGGTTTGTTCCTTAGGGTTAATGTGTTATCTAGTACTCATTGGAGTCATTGGATATTGGTTAGAACATTGGCAAGGAGAATCACATTGGTGACCGAGATTGAACAAAGAAAACCTAAGGAGAAAAGCTTTTAAGCTTGTGAGAAAACAAGGTAAATTACTTACCTTAAGGTATTTTGTTGTTTAAGGGAATGAGGTGTGAGTATATGATGAGTTTAGTGTAGAGTTTATATTGGGAAGGTGCTATAAAACCTAGGAGAAACAATGTCTACTCTTGTGAACTTGTGACTAATGAGCAAATGAGAAAAGAGATAGTTTAAGAATATAAAGGTGAAGTACAAGAAGCATTTTATTTCAATGGGAGCCTTGTTGAGTGTATTCGCAGGTTGAAGGCATATATATGTGGAAATTCAGTGGTTAAGATTATTGTCATTTAAGGGCCTAAGTGCCAAGCATTTGGAGTTTAAGCACTATATGATGATGTGGTGTGATTTTGGTGCAAATTGGGTGTTAAGCTATTGTGATGAGAATTTGTGTGGTATTGGTTGTTTGGTGGAGAAAACCCATGTGTTAGGAGGTACTATATACTAGAGAACCTATGGCAAAATTTAAAGGAGAGTTTAAGTGTTTAAGATATCCTAAGAGAATTTAATGACTAAGGAAGTACTAGGAATGTTCTATAGGTTGTCTTGATGAAAAGGGTGAAGTTAAGGTATTTTAATGACTTATGATGACTTAGGTAACACCATGGAAGGTTTAGGAATCAAGAGAATGTATTGGAGTATTTAGGACTTAGGCAAGTGTTGGTGCACATCTAGGAAGGAAATAATGTAATGATGATGGAAGTTTAATCTTGTTAAGGAACATTAAGAGAATGTTTAAAAGAGTTTAGATAGTGAGAGATGCTTGGGAGATGATGTTATAGTGGTGAAGGAAACATTTGGCATAGTGGTTACATTAGGTATGAACCACCACAAAGAAACCTAGAGGAAAAAAACATTACAAGTGTTGGCATTATTACAAGGAAAATGCATAATGACTAAGATGGATTTTGGTGGATGAATTAAGGTATTTTAAGGAGGGCTTAAGGTGTGTTTGAGGTGCCCAAATGAGGTTATAACATATGAGGATATATGAGGAGAAGTTTGGAGTTGAAAAGGAATTTAGAAACAAGTTTTTGGAGCCGACCGGCCTTAGGACCGGACTTGCAAGGTCGGTCGGGCTCTGTTACACTACCGGAAAATGTTTCTGGAATCGACCGGACTTGGGGGACCGGACCTACAAGTCCGGTCGGGCTTGTTTTGTGAGAGGGGGAAATGTTTCTGGAATGGACCGGACATGGGACCGGACTTGTCAAGTCCGGTCGGCATGAATTTAGTACGGATTATAAGTCTCTGGAATCGACCGGACATAGGACCGGACATGTAAGTCCGGTCGGAGTGAATTTTCTAACGGTAAAAGGTACTGGAATGGACCGGACTTGGCAAGTCCGGTCGGTAAGTCCGGTCGAGCCTAAAAATAAAAAAAAAAAAGAAATTTCAATTTCTAAAAATGGTAATGGGTAATGAGGTATGCCCTTGGAAGGGTAGTAATGATTGGGACCCTAAGAACTTAAGGAATTAAGTTAAGATTAAGTATAAGTTTTAATGTTTAAAGTTAAGTTTGTAAGATTAAGTGATAAAGACTAGAGAGGTTATTGAATGGAAGTCCTTAGGGACTAAGTGAGTTAAGTAAGGTGCAAATAACTAATAACCTAAAAATGAATGAATGTTTTAGGTTTGTGAATTGGGACCCCGAAGAAGGTTAAACAAACAACGATCGACGGTGAACGGTACAATCCTTTTCGTGACCTGCTTGCTAACGAGGTGTCCCTCGGCTTGTGTGCTATCTGTTTATTTGCTATGACTAAAACAAGATAAAGCATGCAACCGGTTATATTGTTCTCGTTGTGTTGTGTTACATTTACACTAACCCGCGAGGCTTGAGATTGTTACTAACCAAGTTTAGTACTTACTGAGTTAAGAATAAGAGTTAAGTTGATGGTTGTTGGTTAATGCCCGATAAGGCTTAGCTAGCACACGATGTTTAAGGTGTCTACTAACTGGAACTTGAGTGAGGAAACCCGGGACCGATCTCCGGTCATGCATGCTAAGTGGAAAGGGGGACGGTATCTGAATCAGATCCGCCCTCCGCTTAAGGACTTGTCTTCGGACTTGTAGCCTAGGGCCGGTTGCCGGCTCAGCTACGCTGGACTCCCGTCCAGAGTAGGTGGCATTAAGATGGTGCGGTGGGATCACCTAAATCCCAGGTTCGAATTAAGCTACAACCAATCCCTTCCAGGAAAGGTTTGTGTACTGAGATTAAGATTAAGACTGAGATTGAGATTAAGATTAAGGTAAGGTAAGGAACTGAGATTAAGGAAATGAGGACTAAGGAGGGGGTTACTAACCCACTTGTTAAGGGAACGCTTGAGTCGTTCATTGCTTGTGAACTATATATGTTCATCTGTGGTTATTGTTATTGCACTTCATATTATGTTTGTGTATGTAATCAATTTCCATGCTATCGACAATTAGTCGTCGTAGCCCCGTTAGCTTGGGGGCCATGAGAGGGTGTACCAGCATTCGTGCTGACCCCCTCGGGGGCTATTTTTACACTTGCAGGTAAGAGGCCCATGAGGACGCACTACGAGAGTAGGAGCGGTTAGGCTTAGGAGGGGACTTTTATTTTGAGTTCGGGTTGCGCCTGTGCACCCGACTGTTGATATTAAACTGTTGTAAGTTGAGATTATGTTTGAGATACTAGTACTCGGTTGGTCGTGGTATTATGAACGTTGACGTGTAAATTGGATAATTGTTTTTGGATAAGTATTGTAAGTATTTTAACCGGTATCTTCTAACGATCAGACCGTGGCAAGGTTCAGGAGTTGTTTATTTCCGCTGCGACATATTCGATTAAGTGTTCAGATTGCGATAACCACGATAGGCTTTGGATGGGGTGTTACAAAAGTGGTATCAGAGCGTAGTTACGCTCTGATCAAGAAATACCGGATATAAGTGACCACCGAGTTAGGATATAAGTTAAGGAATAAGTATTGGGTTAAGGGTGTGAGAAGTTAGAGTGAGTAGAGTCAGATGACCACTAATAAGTGTGGATTGTCTTTACCGTCTACGGACGTTATAAATTTACTAACCAAACAGTGGTGAATGAATCTAATGTAAGTTATGCTTGTTCAGATGGCAGGACGCCCTAGAGGAGGCCGAGGTCGCGGCCGGGGTGAGGATATTCCAGATATACCTGGAGGGCAGACGATCGCAGAGATCGTAGCTGCCGCTTTAGGGCACATGGGCTATCAGCCCGGTGTGGGTGCACCACCTCCACCGCCACAACCTAGGGAACCCAACTGGGTGAAGAGTCTATCAGATCTTCGACCCGCTCACTTCAAGGGGGAGACCGATCCCGCCAAGCTTGAGGCGTACATCTCCGAGCTGGAGACCGCCTTCGAGACCCTTGATGTCCCTGCTGGGATCAAGGTGCGCTTAGCTGCTTTCTACCTGAAGGGGGCGGCGGGCGATTGGTGGAAGCTGGTGAGGGCCGAGCATGTGGCCAACCCAGAGTTCGGCTGGGAGCAGTACACCGCCTTGCTACGGGCAAAGTACTATCCCGCCCATGTCCAGACGAAGAAGCGCTTGCAGTTAGATGCGCTTAAGCAGTCGGACAAGATGACGGTGGACGAGTATTACTCAGAGTTCACCGCCTTGCTCCGTCTTCTGCCAGGTCTAGGGTATTCTGACCAGATCTTGGTAGACCGCTTCTATGGCGGGCTTAGCCATCGACTCCGCTACGGCATGGGGCCGACTAGTTACACTACCTTGCAGGTAATAAGAATGATTGAAATTTGAGTAAGTGGTGAATAAGATTTAAATTATGAGAAATAAGTGAGACTAACACTATGGAAAAGCAGGAGTGCTATCATGCCGCTGCTAAGGTTGAGATTACCGTCCAGCTGAGGGACGAGGAGAATGCAAAGAGGAAGAGTGCTGGGAAGAGCTCAGAGAGTCAAGGGCAAGGAGGGTACAAGAAACAAAAGTACCAGCCTCAGGCCCAGAAGAATCAGAACCCGAAAGGGAAGGAGGAAAAGGAGAAGGCTTCGGAAGAGCCATTGAAGCTGACCTATGCTATTGCAGCTACACCACTGCGCTCTAAGGCGCCAAAGGGTGAGAAAAATTGATATTGAATGAGTTAAGAAATAAATTAGTAACTGATTGAGATATGAGAATTGACAATGTGAATCATCAGGATCTGAGACTGAGAGGGGAGCCGGTGGTGGCTACCAGCGACGCTTCATCTGTAGATGGTGTCACAAGGACCACCCCGGGCTCGACTGTAAGGGGAATAAGGTGGAGTGCAACTTCTGTGGTGTCTATGGGCATCGAGCTTATGAGTGTTACCGGAATCCTGCTAGCAGAGCCTATAGGCCCGATACCAGGGGCAAGGGCAAGACCGATCAGGGAGCTGGATCTGACGGTCAGAGAAAGTGCAGCAGCCGGCGGACAAAAACCCAAGGGTGACCCAGAAGACGGGGCCCACTCTACATATGGTGGATCGGGACGATGAGCCTGAGCCCTCATCGAGGCCAGGTACCACTATAACTATTTAGTAATAAAACTACCTGCTTACCGCATTATCATGCATGTTTGGTGAAATATATGAGTTAAGTAAAAAAAAAGATGAGATTAGAACCTAAGTAAGACATAACCTACTACCACTCTAGGAAAATTCAACATCTGCTACCCTATACCATCTACATCTAACCCGGAGCACACCGACATCGAAACCACACACTTTCCAACCGAACAATGTCAGGTTATCCGCCCAGGTATGATTTTATTAAGGGGATACCTGACACTCGACGCACAAATAGCCATCATCAGGAGATGCAATCAACTAGGAATGGGACCGGGAGGTTTTTACACACCGGAATACCCAGGGGGAGCAAGGATGAAATTAAAAATGATGAGCTTGGGCAAGGATTGGAATCCGTATGCCAAGAATTACCAAACCACAAGGGAGCAAGATGGAGTCTCACCACCGGGGATACCCGAAGAGTTCCATCCAGTTATTACACAAGTCATGGAAATCGCTCAGCAGCTGGAAGCTGAACCGATTCCAGACATCCAGCCAGACATTTGCATTGTAAACTTCTACGAAAAAGATGGGAAACTGGGACTACACCAGGATAAGGACGAGACAACGGAGTCTCTCGAGAGAGGGATACCCGTAGTGTCTTGGTCCATTGGAGATGATGCGGAATTTTTATACGGCGAGCAGAAGCGTGCGGACCGTGCAGACAAGATAATACTTAAGTCAGGTGATGTATTAATTTTGGGAGGAGAATCAAGGATGTTATACCATGGGATTAAGAGAATCAAGCTGAATACAGCACCGTCAGCAGTAATCAATGCGACGCATATGAGACCAGGAAGATTAAACCTAACCTTTAGACAATATTAGCCATGTAATGTTAGAATGAGATGAGAAATGAGATGTAAGATTGAAGCACATGTTGTAAACAGGATGGTCATAAATAAAATAACAGTGTTGTTCATATAAATTGTTACGACTCTTGTTATACCATCAATACTCATGGAGCTTGTGAACACAATTAGGTCATGGACTCGGTACGGAAGGTGCACTAAGCATACTCACTGAGGCACAGGCCGACGCTAGCGGTACTATCCTCACCGGCACCTTTCCGATCAATGGGATTGAGGCATCAGTTCTCTTCGACTCAGGGGCCTCGCATACCTTTGTCTCTGCATCATTTGCGAGCAGGTTGGGGCTAGACGCTGAGGAGCTACCCGACTTCACGGTTACGCTCCCGTCTAAGGAGAAGGTTCGTTGCACTCGTTATTACCGAGGAGCCACCATCAGCATTAAAGGGGAAGACTTCCCAGTCAGTTTCATTGAGTTCAGTAAGCTATTTGATGTTATCTTCGGGATGAACTGGTTGGAGCGGCACAAGGGACGTATCCTCTGCGCCGAGCATAGATTGCTGCTCAGGAGTCCATCTGGGGTAACAATATCATACCGCCAGAGGCCCAGAGAGCCTTCGACTAAGATCATCACCGCCATGGCAATGCAAAGAAATAAGGAGAAAGGAAGAAGTATACCTCTGCTATGTACAGGACATAGAGAGAGACCCTGAGTTCGACCCCGACTTACCGGTAGTGTCGGAGTTCCCCGACTTATTTCCACGGGAACTGCCCGGCATGCCACCCACTCGGGAGGTAGAGTTCACCATTGAGCTGCTACCTGGTACCGGACCGATAGCCAAAGCACCATATCGTATGGCTCCGGCAGAAATGACTGAATTAAAAGAACAACTGAAAGATTTGTTGGATAAAGGATTTGTCAGACCAAGTGTGTCACCATGGGGAGCGCCAGTCCTCTTCGTGAAGAAGAAGGATGGTAGTCTCCGCCTCTGCATCGACTACAGAGAGTTGAATGCAGTGACAGTGAAGAATAAGTACCCACTACCCCGCATTGACGATCTGTTCGATCAGTTGAAGGGAGCATCTGTGTTTTCCAAGATTGATCTCAGATCGGGGTATCATCAGATAGCCATTAAGGAGGGAGACATTGAGAAGACGGCATTCCGGACACGATACGGCCACTATGAGTTTACAGTGATGCCGTTCGGTTTGTCGAACGCGCCAGCGAAGTTTATGGATCTGATGAACCGCTTGTTCCGGGAGCAGCTGGACAAGTCGGTTGTGGTTTTTATTGATGATATATTGATATATTCAAAGTCTAAGATTGAGCATGAGGAACATTTGAGAAGGGTGTTGGAAATATTAAGGGAGAACCAGCTATATGCTAAGTTCTCCAAGTGTGAGTTTTGGCTTGACCAGGTCTCTTTCCTAGGTCATGTCATCTCAGATGCTGGGATCGCAGTGGATCCAGCAAAGATTGATGCCGTACGTACCTGGCCAAGGCCGAAGACTGTTACCGACATTCGGAGCTTTCTCGGTCTGGCAGGTTACTACAGGAGGTTTGTGAGAGATTTCAGCAAGGTCGCGAAGCCGATGACCAGTCTGATGAAGAAAGATGCACCATTTCTATGGACAGTCGACTGTGAGAGATCATTTCAGCGCTTGAAGGACTCACTGACCACTGCGCCGGTACTGACCATTCCAGACGGTACAGAGGGCTTTGAGGTTTATTGTGATGCATCCGGCAGAGGGCTGGGTTGCGTGCTCATGCAACATGGCAAGGTGGTGGCATATGCCTCACGCCAGTTGAAGAAACATGAGGAGAACTACCCCACACATGATTTAGAGCTGGGAGCTGTAGTCTTCGCTTTGAAGATATGGCGCCACTACTTATATGGGGTTAGTGTCACGATCTACACCGATCACAAAAGTTTGAAATATATATTCACTCAGAAGGAGTTAAATCTTCGACAGAGGAGATGGTTAGAATTTCTGAAAGACTATGACATTGACCTCCAATACAAAGAAGGGAAGGCCAATGTTGTAGCAGATGCCCTGAGCCGTCGAGCACACTCACTCCATTCGCTAGTTTCTTTCTCCAGCTTGGTTGATGAGGTGCGAGAGGCTCAGAGGACTGATGAGTATATGAGAGAGGTCAGACAGAAGCTGACAGATGGTACCTTTGAGAGTCAGAAATACGACTTCAGACTTCATGATGATGATCTGATCAGACTTAAGGGCCGATTATGCATACCACGAGGTAACACGGATCTGAAAGACCGTATACTTAGAGAATCACACTGTTCTTCAGTTTCCATCCATCCGGGAGCCTCTAAAATGTATAAAGACATGAAGAGATACTTCTGGTGGTCGGGGATGAAGACAGATGTTACCGAGTTCGTCTTGAGGTGTCTCACATGCCAGAAGGTGAAATTCGAGCACAGACGACCGGGCGGAATGGTACAGTCGATGCCAGTTCCGGAGTGGAAGTTCCATGATATCTCCATGGACTTCGTAGTTGGGCTTCCACCTGCTAGGGGAGGTCTCAACATGATATGGGTGGTGGTGGATCGCCTTACCAAAGTAGCCCGATTCATACCGATGAAGGATACTTGGAAGGTGACCAAATTAGCTGAGTTATTTGAGAAAGAAATCATGAGGCACCACGGCATACCAAAGACCATAGTGTCAGATAGAGATACCAGATTCCTTTCGAGGTACTGGAGAGCTAGAAGAAGCTGGAAGAGCGATGTCAGAAAGAGGAACCTCCTCACTAGAACTCCTGAGTACCGCGTTCCATCCTCAGACAGATGGTCAACTGAGCGTACTATTCACACTCGAGGACATGCTGAGAGCAGTGCCTTGACTTCCAGGGCAGTTGGATTGACAGATTGCATCTGATCGAGTTTTCATACAACAACAGCTATCACGCTTCGATCAATGCACCTTTTCAAGCGTTGTACGGTAGACCATGTCGTACACCGCTCTGCTGGGATGAGTCGAGTGAGACGGTCATCATAGGACCAGAGTACTTAGAACAAGTTCGGCTGAAGTTCATCAAATCAGGAGAACATGAAAGCTGCTCAGATAGGCAGAAGTCGTATGCTGATGTTCGACGACGAGACCTGGAGTTCGCAGTGGCGACCATGGTATTTCTGCGAGTATCACCGATGAAGGGTGTATTTAGGTTTGGGCAGAAGGGCAAGTTAAGCCCGAAATTTGTTGGTCCTTATGAGATTACGGAGCGGGTGGGCCCGGTTTGCTTACAGGTTAATTTACCTGCTGAGCTGGGTAAAGTGCATGATGTTTTCATGTTTCACAGCTGAAGAAATACATGCACCACCCCTCCCATGGTTTAGAACCTGAGAGGTTGACCTTAGAACCAAATATGAGATCCGTGGAGACTCCTCAGAGAATCTTGGACAGAAAGACTAGGGACACCTCGCCACAAGTCCTGCGACTGGTGAAGGTTCTCTGGTCTAACAGATGTCGAAGAGGCCACGTGGGAATTAGAGGAGGATAGATGGGGCGAAGTACCCTTCTTTTTACTTACTAGATCGTCTGTATAGGGTACGGGGCGTACCCCCTTTTTAAGGGGGGTAGAGCTTCCTCGCTTTTGAGTTAGGAAACGATCATGTTTGTCGTTTGTTTGGTTGTTTAAGTTGTGGATTTGTGTAAGCTTGCACTTTGTAAGTTGAGCTTTGAGTTATGTATGATACTTATGTATTGTATTTGAGATTGACCTTTGAGTCTTGGAGATGTATGATTGAATATAAGATGTGGTATTAAGATTAAGAGAACTGTGTACCGTGAATGGTTAAACACATGTGTGAACTTTGAGGACAAGTTCTTTTAAGGGGGGTAGATTGAAATACCCAAACTTAGATATGGTGTTTAAATGATAAACTAAGATATAAGAGGCTAAATAATGCCTTAGAACATTAAGAAACATTTCTAATCAAAGAAAATATAAGGAAACACCAAAAGAGCAGTTTAAGCAAAAACGTGCTCTAAGCTTGGAGAGACATGGGAGAGTACCCAAATATTGTTCTAAGACCTTAGTAAATCCTAATGGTCATTTTAAATCAATTCCAAGAAAACCAAGCTTGAAAACAGTTAAACACAAAATGTGCTTTAAGGAGTCTTAAAGCACGTTTTTTTGAAAAAATTGTCTTGTAAATGAGTTTTGAATGGCTAAATGTCCATCATTACTCTTTAATTAATATGTGTACTATATAGTATCACATTTGGAGGTCTATATCAATGGGAAATCAAAAATTTCACAACAATGTTCCTTGTTTTTGATGAATAGTGAATTTATTAAGCTAGTTTATAACATAAGTCTATATAAGTGAGACATTTGTCAAAAAGACTAAACTACCCTCATCACTAAAAGGGCCGTTTTCTTAAGGGGTGAGTCACCACCTTATGACTCATTAAGTTTAAGAAAGCAAATAAGTCTTTAAAGCCTAAGGTACTATTCACCTTTTTTACATAATATCTCACTTTAGTGATTCTCTCTCCTCACTTCTTCATTCTCCTTTGTTTGTTCACCACGGTTTCTTGCTCTCTTTCTTGCTCTCTTCTCTTCCATTCACGTGAGAGCTCACCTCCATGCTAGCTCCATCCTTCTCTTGCACATCTTGCTCATTTAAGCTCCAAATCCAAAACAAATATAATTCTTCTTAGTTCTCAAGCTCCTCCTTTCTATCTTTTCAAACTTCAAGAGCTTCATTTTGTGCCAAGTCAAACCACCATTAGAGGAGAAATTCAAGTTTGGAGACTCCATTGGCATCTCCATTCTCTTAAGGTAAAGAAAGTGGTAAGAAAATCTAGGTTTTCCACCATTTTCTTCACTTGACCGAAAATATATACTCATGGACTCCATGTTTTATGCCTTGTTCTAGCTTGTTTACTCTTCAAAGGAGAGAGGAGGTCCTTCTTGCTTCACATCCAGTTGTCTTTGATAAACCAAGGTAAACAATCACATTAATACTTAAAACATATTTTAAACCTAGGGTTTGTTCCTTAGGGTAATGTGTTATCTATACTCATTGGAGTCATTGGATATTGGTTAGAACATTGGCAGGAGAATCACATTGGTGACCGCGATTGAACAAAGAAAACCTAAGGAGAAAAGCTTTAATCTTGTGAGAAACAAGGTAATTAACTTACCTTAAGGTTTTTTGTTGTTTAAGGGAAATGAGGTGTTTATATGATGAGTTTGTGTAGAGTTTTATATTGGGAAGTGCTATAAACCTAGGAGAAAGAAACTCTACTCTTGTGAACTTGTGACTAAGAGCAAATGAGAAAAGAGATAGTTTAAGAATATAAAGGTGAAGTACAAGAAGCATTTTATTTCAATGGGAGCCTTGTTGAGTGTATTCGCAGGTTGAAGGCATATATATGTGGAAATTCAGTGGTTAAGATTATTGTCATTTAAGGGCCTAAGTGCCAAGCATTTGAGTTTAAGCACTATATGATGATGTGGTGATTTTGGTGCAAATTGGGTGTTAAGCTATTGTGATGAGAATTTGTGTGGTATTGGTTGTTTGGTGGAGAAAACCCATGTGTTAGGAGGTACTATATACTAGAGAACCTATGGCAAAATTTAAAGGAGAGTTTAAGTGTTTAAGATATCCTAAGAGAATTTAATGACTAAGGAAGTACTAGGAATGTTCTATAGGTTGTCTTGATGAAAAGGGTGAAGTTAAGGTATTTTAATGACTTATGATGACTTAGGTCACCATGGAAGGTTTAGGAATCAAGAGAATGTATTGGAGTATTTAGGACTTAGGCAAGTGTTGGTGCACATCTAGGAAGGAAATAATGTAATGATGATGGAAGTTTAATCTTGTTAAGGAACCTTAGAGAATGTTTAAAAGAGTTTAGATAGTGAGAGATGCTTGGGAGATGATGTTATAGTGGTGAAGGAAACATTTGGCATAGTGGTTACATTAGGTATGAACCACCACAAAGAAACCTAGAGGAAAAAACATTACAAGTGTTGGCATTATTACAAGGAAAATGCATAATGACTAAGATGGATTTTGGTGGATGAATTAAGGTATTTTAAGGAGGGCTTAAGGTGTATTTGAGGTGCCCAAATGAGGTTATAACATATGAGGATATATGAGGAGAAGTTTGGAGTTGAAAAGGAATTTAGAAACAAGTTTTTGGAGCCGACCGGCCTTAGGACCGGACTTGCAAGGTCGGTCGGGCTCTGTTACACTACCGGAAAATGTTTCTGGAATCGACCGGACTTGGGGGACCGGACCTACAAGTCCGGTCGGGCTTGTTTTGTGAGAGGGGGAAATGTTTCTGGAATGGACCGGACATGGGACCGGACTTGTCAAGTCCGGTCGGCATGAATTTTACGGTAAAGTACTGGAATGGACCGGACTTGGCAAGTCCGGTCGGTAAGTCCGGTCGGAGTGAATTTTCTAACGGTAAAAGGTACTGGAATGGACCGGACTTGGCAAGTCCGGTCGGTAAAGTCCGGTCGAGCCTAAAAATAAAAAAAAAAGAAATTTCAATTTCTAAAAATGGTAATGGGTAATGGGTTATGCCCTAGTAGGTAGTAATGATTGGGACCCTAAGAACTTGAGGAATTAAGTTAAGATTAAGTATAAGTTTTTAATGTTTAAGTTAAGTTTGTAAGATTGAGTGATAAAGACTTGAGAGGTTATTGAATGGAAGTCCTTAGGGACTAAGCGAGTTAAGTAAGGTGCAAATACTAATAACCTAAGAATGAATGAATGTTTTAGTTTGTGAGTTGGGACCCCGAAGAAGATTAGTCAAACAACGAACGACGGTGAACGGTACAATCCTTTTCGTGACCTGCTTGCTAACGAGGTGTCCCCTCGGCTTGTGTGCTATCTGTTTATTTGTTATGACTAAAACAAGATAAAGCATGCAACCGGTTATATTGTTCTCGTTGTGTTGTGTTACTTTACACTAACCCGCGAGGCTTGAGATTGTTACTAACCAAGTTTAGTACTTACTGAGTTAAGAATAAGAGTTAAGTTGATGGTTGTTGGTTAATGCCCGATAAGGCTTAGCTAGCACATGATGTTTAGATGTCTACTAACTGGAACTCGAGTGAGGAAACCCGGGACCGATCTCCGGTCATGCATGCTAAGTGGAAGGGGGACGGTATCTGAATCAGATCCGCCCTCCGCTAAAGGACTTGTCTTCGGACTTGTAGCCTAGGGCCGGTTGCCGGCTCAGCTACGCTGGGCTCCCGTCCAGAGTAGGTGGCATTAAGATGGTGCGGTGGGATCACCTAATCCCAGGTTCGAATTAAGCTACAGCCAATCCCTTCCAGGAAAGGTTTGTATACTGAGATTAAGATTAAGATGAGATTAAGATTAAGGTAAGGTAAGGAACTGAGGTTAAGGAAATGAGGACTAAGGAGGGGGTTACTAACCCACTTATCAAGGGAACGCTTGAGTCATTCATTGCTTGTGAACTATATATGTTCATCTGTGGTTATTGTTATTGCACTTCATATTATGTTTGTGTTGTAATCAATTTCCATGCTATCGACAATTAGTCGTCGTAGCCCCGTTAGCTTGGGGGCCATGAGAGGGTGTACCAGCATTCGTGCTGACCCCCTCGGGGCTATTTTACACTTGCAGGTAAGAGGCCGATGAGGACGCACTACGAGAGTAGGAGCGGTTAGACTTAGGAGGGACTTTTATTTTGAGTTCGGGTTGCGCCTGTGCACCCGACTGTTGATATTAAACTGTTGTAAGTTGAGATTGTGATCGGATACTAGTACTCGTTGGTCGTGGGATTGTGTATGTTAACGTTTTGAGCTGGATAAATATTTTGGTTAAGTATTGTATATATTAAGCCGGTATATCCTAACGATCAGACCGTGGCAAGGTCCAAGTGTTGTATATTTCCGCTGCGACGTTTTCGATTAAGTGTTCAGATTGCGATAACCACGATAGGCTTTGGATGGGGTGTTACATGCCCGGTCTGACCACATGACACAACTCGCTAGGGTACTCCCTCCTCTCTTCCACGGTCTAGGTGATCTCTGTCTTGTATGTGGGATAGCAGTTATCGAAGTCTCCTAAGAGGTAAAAGTTTCCTAGATAAGTTGTTTATCTAAAGCGGTAATTAAAACACGCATTCATGCTAAGGTAAAGCGTTTAACACTTAGTCATGCTCTCATACAATGTTAAGGTTTCAAATGCTAACCTTCACCGCGCTAGGTACTAGTGCCAGCGCCTGAAGCTCCTGCTGCATTCAGCACATGGTTGCCCGGCGGGTTCCTCTGGTTCTGGTTCTGCTGCTGTGGCTACTGATGCTACTGCCCCCTCTGGGCTTGGGGCGCCGGCCCCCTCTGACCACCTCGAGCTCCACCTCCTCCAGTAGGTGCGCTCTGAGTCCCCTCGGCGGGCGGTACGCTCGACTCTCTGGATTAGCAAAGCACTCGAACGACCTGTGGCCTTTCTTCCCACATGGTGGCAGTCCACCGCTTGCCCGGTGCAGTCAACACCTGGGTGGTCTTTACCACAGCGCTTGCAGTGAAAGTGGCGCTGGGGTGCAGAACCTATTATCATATCACACTTAGATTAATACAAGGATGGTAGTGGATAGTATAGTACACAACTCATTCACAAGGTTAGATCGCTTACCCTGAGGGGGTGCAGATCTAAGAGGCTGGACATCGTAGGCCCGGTCAGCATCGGGACCTTCTCTTTGCCCTTTTGGCTGGCCTGCTCCTTCTTCTTCTCCTTCCAGGAGAACTTTTTCTTCCTGTG
Source organism: Limonium bicolor (assembly GCA_023374045.1). NCBI lineage: Eukaryota > Viridiplantae > Streptophyta > Magnoliopsida > Caryophyllales > Plumbaginaceae > Limonium > Limonium bicolor. Next base: position 21,344,795 of record CM041780.1, read on the forward strand.
ATCGTCAAAGTGTCAGGAATAACAGGTATAAAAGCAGGCAGCAAGTAAGTAATTTAAATGGATTAAATAACTTAAAGGTGGTTCTTACTTCCAACCCTTGCTGCTCCCGCTTCCAGCCTCAACCTCCGCCGCCTTCTCAGGGGCCTTACGCTTCTGCCCCTGGTTGTCCTCCCGGCTGTTCACCAACAGCTCGGTCCGAGAAGCAGCTTCGTAGCATTCCTATAATGCATCATGAGTTCCCCGAACTTGTAATAAATCAAACTAAGTTACAAGGTATAATCTGTCAATTAATTTTACCTGAATCGTAGGGTATAGTGCAGCACCCATGGCGGCCTTGATAGCATATCGTAGCCCGCCTCTAAAATTCTTCACTTTCACAGTATCAGAATAAACAACTCCTGGGACGAAGTCCAAGAGCCCAATAAAAGAGGACTAGTACTGATCTACTGTCAGACTACCCTGCCTCAGAGCCTCGAACTCTTCCCGCTCCTTGCTTCAAATGAGCAGGATAGTACTTCTCTCTCAGTAACTCCACAAAGCCTGTCCAACCAAAACCCTCTATAGCGTGTAAGTGTGCCTTCACGGACCTCCACCAAGTGCTGGCGGCGTCCCTCAGATGAAAAGCTGCTATACGACCCGGTGCTCAGCAGGCACATGAATGGCATCGAAGGCCTTCTCGTGCTCAACAATGTATCTCTCCAGAATGGTGGGGTCAGCTACACCGTCATAGGTAGGTACTCGCGTGTCAGCAACGCTCTTTAGCCTTCGGCTCTCTCGGCAATGCGGGTAGGGTGGACTACAGGTGGTGCTCCTATCTGGACACCTCCCATCAGGGCTAGCTGCAAAAAAGACGGCAGCTACCTCTCAGCAACGCCCACGGCTGGGGCCTCAGGAGGACCTCCTCCAGCCCGCCGCCTCTTCACCACCTCTCTGCCTCTACCAGTTGAACGTCTTCCGGAAGACATATGAAGATTCAGAATCAAAGTCAGCTCTTGGTATAAATATTGTACTTTTCTCATAAGTTCACATAGCCCTGAAAGGCATAAGACACATTGTCCCCGACAATCTCCTAACTCAAATCATTTACAATATCTCCTTGGTACTGGTGTGTGAACAACCTAAGCTCACGTACTTAAACTACTATCTATTGTAATCAGAGCGGTACTCCGCTCTGATACCACTTTTGTAACACCCCTACTAATTCGGCTCCTAATTATCCTATAAATGTCGCACATAATAAATAAATCGCAGCGGTAAATAACAGACTGTCGCTCTAATGGTGTCACTGTTATCACTCGCCCATACGGGTGATAACGAATTACCTGATAATCAACTTGCGAAACGTATTCCCGCTGTGACCACAAGAGATAGATAGTAGTACTTAAACAATCTAAAAACAAATCCAACAACAACCGATTATTACAGACCGTGAGCATCTAACCAAAATATACCTCGGTTTACACAACCCGAGTCCAAAACAACATTAGTATCACACCGTACCAAGTCTAACCAACAGTAAACACAATAGTCGCGCCTCGCATCGACCCACCAGCTAGTCTCCAGCAATAAAATGGTTTGTGGTATGGAATCAGCCCCTGCTGAGTATGTTATCACATGCCCCGTCATGCCTCCTCAAACCCCCCAATTAATTGGTCGAGAGCATGAGATTCGTTACATGCAATACCGTTTTAATATTTAAATTGTAAGACAAATAACAGTAATATCCATACAATAACACAACCATCAACACACATAATATACCACAAGTATAACCAATGAACAACAAGCGAAACAACGAGAATAATAAACAAGTATTAATTCTCGTCCATGGTGTAGAAACCAATATCGTTCGCCACTGTACAAGTCTCAGCTGTATTAATTGTTCAGTTATACCTAGTGACAATGTCTCGTTCAAACAACGTGTCTCTAATTACCCATATATTATGGCGGGTCACCCCGGCAGTAGCCACTCCAACGGTAGAGTCTCCGACCAACGAGCCGTTCTAGCTCACGGGAAATTTTCTTGATACTTACAGGACCCGTACGCGGACATCCTGGTATCGTTTTTGTGATCACAGCGCGCGCACCAAGAGCCACATCCTCTTGGCTTTACTATCTTTCATTAATTAATTATACATCTCGCATCGCATTACCAATTTTTTTTAACACAGCAGACTAAGGTCATTAGTCCAATCCGGAGTCTGTAAACTCGGGATCCAGTGTTAGATACGAGAGCGGCGTTTTAAAAAGGCCAATGCTCCGTATTAAAGTCTCGGATAACATGTATATCTTATATCCTAGTGCTACAACGTTTTTCTGACGATCCTTATATTTCATATAAGATAGCGCCATAGCCCGCTAGTTCGTTTTATATATAGGTTCATATATACGAACCAATACTGTTAACTCACAACAGTAAATAATAAGCATTATAAATATACAATTCATGCATATTAATAACACATTCAGACAAACAATCTTATCACAGATCACATAGAAGTCTGAACTGAGAAGCCCTTAGAGACAATCAGAGACACATCAACATAACCGTTCACCCTGATTGTATTACGGTGGAGTATGAATCAGCAAGATCCTATGCTCCGTGTGTCGTCTCTAACAGTCTAAACAATACATAACGCTACTGATTAGCATCCCGTATAACAACACAACTCTACGGTACCCGTACCGTCACTAATCCCCGGTTAATCCCCCGTTATTAACTGTCAATGTTTGTCGGGTTTCGGCTTAACTCGAGATTAAAAAAAATGTTACATTACATGCGTAGTCTTGTCTCGTATATTAATATACTCATTGTTGAACTTGTTATCGCATGTAACTTAATGTATGTTTGTACATCATATAGTTTGTTTCTATATTGTATGTAGGATTCGTTATCATGTATTATACACTCTCCTTAGTATTTATTTTTCTAAGGTTTGTTTTTTTTCCAAATTCAATGTGGTATAATATAATTATGTAAACAATACTTTGAATTATATAAATCCTTATTATCCCATGTATACCCTTAACATTAGAATTTCCATATCTAATTTTATAATTCTTTTCTCTTCATCTATTATCATTTTAATTATGATAATTTATAGTTATTGACCATATTACATTTTCTACACCTAACATATATTTATTTATATACAAGTATCATGGAACTATTTATTATATGGTAAGTCTTATAATATATATTCATTCTTTTTAATGAATACCTCTTATATAAAATGTTATAACTCTTATAACATTAAAACCATATTATAAATTACATTTAAAAAAATGTTAATATTTCCGAACAGCACCAATGTTCTTAAATATTTACAAAATCCACCACATAATTATATAATGTTACATTATAGTTATATAACATATATTATGACATTTATGTCATTAAACAATTATAACATATAGTTGTAAATTGTTTTAAAATACTAAACAACTTTATACTATTCGGCTTTCATCATATACCACTAAACTTCTATAAATCACAAATCAACCTCAAATTATATTTCATTGTTACACTTATAATATATACCTTACATTATAATCCTTAAACCTTAATATAATTATAACCTATAGTTTTTCAAGGCTATAATTTTCGAACAGACCTAGGACTGTTTTAATTAAATTCCCACCACCAAACTTGTATATTTACCAAATCTTCCCAATTTATAATACATAGTTTTCTAATGCCATTAAAACTATATATTTAACATATGTCTTTATAAATCTATATATAACTTCAAAATTACCAAACTATACCAAAAGGTTAAATATTATTCCTAACCTTATTCTTTCTATAAATCTCGGTTTTTACCCATTTGTTACCCATTTGTAACAGTGTTATAAAATATCATATATTATACTTATATAATTCATATAAACTCCAAATTTAACCAAATATACTGTAAAAATTTCTAATAACTTAAGGACTGTACTAAATCCCATTTGTACCCCAGAGTTTCAGAAATCACATTATAGCCCACTCTTATAAATCTTTTACAATTTAATAACTATTTTAATATAGGTAGTATTTTAATTTCTTAAATTCTCCAAATTGGTCAAACTCTCCTATATAGTCAACTTTGACTTCTAATACCAAATTGGAACCAAACTTTCGGTAAACACCAACAATACCCCATAGTTTTCTATTTTTTCAATTTTGACCCAAAACTTATAAAATGTTATAATTTTTATTAAATTCATTTAAAAACCCTAAATTCCTCTAAATTAAGCCCACAGCTTTATATTTTATCAGTAATTACGGTTTGGCCCCAAACTTAATTATATAAGCATAAATCTAACTAAATAAGCTTATAAACTTAAATTAAAATGGCCTAATGACATGGCCTTATTACAACATTGCTTTATAACACAAAATTACACATAAATTGCTCAATTTCTACAATAAACTCACGGCCTCACCATAGTTTATTTATTTTTCCACATAATGTCATAATTTGACCATTATTTAATTAAATCACTAAATGACTAGCTTAATTTATCTTAGTCATTTTTTTCCATTTCTAGGTTAATATAACCCATATGTTAACTCCACTCTCACTCTCGGCATATAATTATATATGCTAGAAAATCATAAATCATAAGTTTTAAGGTGTTTATACCTTGATTCCTCCTTGTATGATCTCGGTAGCTTAGAGGAAAATTCACCACACATCATTTAGACATGTTTAATACACCAAAATAAGATATGGTTATACTCTAAGCTGGAGCTTAACCATAAGGAATAATTAATGTAAGATTTAGGCAAAAATCACCTTAAAATGCAAGGGAACTTCAAGAGGATTTCAGCCAGTACAAAGCACACCTAATGGTGTTAAATTCACCATATCAACATAGGAAATAGCTAGACAACAACAAGCTGCTATGGTAATAGGTTTTACCTTGGCAAAATGCCTTAAAGAAGGGTATTTGCTTTAGATCTCGGCCACCCTTGCTCCAAATGGCTAACCAACTGGATGAACATGTAAATATGAAGATTATGAGTGTATAAACAAATAAAAATCAAAGGAAGAAAATCGGATGGAGAGTAGAGAAGATTAAGGTATGTTTTTACCTTAAAATGCAAATTTGGGAAACCTTGGTCCCTATAACTGCTTCAGCCGAAATTGGTTGGTGTTTTACCTTAAAACACTGAGAATGAGCCATAGGAAGTGATGAGCCACGAGATCTAAGGTAGGTATTGAAGAGATGAAGAAAAAGAGCTAAAATAAGCCTTAAAACCATTACCTAGGGAGAGCTTAAGAGTTAGATTTGTCTTCCATGCTCAAGAACAAGGCTTGAGAGAGTTTGGAAGAGCTGCTTCATTGGCTGGAATGGAGCAAGAAGCAAGGGAATGATTGAAATGAGGTTAAATGATTGAAAAAGCAACTTTTACTATTGTAAATTGTTATATGTTGGTAATTAGCAATCAATGATGTGTGAGCTGTCTTCCCACCTCCTTGCCAGCCGCCAGCCATATGGTTAGAAGGGTCAAATTAATTGACCATTGACCAAACTTGGTCAATTTGTTCAAAAAAAAATCACTATTTGGTTACTATTCATACCTAAATGACATATTTGATTTTTATTTTAAAACTTTGATTAGACTTTATAAAATAGTCCTATCATATTCAAATTAATGAGTTAAGATAAACTCCAGTCTTTAAAATGACAAAAAGTCATTATCTTAGAGCTCATACATAAAAACGTGCTTTAAGGTGTTTTAGTACACATTTTTGTGTCACAGGGTGTTTCTGAGCTTAGTTTTCTTTGGGAATAGTTTTGTTGTGTTCCTTACTTCATTATAATACTTAGGAATCCACTTTGGATCCTATTAGAGGTCATACAATCTTTATGGTGTCTTAAAGCACATTTTTGGCTTTACCGATCTTAAAGCATGTTTTGCCTTGTTGAGATCTTTAGATTGTTTTCCCAATGGTATTTAGATGTTTATTAACCATCTTAGATCATTAATAGATCATTTAATTAAGTTTTAAAGGTTAGGGGTATTTCACTTAAGGTAGTTAAAAGGAATTACCACACAAGGTAAGTTATTGATTAAGACTATATGATTTGGGAAAAATAAGAACACCTTAATTGTAATAAGGGTAAGAAGTAAAGAAACTATCTAAGTATGAAGAAATAAACCTCACATGGAATAACAACTAAGGAATTGTTGAACAATCCAATAGAATTATTATACAAGGGTAACATAAATTAACCCTCTTAGTTAATCCTATTCTAGGACTATACTTGACCGGACGTTGACCAGGGTATAATCAACTTCAATCTACGGTGAACGGTATGGGATTCTTGCAACCTATTTACTACCGGATTACACCGGCTTGTGTGCTATCTGTTGTTTGAAATAACGACCAAGATAATTACTGTAAAATGTTGTATTACTCTTGTGCACTGTTGTGTTACTATTTGCTTGATGCTACTGACTATAACGTGTATGTCCCACGCATACGACACTACATTACCAGTGGATTAAATACCTGCGTTTTATCATACCGAGAACTTGTACTCAAGTCTCTCTCTAACTTCACTTTATAACAAACGTCACTATCCTAAACGTGATAATTGACAATACACATTGTGTTCTTGATTAACGTCCTTGTGTGACATCTAACAAATTCTATACTACAACAAGCGAGGAGCCCAGTAGTTCTGGCCATGCATGCTACAGGAGTTGTACCTGTCTCAGGTCGTCTCCTAATCAAATATACGTCGCGAAGGAAGTTTTGGGTGCACTCTTTGTCCACTCACCGGGACCGTACCGGAACATTTTAAGTTGGGAGGAAGACTTCATTTCTCTCGAGGGTACGATACCGACCATTTTAAGTACAGGAGTTAACTACATTATCTTCTGAGGGAATTATTACCCACCTTTCCTTTAACGAGGTCACTATACCTTCACCATATTGACATACTCTTATACACCTGTCAGTCCCACTGTGTGGATCCGACTACTATCAAATGATTACAGTTCATCTAACTTGACCTTCTGAAGTCTTGTTCTATGTGACATCATTGTCCTAGTATGGATACTTGTGATTATCATGTAATGCTTGTTTACAGCTTTATAAAAATGAACTGCATGTATTCGACAAAGTAGTTGGTGTGGCCCAGTAGCCGATGGGCTGCACGTTTTCCATACCAGCATTGTTTGCTGAGCCCCTTTGGGGGCACCCCCATTTTCCAGGTACCTGAAGTTGCAGAGATTACCACACCGAGTGTAGGTGGGGTTGATCAAGCTATGGAAGTTTATCAATAGTTAATTGTTTTACTTAATTATTGTACCTTTGAGTTTGATTCCTAGTATCTCAGGTTGTATTCGTATTCAGACCGTGACTTTCGGAGATTTGTATTTGGAGTTAGCCTTGTTGGTCACAAGGGTGGCTAACGGCATTGTAATACCGCCCGGTTATTGTAATTTATTCCGCTGCAGTTTAAGTTTATTTGGGAGCGATCGTCGTTCAGGTTATTTGATTTCGGGTTGGGGTGTTACAAAAAGTGGTATCAGAGCGTAGTTACACTCTGGATACAAGAATACACCGAGATTAGGATTTCTAAAGCTTTAGGTTACGGGTTGAGTGATAGTATAGAAAGGAGTTTAAGTTAGTTTTACTTAGACTACTATCCAAGACCAAGATTGTGACCACAGTATCTAATTTACATCCACGCCCTGCAGATGTCAGGAAGAGGTGGACGCCGCGATCAGGCCGCAGAGGAGCCAACCATCAGGGGGCAGACATTGCTACTTTGATAGCACAAGCATTTGCACAAGCGGGAGTTGCACAGCAGCAGGGGATTGGTGGAATATGGTTAAGGTGAGGCTTGCTGCCTTTTACTTGAAAGATGCAGCAAGGGATTGGTGGAATATGGTTAAGGCCGAGCACCTGGACGATCCAGCTTTCACTTGGGGAGCCTACACCGCACTACTTAGGGGCAAGTACTACCCGGCCCACACCAGGATGGTGAAGACTAGGGAGTTTGACTCACTGGAACAGACGGGAAAGATGACCGTGGATGAATACTATACGAAGTTTACTTCACTACTCCGACTACTACCCGGATTAGGATACTCGGACCAGATTTTGGTCGACCGGTTCTATGAGGGACTGAGTCCTCGGCTCCAGTTTGGGATGGGACCAGTCATTCCCACCAGTTTGCAGGTAAAACAGGAGAATTATGACCACTTGGAATTATATTACCTATTATACTCCGTCATAGGAGATTTGGAAATTGATGCCTTGAGATTTCAGGAATGTTACCATGCTGCCTCCGTTGTGGAGATCACATGCAAAAGAAGGGATGCTTTGAGCTCCCAAAAGAGGAAGGATGGGCCTGGCGGCGATGATGCCAAGAAGGGGAACTCCAACAGAAGGAACAAACCCTTTCAGAGAGGTCAGGGGTCCTATCTGGAACAGTACCCTACGATTTTTCCTACTCCCAGAAGAAGAAATTTCTTTCTGACTCAAGGCATTATTTCTGGGAGGACCCGTACTTGTTCCGAGTTAGTGTTGATGGGTTGATTCGACGATGTCTCCCGGAAGAAGAGGTTTCAAGTGTCATACACTTTTGTCACTCACGGGAAGCCGGAGGTCACCATGGACCCACAAGGACCGCTGCTAAGATCCTGGCCTCAGGTTTTTATTGGCCGACCCTTCATAAAGATGTGTATCAATTCTGCAAACAATGTGATAATTGCCAGAAAATGGGTAACACATCCAGAAGACATGAGATGCCACAACAAGGGATACTAGAAGTGGAGCTCTTTGATTGTTGGGGCATTGATTTTATGGGACCGTTCCCTTCCTCGCAGGGCCACGAATATGTTCTAGTGGCAGTTGATTACGTATCAAAGTGGGTAGAAGCTATACCGTGTCATCATGCCGATGCAAAGACAGTAACCAGGTTCCTCAAAAAGCACATCTTCACCCGTTTCGGCGTGCCCAGAATTATTATCAGTGATGGTGGATCTCACTTCTACAACCGTTCATTTGAAGCGCTTATGGGTAAGTACGGGGTACGTCACAAGGTAGCTTTACCTTATCACCCCCAGACAAACGGCCAAGCAGAAGTTTCCAACTGTGAGTTAAAATGGATCCTCCAGAAGACAGTTAACTCATCACGAAAGGATTGGGCACTTAAGCTGGACGATGCGCTTTGGGCTTACCGCACTGCGTTCAAGACTCCCATCGGGATGTCTCCTTTTAAGCTGGTCTATGGAAAAGCATGCCACCTTCCTGTAGAGATGGAACATAAAGCATATTGGGCAATCAAGGCCCTAAACTTTGACATGACTTCTGCAGGAGAGAAAAGGAAATTCCAACTTTCCGAATTAGAAGAGCTGCGAGATCAGGCTTACCAGAATGCTAAGATCTATAAAGAGCGCACCAAGAAGTTCCACGACAGGATGATCATGAAGAAGGACATCGAAATTGGTGATTGGGTTCTCCTGTATAACTCTAGATTAAGGATCTTCCCTGGGAAACTCAAGTCTCATTGGGCCGGCCCTTTCCAGATTGTTAGTGAAATACCCCTAATCTTTAAAATATAATTAAATGATCTATTAATGATCTAAGATGATTATTAAACATCTAAATATTATTGGGGAACAATCTATAAGATCTCAACAAGGCAAAACACGCCTTAAGATCGGTAAAGCCAAAAATGTGCTTTAAGACGCCATGAAGGTTGTATGACCCCAAGTAGGATCCAAAGTGGATTCCTAAGTATTATAATGAATCAAGGAACACAATAAGACCATTCTCAAAGAGAACTAAGCTCAGGAACATCCTGTGACACAAAAATGTGCGCTAAAACTCCTTAAAGCACGTTTTTGTGAGATTGCATTTTTAATTGATTTTAATAGGCTTAAAAATTATAAATATCCTTAAATATGATATATAATCATATTATATCATATTAGGAATTTAATTCCAGAAATTTACGAATTTTTACAAATTTAATATTAAAATATTAATAAAACCCTAAAGTGGGGCCCGCATGAGTCAACATTGACCAAGCATGGTCAATGGTCAATTAATTGACTCATTTGAATCATGGTGGCCGGCTGCAATAAGAGAGGAGGCTGCTTAATTTCCTTGATTGACAATAATGCTACCTAATGTAAGACTTTTTCAAAATAATGTTACTTTTTACATTATTTTCAAACTTTACTTACCTTTCCCATCTTCTCCTTCCTCCTTGTCCGATTCCTCTCATCCCAGCCGAGCCCTCTCCTTCCTCTCAAGCTCTCCAAGCTTGTTCTTGGCCATGGAAGGCAAGTCTAGCTCCTAAGCTCCTAATGTAAGTGTTTTAATGTCATTTTTAGCTCTTTTTCTTCATCTTTTCACCACCAACACCTAAAATTCGTGGCTCATCTATTCCTATGGCTTATTCTCAGTGTTCTAAGGTTAGAACAAGAGCTAAACTCGGTTGAGACCAGTAGAGGGACCAAGGTTGTCCAAATCTACATTTTAAGGTAAAAATGTGCTTTAAGCTCATAACTTTTGATTCCCTTCGAGTTTGGCTGTGAAATTTTGGTCATAGACTCATCTTCATCTCCTTTTCATGTGGGATCTGTTGGTTAGCCATTTGGAGCAAGGGTGACCGAGATCCAAGAGAAATACTCTCTTTTAAGGCATTTTTCCAAGGTAAAACCTAATAACAAGGTAGGATTTCGAGATCTAACTATTCCCTATGTTAATATGGTAGATCTAACACCTTGTGGTGTGTTTGGTTCAGGTCGAAAATACCTAGAACTCCCCTTGCATTTTTAAGGTGATTTTTGCCTTAAATCTTACATTAATTATTCCTTATGGTTAAGCTCATGCTTGGAGTGTAACCATATCTTATTTTTGTGTATTAAACATGTCTAAATCAAGTGGTGAATTTTCCTACAAGTGACCGAGCCTATACAAGGATAGATCAAGGTATAAACACCTTAAACTTATGATTTTTGCAATCTCTAAGTATATATATATATATATGGCCGAGAGTGAACATACACATATAGGTCATATTGACCTAAAAATGTAAAAAAAATGGCTAAGATAAATTAAGCTAGTCATTTAAGAGATTTAATTAACATAATGGTCAAATTATGACATTATGTGGAAAAATAATTAAACCATGGAGAGGCCGAATATATATGCTATATTTTGAGACATTTATTGTGTAATTTATTTTGCAAGATCAAGGTTGTAATAAGGCCATGTCATTAGGCCATTTTAATTTAAGTTTATAAGCTTATTTAGTTTTATTTATGCTTATAATTAAAGTTGGGGCCAATTCGTAATTATTAAGGAATTAGAAAAGCCGTGGGTAATTTAGAGCAATTTAGGGTTTTTAAATGAATTTAATAAAAATTATAACATTTTATAAAGTTTTGGGTCAAAATTGTAAAAATAGAAAAGTATAGGTCATTATTTGTAATTACCGAAAATTGGTTCCCATTTGGTATTAGGGGTCAAAGTTGACTATATAGGAGACTTTGACCAAGTTTAGAAAATTTAAGAAATTAAAATACTACCTTATAATGAGATACTTATTAAATTGTAAAAGATTTATAAGGTTTGGGGTGGTAATGTAATTACCGAGAATTAAGGGTAGTAAATGGAGTTTAGTAAAGTCCTTAAGTTATTAGAAATTTTTAGAAGTTTATTTGGTTAAATTTGGAGTTCATGTGAATTATATAAGTATAATATATGGTATTTTATGACATTGTTATAAATAGGTAACAAATGTATAAAAACCGTGAATTAAAAGAAGTATAAGGTTAGGAATAATGTTTATAACCTTTTGGTATAGTTTGGTAATTTTTGGAATGGTATATAAGGTTTTATAAAGATATATGTATAATATATAGTTTTAATGGGATTAGAAAACTATGTATTATAAATTGGAATTGAATTGTGAGTTTATAGAAGTTTAATGGTTATAAGTGAAAACCGAAAATACTAAGGCTGTTTGGTATTTAAAAAAAAAATATAACTATAGGTTATAATTGTTTTAATGATTTAAATGTCATAAGATATGTTATATGACTATAAGATGACATTATATTAATTAAGAGGTGGATTTTATAAATATTTAAGAACATAGGTGCTGTTCGAAAATAATAACATTTTTAAATGGAATTTATAATATGGTTTTTAATGTTATAAGAGTTATAACATTTATAATATAAGAGATATTCATTAAAAAGAATGAATATAGATTATGAGACTTACCATATAATAAATAGTTCCATAATACACACATATAAATAAATATATGTAGTAGTGTAGAAAATGTGACATGGTTCAATAATCATAAATTATCATAATTAAAATGATAATAGTTAAGGAGAAAAGAATTATAAACATTAGATATGGAAATTCTAAAGTTAAGAGTATTCATGGGATAATAAGGATCCTAGATATTAAGAGTATAGTTTACAGATGAATTATACCACATGAAATATAAAAAAAAGAGACAAACCTTAGAAAAATAAATACTAAGGTAAGATGCATAGTGCATGACAAAGGATCACACATACAATAATGAAACAAACTGTATGATGTACAAACAAACATTAAGTTACATGCGATAACAAGTTTAACAACAACTATACTAATATACAAACAAGACTACGCGTGTAATATAACACCTTTTCCCAATCTCGAGTTAAACCTAAAACCCGACAACATTGATAGTTAATAACGGGGGGTTAACCGGGAGGTGTTAGTGACGGTACGGGGTACCGTAGGATTGTGTTGTTATACAGTATGCTAATCAGTAGCATTGTGTATTGTTTAGTTCGTTAGAGACTACACAAGGAGCATAGGATCTTGCTGATTCATACTCCACCGTAATACATCAGGGTGAACGGTATGTTGTTATGTGTCTCTGATTGTCTCTGAGGGCTTCCTCAGTTCAGACTTCTGTGTGATCTGTGATAAGATTGTTTGTCTGAATGTTTAATTTAATATGCATGATCTTTATTTTATAGCTGCTCATTATTTACTGTTGATGAGTTAACAGTATTGGTTCGTATATAAGAACCTATATATAAAACGAACTAGCGGCTATGGTGCTATCTTATACGAAAAATAAGGAACGTCAGAAAAACGTTGTAGCACTAGGATAATAATACATATATATTATCCAAGACTTTCATACGGAGCATTGGCCTTTCTATACGCCGCTCTCGTATCTAACACTGGATCCCGAGTTTACAGACTCCGGATTGGACTAATGATCTTGGTCTGCTGTGTTAGAAAATTTGGTAATGCGATGCGATGGTATAATTAAGTAAATAATGAATGGAAGTAAAGCCAAGAGGATGTGGCTCTTGGTGCGCGCTGTGATCACAAAAACGATACCAGGATGTCCGCGTACGGGTCCGCAAGTATCAAGAAAATTTCCCGTGAGCTAGAATGGCTCGTTGGTCGGAGACTCTACCGTTGGAGTGGCTACTGCCGTGGGTGACCCGCCATAATATATGGGTAACTAGAGACATGTCGTTTTAATGAGACAATGTCACTAGGTATAACTGAACAATAATACATTTGAGAATTATACAGTGGCGAACAATATTGGCTTCTACACCATGGACGAGAATTAATACTTATTGTTACTCTCGTTGTTTCGCTTATTGTTCATTGGTTATACTTGTGGTATATTATGTGTGTTGATGGTTGTGTTGTTGTATGGATTACTGTTGTTTATTTTACAGTTTATATATTAAAATGGTATTGCATGTAATGAACCTCATGCTCTCGACCAAATAATTGAGGGGTCTTTGGGGGCATGACGGGGCATGTGATGACATACTCAGCAGGGGCTGATTCCATACCACAAACCATCTTTATTTCAGGTGATTAGCTGGTGGGTCGCAGCGAGACGTGACCATTGTGATATTACAGTTGGTTTAGACTTGGTACGGTGTGATACTCAGGTTGTTTTGGACTCGGGTTGTTTAACCGAGGTGTATTTGGTTTAGATGCTCACGGTCTGTAATAATTGTTGATGTTAGATTTGTTTTAAGTTGGTTAAGTTCTACTATCTATCTCTTGTGGTCACTGCGGGAATACGTTTCGCAAGTTGATTATCAGGTAAATCGTTATCACCCGTATGGGCGAGTGATAACAGTGACACCAGTAGGGCGATAGTTTATTATTTACCGCTGCGAGATATTATTGTGCGCGACTTCTATAGGATTACTAGGAACCGGTTTAGTAGGGGTGTTACAGTTAGTGTGACCCCGTACGGTGCCTTTGAACTCCAGAACAAACTAGGTGAAACTTTCAAGGTCAACGGAGCACGTCTTAAAAGGTATAATTCTCATTCTAATATTTCAACTGACCTATCTGCAACTTATTTTGTCCAAGAACAGCAGGACAACTCGCCCTCAAACTCTTCTCCAAACTAAAAGCTTGGTCAAATACGTCTAGCTAGAGACGTTAAACCGGGCAGCTTGGTGGAGGCAACCCACTATCTATCTTTTATCTTTCCTTTAATTTAAATGTTGTTTTTTTTTGTACTATATTTCCCTTTTATATGTTATAATAAAATGCAGGCTTCACTTGAGTTCTTCTCGCTGTGTAAAATATTCTTTACAGGTTCAATTCATGACATTCCACAGCAACACTCAAGTGTGGGGGAGCTCTACGAAATCTGGGGAGTACACTCTTTCCTTTACTAATTGCATGCCTTATTAATTTTGGTTCATCTACGCAATGAGGGCATTGCTTAAAGATTAAGTGTGGGGGAAGAGCCTTTTCAGGACATTTTATGCTTAAAATTGTCAATCTCTCTGCTTATCTTCTGCTTACCTTGCATTTGTACAAAATTTAAAATTATGTACCCTGCTAATGTAGGTTGTTCTCTTTAAAAACAAATACTATTATGAATTGTGGGATAAATGGTACAAATTTTAAAAATTTTTCATTTGATTACTTTTGAGGAGCATTTTATATGCGGTGTGACCAAATAATCTGCAAATGGTTGGATTTTATTGCTCAGGGTTTCTTTCTGTCTTCTCTCTTAGGGATTGCTAAGGGGTGCTTCTCTGTTAAAAAAAAAACAAAAAATAATAAGGACTTGCGAGACACCATTGGTAACCAACAAAAGAGAGTTGAGTGTTCTTGAATACGAAGGCGTGATACCTATATTTTCTCATCTCTTATGCAAAAGTGAAACAAATGCATAAATCTGTTTTTCCTTTTGTTTTCTTCTCAATACCCATTCTTGAGAGAAGTTGGCCATGGTAAAAGTTCTCAGAGTCATACAAAAGAAACATTGAAGTACCTTAGATCATACCCCGAACCTCTATATTTTATTTTTACCCTGAGCACACCTATGCCACCAGCAGTTGATTTTTCACACTCCTCGAAAAGTTTGAAGATCATGTTTATCCTACCCTACATAATAATATTTG
Organism: Limonium bicolor; assembly: GCA_023374045.1. Classification (NCBI taxonomy): domain Eukaryota; kingdom Viridiplantae; phylum Streptophyta; class Magnoliopsida; order Caryophyllales; family Plumbaginaceae; genus Limonium; species Limonium bicolor. The sequence goes on from CM041780.1 coordinate 21,360,240, forward strand.
TTAGTATTGAGCATTTCCTGCTTGCTTAGGTATATGGTTTTGCTTGAGGACAAGCAAAAAGATAAGTGTGGGGGTGTGATAAGTGTCCAAATGAGCATATTTTATAGGTGTATTTCATATATAATATTAGCACTTTTCTTGCTCATTTCTCCACTTCGGTTAGTTTTCCTCTAGTTTATGTTTTACTGTTTATCTTACAAATTATTGGTTTAACATGAGGAAAACCAAGCCGGGAGTGAAGTAGACAAAGAGACGAACGCATTGACGCAAACGGCTCAGAAAACGGAGTCCAAACGAAGAATCTAGAGCCGGTCAAAGTTTGAAGGGAAATAGGTCACGACCACTTGGTACCGCCTAAGGCAACCGCCTATATTAAAGGCGGACACAAGACACACACAACCGCCTGGGTATGAGGCGGAACATGAGGCGGACGTTAAGGGCGGAAGACAAAGGAGTGTCCGCCCGAGGGCGGACGGCCAGAGGTCGACACAGAGATGTCCGCATACTTCATGGGCGGACGCCTAGGAGTAGCGAAGCGGACGTGCCATGCAACTCATGCAACCGCATGAAAATGAGAGGCGGACACACACGCGGTCAAGACTAAAAAGACGCCCGAAACAGTTTTCTTCTTCGCGCCGTCTGTAACTCGCCTTATCTATCTACTCCCGCCGGCGCCTACCTTATTTCCCTCACGCGTCTCCAGCTCCTGTCCCCTGCAATAAATGAAGCAGTCAATGCTTCAATCAATGAAGCACTCAAGTAGGCAATCAACTGCAAATATCTACGGAAGACTACCTCTTCATTTCTTCTATAAATAACCATTCCCTACAACCTTGTACGAGTGCACGGAGAAAACCAGAAAATCACTCACACTCACCTCATCTCATTCTCTTTCAGTAAATCACTCCCGTATATCATTTCACTCCATTAATTCTCTAATTCACCCACTTCTCTTACAAATAACCTACGTACATGTACCACTCTTCTTTCTCTTCATTTCTCCATTCACTATTCACGTCTTCGTGCTATTATTACGTCCAACCTCTGTCTGATTTATTACCAGTTAATATGTCAGGCTAAGGAGGATTTGCTCCGGGCAAGGTTTTCGATTATGGTTTGTTTAATTATGTAATCAATATTTCTACCGGTTAAAATAAATACAGTTTGTTACGCTTAAAGGTTTTCTCTCACCATTTTAATAAATTACATGAATTTATTAAAATGCTTTCCTAAGTCTATTTTGATCAGACCAGGTGATAAATAGACAGGTTAATTAAGCCGTAAGTCTGGAGAAAACTTATTATGATTTAATAAGTTAGTAGTTACAGATGCAATTATAATTCCTCGAATTTAACGTCCGTTTACATAGTTTTGCTCGAACCTTGATTAGACCGAGCATTTTCTGGTAAACGAGTTCTTAAGGGTCTATGACTTAGTCCTTACTATAATAACAGGAATTTTGCCAAACTAATATATTAAACCGGTAGAGATAGCATAATTAATCAGATTATATAAAACCTGAATCCGGAGTTCCATTTAATTCATCTGCACTCAGTTTTCTAATCTGCTTAATATTTTCTCTAAAACAAGTCAATTAACTTCCCCCCTTTTGTGACAAGCTTAGGAACTATTTTATCTCGCTATAAGTCACACGGTTTGACCCCGGCCGCTTCTGTCTTCTATACTACTGCGACCGGGTTTTAATTTGCAGCCCGACGGATATTTTGAGTATTAATTTCTTTCTTTTATCAATTTCACCTGTGCTAATAACTCATGATAAATCCACTCTGCAAGAACGTGAAGAGTAGATAGATAAGTTGCAGGTCAACGGGCGAAGTCGATGAGTGAAGTCGACGAGCGAAGAAAAACTGCTTTGCATTCGATTTTAGTCGCGTCCGCCTCTGCGTCCGCCTTAATTCTCACGCGGACGTGACTGTCGACCTCGCCTTGTCCGCCCGGTCACTTGTTCTGTCCGCGCGGCCGTCCGCCCGGCCACTCACTCACGTCCGCCCGGCCGTCCGCCCAGTTCTCACGCGGACGTCTCTGTCGACCGCGCCTCTGTCCGCCTAGACTCAACGCGGACGTCATGTGGTCGTGACTTATTCTACAAACTTTGACCGGCTCTAGATTCTTCGTTTGGACTCCATTTTCTGAGCCGTTTGCGTCTATGCATTCGTCTTTTCGTCTACTTTACTCCCAGCTTGGTTTTCCTCATGTTTAAACAATAAATTTGTGAGATAACAATAAAACATAAACTAGAGGAAAAACTAACCGAAGTGGAGAAATGAGCAAGAAAAGTGCTAATATAATATATGAAATACACCTATAAATCATGCTCATTTGGACACTTATCAGATACCGACCCCCTTTTCCCTTAGCATGCATGACCGAAGTCAGTCCCGGGTTCCTCACTCCCCCAAGTACCAGTTAGTAGAAGTCTCAAGACAATGTTTGTTGGTTAAACCTCTTTCGGTTTTTAACAAACTAATATTAGGGAGTGTTCCTTAGTCTCACTCGATTCCTTACTAAACGTTAGTTAGTAGGTTCTCACAGTAAGTTGTGTTAGTTTCCAAACATCACACAACAATACAATAAACATAATGTTCCGGTTGCATGCTTTATCTTGTTTAGTGAGCACACAAAAACAAATAGCACACAAGCCGAGGGACACCTCGTTAGCAAGCAGGTCACAAGAAGACTGTACCGTTCACCGTTGGTCGTTTGGTTGCTTACTCTCCTCCGGAGTCCAAACTCTCAAGTCCTAAAACATTGATTTAGTTTTAGATTGTTAATCACTTAAGTTAATTCAACTTAATTAACTTACTTAACCCATAATGATTCCCCACCTAACACCTCTTAAGTTTTACAACTTGTTCTTACAACTTAACCTTAAACATTTAAGTTTATACTTAACTTAATCCCTTAGGTCTTTATACCTCTAATCATCAATGCCCTCTTAATGGGGTACCATTAATACCTCTAAACTTTCTTAGGGTTTTTTTCTTTCTTTTTTTACAACTTAAGGGTCGCCCGACCCTACCGACCGACCTTACCCAAGGTCGGTCCATTCCAGAACATATTGCCGTTTGAAAATTTTTACCCTGACCGACCTTGCAAGTCCGGTCCCCAAGGTCAGTCCATTCCCGAGAGTTTTTCCCGTGGAAAATTTAGGCCCGACCGACCTTGTCAAGGTCAGTCCCAAGTTCGGTCGATTCCAGAGACCAATCCCCATACAAAATTTTAGACATGACCAACCTTGTAAGTCCGGTCCCCAAGGTCGGTCCATTCCAGAGACTCTTTCCGGTAGTCTAAACTGGGCTCGACCGACCTTGCAGATCCGGTCCCCAAGGTCGGTCTTCTATAGACCTTTGTTTTTAAATTCCCATTTGACTCCAAACTTCTCCACAAGTTCCCCCATGTGTCCTAATACCATTTAGGCACTTAAACTCACCTTAGAACTTTCACCAAACTCTCTAAAACAATTTCCAAAGATCTTTCTAAACATCCTCTCAATACTTTTAAAACTCCTAACACTTAGCACTTATTTCCCTACATTTCCAACTTGTAACCTTACCAAAACTTCAACCAACCCAAGTGTACCCTCCTTAACAGTTCGAGCACTTCATAAACATCATTTTCCATCTTCAGTTCATTTACCAAAACTTCCTCAAGCCCTTTTGAATATCCATGCACAAATTCCTCTCTTTTCCATTTGGTACTCATCATTCCTAAACTCTAGGACATACCTAAACATTTCTTCCCATCCTCTTAGCACCTTAACCTTGTTCTTCTTTACCTTGACCTTCCTACACCCTCCTTAGACATCTACATCTCTTTTACTCAATTTACTCACCATTCTCATGATCTTACACTCTTATACATTCCTAGTCAATTTCCTCGACAATCGACAACATTCTCCTTCAATCTTCACTCCCATCACCTAAGTCCACTCATTACCATCTAAACTAAAACCTTATTGTTCCACCACTAGTATCCTCTTCACTTACACAAGCTTCCCAAAATTCTCATTGTTATATTCCCTAGTTCATACCTAAATCATCTTAAGCATTATACACATTCTCCTTCAAATTTATGCACAAGTCTCACCATTCCTCGTACCATGACTTTGGTGTGTTCAATACACCCATCTAAACTCTAATTTCATCATAGACAATTCTAGGGAAAGTTTTCATAAAAATACCGAATTTAAAAAAAATTACATGCGGTGGTCGTTTTTGAAAAAAATTATGCGGGTGTACCAACCCCTTGCAAAGAAGCAGCCACGGTACTGTGGCAGCTTGCCAGAAACCGCCACGGGACCACGACTCCTTCCGCATTTTTTTTCTTGAAGTAGCCACGCGTTTGGGGCGGCTTCTGACTTATCTGCTGGAAGGAGCCGTAATATTGGGGCGGCTTCTTTGCAATTTCGTCCAGAAATTTTTTTTTTCCAACTTTTGAATTATTCGTGCTATGCTTTAACGGTTCCAGAACTTGACCAAATTTTACTACGGATCTAAGTCATTTATTTGGAGTTTTAGGACCATACGGGACCCACGTGACTTCATATAAATGGCACCAGAGTTAACGTTTTCTGCGTTTTTAACTTTTCGGGCAATGTCATATTTTATGTTATTAACCAGTTTTGTATTGATATTAAAGTCCTATGATGCATTTACAGCCGTTATAACTTCTTACAGAATTAAGACGACTTCATTGGGTTGGTCATTTGAGCTAGCTTTTTTTTCAATTTTTCAATAAGAGCGCACATTTATGTTACACACTCAACATAAAACACACTTCATTGGTACTTAGAAAAAATTACATTTTTTTATGTGCTTGCTAAAGGCACAACCTGTCTATGCAGGAGCATATATAACATCTGAAAACCACAATCAATTATACCCTCTGTTAGGGCAGTTCCTCCTAACAGAGGGTATAATTGATTGTGGTTTTCAGATGTTATATATGCTCCTGCATAGACAGGTTGTGCCTTTAGCAAGCACACAAAAAATGTAATTTTTTCTAAGTACCAATGAAGTGTGTTTTATGTTGAGTGTATAACATAAATGTGCGCTCTTATTGAAAAATTGAAAAAAACGCTAGCTCAAATGACCAACCCAATGAAGTTGTCTTAATTCAGTAAGAAGTTATAACGGCTGTAAATGCATCATAGGACTTTAATATCAATACAAAACTGGTTAATAACATAAAATATGACATTGCCCGAAAAGTTAAAAACAGAGAAAACGTTAACTCTGGTGCCATTTATATGAAGTCACGTGGGTCCCGTATGGTCCTAAAACTCCAGATAAATGACTTAGATCCGTAGTATAACTGTTCAACTATCATCATACAAAATTTGGTCAAGTTCTGGAACCGTTAAAGCATAGCACAAATGATTCAAAAGTTGGAAAAAAAAAATTTTCTGGACGAAATTGCAAAGAAGCCGCCCCAATATTACGGCTCCTTCCAGCAGATAAGTCAGAAGCCGCCCCAAACGCGTGGCTGCTTGAAGAAAATAAATGCGGAAGGAGCCGTGGTCCCGTGGCGGTTTCTGGCAAGCTGCCATAGTACCGTGGCTACTTCTTTGCAAGAGGTTGGTACACCCGCGTAATTTTTTTCAAAAACGACCACCGCATGTAATTTTTTTTTAATTCGGTATTTTTATGATAATTTTCCCAATTCTAGGTCATTATAACTTCAAGAACTCCTTAGTTAACTCACTCCCACTCAAATTCCTCAGAATGATCCCTAGTGAATCTTAGCGCATATTAACTCACCACCACCACTTAAACACTTTGTTTTCTACTAAAATTTCGCCATAGCTTCTCTAGTATATTATCATGCCCAAAAGCATTGTTTTCCTCATTCAACCATCTCACACACATCAAGTTCTTTCTCATCATATTTTATCACCCAAACCAACTCATTCACAACAACTCAATATAATGCAATAATATTAAATTGCATAGCACTAAGGCTCTTAAATGACTTGGCTCTTAGGCCCTTAAATGACTTAAACTTAAACACTGAATTTCCCACATATAAAAGCTTTCAACCTGCAAATACACCAATCAATCTCATAGTAGTTATAATGCTCTTAAAATCCAACTTAAACTTATATTACTAACTCATTCCATTGGCTCCTTAATCACAAGTTCATAAGCTTGTTTAAATTCTTTTTCCTAGGTTATATAACCCATTACATAATGTAAGCTTTAAGCTACATTAGTACTTATCTAAATACCATCCCTTAAACCTTAAACCACCATTAGGTAAGCAATTTACCTTGTTTTTCTCAAGTTTCTCTCAACTTTCTCCTTAGGCTTCTTCCCTTGGAAATCTCGGCCACCATTTAAATTTCCCTTGCCAATGTTCTAATCAATATACATTGGCTCTCATGAGTGCTAAATAATACACTAACCTTAAGGAGTAAACCCAAGGTTAAAAATGTGTTTTAAGGTCTGAAAATGAATATTTTACCTTGAAGTCTTAAGGTAGGCTTGGATATGAATCAAGAAGGACCTCCTCTAGCCCTTGGAGAATAGAATCAAGCTAGAACAATGGATAAAAATGAAGCCCCATGAGTAGTAATTTTCGGCCATGTAAGAAAGTGATGGAAACTTGGTTTTTCTTACATTTTCCTTACCTTAAATGAATGGAGAACCAAATGGGCTCTTCAAACTTGATTTTCCTCCATCAATGGAGTTTTCTCTTGGCACCGAAATGGAGCTTTGATGAAATACACCAAACCTTGATATGTTATTTAAATGTTAAACTATGATATTTAAAGGCTAAAAAGTGCCTTAGAAACATTAGTGAACAATTTAAACCATAGTAAACACAATAAGCACTAAGACATAGTTGAAGCAAAAACATGCTCTAAGCTTGGTTAGGACCCAAAGAGCCTACCAAGACTTAATAATATTCAATTATGATTTGATAAGGCTAATTATGTCCTTAGGAAACTTTGGTAGACAGTTAAACCAAATAAAACACAAGAAAACACCTTAAAGTCAATTTAAGTAAATACTTGCTCTAGACTTGGTGTAACATTGTATAAAACCTAAAGGTCATAGACCATTAATGAACATTTTAAATCAATTACTAAAGAAAACCAAGCTTGAATACAAGTTAAAACACAAAATGTGCTTTAAGGAGTCTTAAAGCACATTTTTGAAAAATTGTCTTGGAAATGGGTTTTGAGTGGCTAAATGTCCATCATTACTCTTTAATCAACATGTGTACTACTTAGTACCACATTAGGAAGTTTAAATCAATGGGAAATCAAAAATTTCACAATTATGTGCCTTAATTTGTGAATAGTGCTCTAATAGTGCTAGTTTAAGTTATAAGTCAACATAAGTCAAATATTTGGTCAACAAAGACCATAAATATCTCTAATATATAAGGGGGCAACGGTTTTAGTGGTGTGAGTCATCACACTTGGCTAGACAACTAAAGAAAATAAAAGGAAATAAAGTAAAAGTTACTTTTTGCCTTAAAACATAAATATCTCCAAATCTTACCTCTCTCCTCACTTTCCCTTCATTTCTCCTTGCTCCCACCGTCACTTACCTTCATCCTCTCAAGAAAAAACCGTCCTACTGTAGCACCTCATTCTTCACCTTCTTTTACTTGTAACTTATGATTCCATGCTCCGAATTCAATTTCAAGACTACCTTTGTCTTAGTTAAAGTGAGCTCTTCATTTCCCTCTTTTCAAATCTTCAAGAACTCCATTTTGGTGCAATGAAGAATCTCCATTGAAGGAGCTTGAGCTCATATTTTCATGCCTTGTCATTCTCCTTTGCTTCAAGGTAAGGAAAACCAAAGAAAATCTAAGTTTCCTCTCATCATAGTGCATTTCCGAAAATTCACCTCACAATGGTGCCTTGTCTTGCTATTTTCTTAGCTTAATTCAATCTTCAAAGGACTAGGAGGAGTCCTATCTTGCAACTTATTCAAGTTCCCTTTCAAATTCCAAAGGTAAACATCAATTTTAGTGTTTTAAGGACACTTATGTAACCTAGGGTTTAATTATGAGTTTAAGTATTAAACTTAATGCTCATTACCCTTATATTGTATTGGTTAGAAGATTGACAAGTGATAAAAGCTCCTTGCCGATTTTCAACCAAGAAAGAACAAGAGAAAACATGTGGGAAAGCTTGGAAAACAAAAGGGTAAATGCCCTCTCTTAATGTAGTTTTATGTACTAGGAAATTGGGCTATATTTGCTTAATAAATAACCTAAAGAGCCAATGGGAAAATGAGATAGAAAACTATCCACAAGGCGGACTAAAAGGACATGGAAGCATTATTGTGTGTATTTGTAGGTTGAAGGCATTATTATGTGGGAAATTCAGTGTTTAAGGTTTATGCAATTTAAGGGCCTAAGTGCCAAGCAATTTAAGTTTGTGCACTATATTGTGATGTAGTGTTGTCTAAAGGTTTAGTTGTGTGTAAAGAACATCTCTTGTGAAGATGGATATCTTTGGTGGTTAAAGGACGAAAAACAATATGTTTGTGTGTAAGGAATGTGTATTAAGAGATTTAGTGTTCTTGGTTGTATGATGGTGGAAAAACTATGTGTTTTGGTGTAAGGTGATACAAGAGATGCTATGGCAAAATTTAGTTGATAAACAAAGGAGTTTATGTATTCTAATGAGATTTGGTGACCTAGATTGTACTAGGAATTGTTAAGTGTTAAGATGATGAAAGAAAGTGAATTAAGGTGTTCTTAAGTGTTAAGATGCCTTGGGCATAGTCTTGGAGATTTAGAGAACTAATAGATGATTTCTAGAAACACCAAGGTCATGGTGGAGGTGTGGTAAAGTCTTGTGCAAATTTGGTGAACAATGGAAGTGTAATGCCTTGTGAAGGTTTAATTATGAACTTGTGGGAAAGACTTGAGGAGTGTGTGTAAAGGGGATGACGGTGATGCAAAATGGTGCTTTAGGAGTGGTTATGTAACACCCCTCTCAATAATCACGATATAATCTCTCACGTAGCAATAAATAAAACGTCTCGCAGCCAAACTACATCCAACTTCCAATACAAATAAACTGCTAACCGCAGTGATAACGAGAAACTCCTATACATCACACTAAGTCCATAAACCATAAACATCGACAAGTGAGCGTCTACCCAATCCTGAATACACAACCTTACCATAATACAATTCACCATCTTCATTGCTATATAACATCTCCAAGTGTGGTGACAAAAGTAACACTCCAATTACCCGGTTCCTGCTCTTCAGCTCCGACAATGATCAACAACCTGTAATGGTGTAGTATCAGCGATAGACGCTGAGTATGCCGGGCCTGGACCCTAATGGTCACTTGTCATTTTAACCATCTTATTATTAGATTGGTTTCATGCTTTTCCTTTTTACAGTTATAATCAAAACTGAAGCATGAATGTATACTATACATAATCAACCATCCAACTATCCATAAACATTAGTCATCCATCCAAACCAAACATTCATAGAATATTTCAAATAACATTTGTATATCGAACGTATCGAGCAATAACAATTTAATGTACCATGTACATTCGCCGTAGCGTACAGTTTTCATATTTAATTTACCTTAGCCTTGTAGGCTCCATCCAACCATCATCACACAATAAAATAACCACAAGTATAACCAATGAACAACAAAGCGAAACAACGAGAATAATAAACAAGTATTAAGTCTCGTCCATGGTATTGTTCGCCACTGTATAAGTCTCAATTGTTTTAGTTGTTCAGTTATACCTAGTGACAATGTCTCGTTAAAACGACATGCCTCTAGTTACCCATGTATTATGGCGGGTCACCCACGGCAGTAGCCACTCCAACGGTAGAGTCTCCGACCAACGAGCCATTCTAGCTCGCGGGAAATTTTCTTGATACTTACGGACCCGTACGCGGACATCCTGGTATCGTTTTTGTGATCACAGCGCGCACCAAGAGCCACATCCTCTTGGCTTTGCTTCCATTCCATTAATTAATTTATTATACCATCGCATCGCATTACCAAATTTTCTAACACAGTAGACTAAGGTCATTAGTCCAATCCGGAGTCTGTAAACTCGGGATCCAGTGTTAGATACGAGAGCGGCGTATAGAAAGGCCAATGCTCCGTATAAAAGTCTCAGATAATATGTATATCTTATTATCTTAGTGCTACAACGTTTTTCTGACGTTCCTTATATTTCATATAAGATAGCACCATAGCCGCTAGTTCGTTTTATATATAGGTTCATATATACGAACCAATACTGTTAACTCAACAACAGTAAATAATAAGCAGCTATAAATATACAATTCATGCATATTAATTATCACATTCAGACAAACAATCTTATCACAAATCACACAGATGTCTGAACTGAGGAAGTCCTCAGAGACAATCAGAGACTCATAACAACATACAAGTTATATCAACCAAATCTGAGCCCAAGGAGCAACCTTAGGACAACTCGGATCAAACCCCTTTACATACCGTTCACCCTGATTGTATTACGGTGGAGTATGAATCAGCAAGATCCTATGCTCCGTGTAGTCCGCTAGCTCGTCGAGCGTCTTGTCAGAAGTACAATCTAAATGGTAATAAACTATAAGTCAGTCTCCATGACTAACTACATCCGGTATTTCCGAATAATAAGTAACCCCGACAATCCACCCCTGTTTTCTACAGTTGTTCGTTACGGGTTTATCTAAAACAGTCGGTTCTGTTACTTAAACGCGTACGTCATAACATTTCAACTGTTAAGTTTAATTCGTTGTATTTCTTTTTAATCTTGTCCACCATCCAGCTTAGGTACATATTCTATAGTTGCATGTATTCATGCATGATTGTAGTATATTATTATTTTTTTGTATTGTATCAAAAACTCATAACTTATAGTTCATATGACTATATATTTTTTTTAAATAACCACCACCATTAAATCATATGGTTTCCAACCAAAAGATATATCCACCTTATATACATTATCCTTGTGTATGTATATATTTACCACGTAGGTAATTCCCATGAGTTTAATAAACTCTTATATCATATGTTACATTTTATAATCTTATGTTAGATGATTATTCCCATCAGTTGTATTGTATTGTACAACTTATATTAAGATTGTTATCCTAATATTATGTAACATTTTATGTTGTACATTTACAACTCCTAAGGTTTATTCAATAAATACCTTAGTTTATAAATCCCCTTTATTTACAGTTTGTCACATTCTTTAATGTGAATACCCTTCCTTATTTTAATTCTATCTAAACCATATAATTGCTATAACATTTATAACACTATAGACCTTAGTCTAAAATTCATTTTCCAACTCTTGTTAACTCGGTATAGCCCTTGACTCAATTTAAATTCCGTTTGACCACATAACATTTTGTAATGTTATACCATACACTAATATCATACAATGTGATATTTTTTATTTCCCTTAACTTATAACCTATAGTTTTTATGCAAAACTATTATTATTGCCTCTTAGGCACCATAAGAAAATCTTATCCTTTTCCATAAACCACAGTTTCCTTAATTTACAAAATCACCCCTTTCTTATTACCATGTTATATATTCCATTTAATATAACATTTCTAACTTATAAAAGAGTATAACCTATGGTTATTTTTTGTAAATTCCGAACAGCCCTTGTGCTATTCTATAATTGCCATTTTGGCCCTATTTATAACATATAGTTCTTCCATATCATTAAAACCATATTTTGTACACATATCTTAATAAATTCTCTTAATAATTCTAAAAATCACCAAATTCCACCAAAGGGTTATAAATATCCTTATTAACCCATATACTTTTGATATTTACCATTCCACCATCTATTTTTCTCCAAAGTGTCATAATGACATAATAACTATATTATACATATATAGTTCATTTTAATTCCAAAATCCACCAAATAAATTCCTAAAAATTCCTAATAGCCCATGGGTGTTTAAAATACCATTTTACACCCTTAATTTTCGGTAATAACATATTCACCACATATGTTATAAAAATATTACCATTAAATACATAACCTATTATAAAACCTTAAATAAGTTATCTAACTTATTTATTTTGGTCAAAACCTAGCATATGGTCAATGTTGACCACCTTAATTTTTCCTTGACCACCAATTCCTTATAATTACGGTTTAGTACCCAAACTTTCTAAAATTCACCATTTAACCCCAAAACTTTATTTTAACTCCTTTTTACCTCTAATTTTCGGCCTTATTATTCTAAAGCCCCCAAATTTAATTTAATTACACCTAATACCCCATTTATTTTCGGTAATGCATTTATACTACTTAAACTTAATTAAAAGCTTGTAAATGCATAAATAAAATGGCCTAAAATACATGGCCTTATTACAAACATTGGCTTGCAAATTAAATTACACATAAATGTCCCAAAATACATATAAATTTTCGGCCTCACCATAGATTCTTTGTTTAATTACCAAACTTCCACATAATGTCTTAAATTTGACACTTATGCTTGTTTAATTAGTTATAAAATATATTAAACCATTCCTTAAAAATTTTAAGGTCAAACAAGACCTTATTTCACCTCTTCACTCACGGAAATTAATTAGGAATAGCTTAAACTTGTATTAATGTAACAAGTTAAGGTTTTAAGTAATTTATACCTTGATTTAACCTAGATAGAACCTTGTTTGGTTCGGCCACCTTAAGTAGAAATTCTCCACAGCTTGTTTTACATGTTTTCAAACAGAAACCAAGGCATAGTTAGTCTCCAAGAAAGATCTAACTATAAGAAGTAATTTGATGTAAGATTTAAGGCAAAAATCACCTTAAGAATGCAAGGAGAGTTCAAGATGGTTTCGACCTTAATAAAACACACCACAAGGTGTTAGATCTACCATATTGACATAGGAAATAGCTAGATCACAACAAGCTACCTTGTTATTAGGTTTTACCTTGGAAAAATGCCTTAAAAGAGGGTATTTCCTTTGGATCTCGGCCACCTTTACTCCCAATGGCTAACCAACAGATTCCACATGAAAAGGAAAAGAAGATGAGGCTATGACCAAAGTTTCACAGCCGAACTTGAAGGGAATCAAAAGTTATGAGCTTAAAGCACATTTTTACCTTAAATGGTCAAGAGTTGAACTTCCCTCCTTAGATCTGGTTATGTACGAAACCAACACTTCCTTTAACCTCCAAATCACTCTACATAGATGTATAGAAAAGGTTGGAGTGTAGATCAATCGAAAAAGGAAGGAAAGATGAAGAAAATAGGCATTTTTATGCCTTAAGAGCTTATCTAGAGCTTGAGCTCTCATCAATGGAGCTTGGGAACCTTACCTACGGTGGAGGGGAGCCAAAGGGAGAGTTTGGCAGTGAGCTCCACGTTTGGAATGGAGCTAATGAGAGAAATGACCTAGTTTTTCCTTAAAACACTTTTTTTTGCATTTTTTTATGTTTTAAGTGACTTGATGACTCATCAAGTCTGATTGGGGTTGAATAATTGCAGGTTCAATCAGTGGAGAAAGCAAGAGGGGGCAGCCGTCCTTGATTGAGAGAGGTAGGGCTTGATTGATTCAAATTTTGATTGAAAATGGAGTAAATATGTTACTTTAGTTCATTTATTGTAAGGTGACTAAGCACTTTTGTCTTGTACCAGCTGGAGCACCGAATTGCAAGGGAAATAGGAGCAATTGAAGGCTCCAAAACCGGCTGGCATCACATGGGGTAAGGTAAGTGGAACCCACCTTTTTGTTTTATAAGGTAAAGTATGTCTTTTACTTATTTTATGCAAAAGTAAAGGTAGTATATTAAATTGTCACATGTCTCTTGTCTCTTGGTCTGTTAAGAGACTTAATTATCTGATTTTATGTAGTCCATTTCGTGGTCAATGGTCAACATTGACCAACTTAGTCAATGTTGACCCAAACGGGCCCCACATTAGGGTTTTATTAATATTTTAATATTAAATTTGTAAAAATTCGTAAATTTCTGGAATTAAATTCCTAATATCATATAATATGATATTTTATTATATTTAAAGGTATTTATAACCTTTTAGCTCATTTAAAACCAATTTCGAAGACAATTTCACAAAACGTGCTTTAAGGAGTTTTAGCGCACATTTTGTGTTGCCTGGTGTTTCTGAGCTTGGTTTTCTTTGACAACGGTTTTATTGTGTTCCTTACATGATATTTGATCATGGTATCCAATTTTATATAATTTAGAGGTCATTTGATTTTTAAGGTTTTCCTAGAGCACCTTTTTGCTCTTTTTGACCTTGAAGCATGTAAATGCTTTTTCTTTGTGTTGGAGTGTTGTCCAACAGTTATAATATGTTTAGTAAGTGTTAATACTCTTAGGACAATTTTTAGATCCTAAGAAGTTCATTTGGGTATTGTTTACCCTAAACAGTCAAAGGGTGCAACATCTTGTTTTATGTTGACCACTGTTGTTCTCAGTTGACTTTTAAGGCATATTTAGGCCTTAATTAATGTGATTAGATATTTAATCTATGTTTAATAAGTTTGGGGTATTTCAGGTTACCTTGTTGTGGAAGCACACTTTGGTTAGTGATATTGTAGGCATGATTCACCACTTAGAAATCCTAAGGAAAAATGTTATAAGTGTTAGGAATTGTTGTAAGAAATTGAGTAACAAGTTAGTGATGATTTAGGAAGGTTTAGTTCTTGTTTTAAGGTGTTTAAACATGTAGGAAACATGTGGAAAGATTGTGGAATGATTGGGAAAAGATTTGGGTGAATTTGGAGTTCAAAATGAGGAGAAAAACACTTTTTAAAATGGGGTCTGTTGTGGACCGCCCCTAGGGACCACCTGTAACACCTCTACAACGCCCCTAACAACTACTGAAATCGCAGCGGAAAACCAACCAACAATAATTTAACGCTTTGGTGTTACAACGCCGTTAACCACCCACGTGGTTAACTAGGCAGAATAAATACAAGTGTATCGGTCTGATGATCAGACTCCCGAGCATAGATCCTAACATCCACATTTATACATATAGCCAACAATACCGAGTATTTAATTTACATCACTACTACCAACCGTAAACATCCACCACTGTTTAACAAACGGTACCAAAATGTAATGCCTCGGGAGCACAGGCGCATCCCGGGCTCAACAACCAAAACAACCAAAAGTACATCATCGACCTAGGATCTAGAGCCACTCCGCTTCCTCGATCCTCATCCTGCAATAAAATATGGAGCCCCTGAGGGGGTCAGCAACCTTTGCTGGTATGATTAACGCGCAGCCCATCAGCTACCGGGATACGCGCAACCAATTGTCATGATAACATGGCATTCATTTTAAAACATCCAACATAAATATACACCATAGCATAGCATGAGAAATTGCATAGCACCATAACAATACATAACACCATAAAATCGGTTCTCACAAGGAACCTTCCACCATAGTTAGTATACATAGTGAGCCTAGAGATTATTGCCAACCTCATGCTAAGCTCATTACCAACCTCGTTACCGTCCAGTTATATCGAACGGTTAACTTATACCCAAGGTGTGTCGGATATAGTAATCCCAAGCACACCGAAATAACATTCGTATGCCCCTGTGGCCCGACGTGAGTCAGTAACTAGCTTTGGATAAGCTAAGGGAAGGTAGAAACCAATTGGAATACACCTATACATACACCAAGAGAGCCGAACCGGATATGACATCGACTCCCGTCCTCACACGCGTGGCCGGAACATACCGGACTCCTCACTCCCCCCGATTAGCACTTGTTAGTGATCACACAATGTTTTGTTAAGTCACATACAAGCAAATATTTAGGTCTTGTTAGACAACCAAGGGAAAGGAGCCACCACATTGCAACATCATAATGTATAACAACTGTAAACTCTTTTCATGCCTTAATCTATAAGGTCGTAACACACAGAAAAGCAAACAACACCCAAGCCGGTGTAAACCGGTAGACAACAGACTGCAAGAAAACCATACCTTGGTCCTTGCCTTGATTGGTTTCCTCCGTAGGTCACTCCTATACATAATTAATAATGTCGGTTAATTATTTATTCAATTCAAACTTGCTAAGTATTTAACATGATTGTATGACATGTTTTAATGTCTATCTTACCCTAGGTTACCTTCATTATACACCCTAGGGTTTACTACATAAGTCACATTCTTCTCTGTTTTTTTTTTTAAGTTTTGGTATGTCCGACCCACCGTCCGACCCACAACTGGGTCGGACCCTTCCAGTGGTTTTCGGGTCTGAAGAACCTTACCTTGTCCGACCCATGTCCGACCCAACCTTATGGGTCGGACCATTCCAGAGAACTTCATCGACCTCAGAACATACATGTCCGACCCATGTCCGACCCACCCTTCTGGGTCGGACCATTACAGAACATTTTACCGCCTTACAAACACGCCCGTCCGACCCACGTCCGACTCACTCGACTGGGTCGGACCATTCCAGAACATTTTCCCTCCTTTAAAACATGACCGTCTAACCCATGTCCGACCCACCCTTCTGGGTCGGACCATTCCAGAACAATTTCCTGACGTCTAACAGAGGCTGTCCGACCCAAACTTGGGTCGGACCCCTGGGTCGGACGTCCTCTAAACTTACCCAAACTTTGTCAAATCTTCACCAAACTTCTCCTAAATCCTCTTAATGTTTCCTAACAACATTTGGTACCCTTATATCCACATACAACATCCATGAAACTCATTTTCTAATTCCTTAAGCCTTTACTTATTTCCTTGTAAAATTCCTTAACACTTATAAAATTTTATACTAGGTTTCTAAATGGTGTTTCTCACCTATGATAGATACTATCCCAAAATGCTTTCTCATCACCCTAACATCATCTCTTAAGCATTATTTCTTACCAACCTAACTCCTTATGTCATTCTTGAAATTCTTTTCCAAGTTTACACTTTCTCCTTATTTTACCAAAGTTTGCCTAAGTCTTTACCTAAGTCCAAAATGACTTTGGTACATACTAAAACCTCAAGCTCATGCCTAAGTCCTTGTTACACTCTAGAACACTTAAGACATTATATCTTCTCTTGTAAAACACCTAGTCATTTCCTAACACCTCTAACTCACCAAACCTTATGTAAACACTTAGAACTTCTCGCTTATTACCTAAATTTTGACATGGATTCCCCTAGAACATTACTAAGCCTAAACACTCTGTTTCTCCATTAAACACACAAGAACACCTAGAATCACCAAGAACATTCTCATACACAACTTCACCAAATTCACACTACATCTCAATATAGTGCATAATTTAAATTGCATGGCACTTAGGCCCTTAAAATGCATGGCTCTTCGGCCCTTAAAATGCATAACTCTTAAACACAGAATTTCCATAATATATATGCCTTTGACCTGCAAATACACTCAACACACATATGCCTTTTACTAGTCTCTTGAGAACACTTTACTAAGTCATTCACCATTTGCTCTTTAGGTAGTTTTAATAAGCATTATAAGCTCATTTCTCCTAAGGCATTAAACAACATTAGGTTAGTAGATTTACCTCTTTTCCAAACAACTTCTTTCTTGTTTCCTTATAAAAACCGGTAAGGTATTTGATTCCTTGTCAAGTTCTAAACAATATACAAACATTATAATGAGTATTCAAGCTATAAGCTTCATCTCATTGTAAACCCTAATTTTACATTGTTTCAAAAACACTAATGTAGTTGTTTTACCTTGGTCTTTGAAGAGAGTTTGAATATCTATGAAGAGAGGACTCCACCTAGTCCTTGAAAGGTTGGAATGAAGCTAAAACAAAGCCACATAAAGAGCACCTTCAATGGGTATTTTCGGTCACCACAAAAACATGAAGGAAATGTAGTTTTTATTTGAGATTCCTTACCTAGAAGCAAAAGAGAGTAATAATATGTAGAAATACAAGCTCAAGCTCCTTCAATGGTGGAACTCCTTGGCACCGAAATGGGGCTCTTGAAGTTTTGAGAAGATAGGAATGAAGAGCTTGATGAGAGGAAGAGATTGGTGGTGTTTGTTTTTGATTTGGACAAGTGAGCTAGATTTTACAAGAGGTCAAAGATGGAGATGGTGGTGTGTACTATTGCAAACCGTGAGAGAATGAAGAAGAGAGGTTGAAGATGGTGTTTGGAACCGTGGGAAATGAAGGAGAAATGAGAGAATGAAGATAGAACTTACTTTTAGGAGATATTTATGCTTTATAAAGTAAAAAAAGGTAACTTAATTAGTTTACTTTATTTACTTATCATATTAACTAGAGAGTGGTGAGTCACCACACTTAGAAAACCGGCCCCCTATAATATAATGAGGGTATTTTTGTCTTTGTTTGTCAATTTAATTACTTATGACAACATATGTTACAAACTAGTTTATAAAAATCACTATTCACCAAAACAAGGCACTTAGAAGTGAAATTTTTGATTTCCCATTAGTATAGCCACCCAAATGTGATACTATATAGTACACATATATATTTAAGAGTAATGATGGACATTTAGCCACTCAAAACTCATTTACAAGACAATTTTTCAAAAATGTGCTTTAAGACTTCTTAAAGCACATTTTGTGTTTTAACTTGTTTTCAAGCTTTGTTTTCTTTGGTAATTGATTTAATATGTTCATTAATATATAAATAAGGTCTTGGTAAGTTCATTAGGTCTTACCCAAGCTTATTCCAAGCTTAGAGCACATTTTAGCTCTTATTGACTTTAAAGCACATTTTGTGTTTTCTTTTGTTTAAATTGTTTACTAATGTTTCTAAGACTCTTTTTAGTCTTAATAAATCATGTTTTAATGTTTAACCAACATACCAAGGTTTGGGGTATTTCAATCTACCCCCCTTAAAAGAACTTTGTCCCCAAAGTTCACACTTCCCACATATCTTAATATTAGAACACGGGGAAAATCTTATAACACAATACTTCCAAAACCTCATTACCAACATTACCATCATTCTTACACCACAACGGACTCAAGGTCCAAACCACATAATACCATTCAGACACAACGGTCTGTAACATAACATAGACAATGTATACATATACATGTCGTACATAACCATAACCGAAACGGCTCTACCCCCCTTAAAAGGGGTACGCCCCGTACCCTATACATATAAACACTAAGAAGCAAACAATGACGGGTGCTTCACCTTCATCTTATCTTCCAGCTCCCAAGTGGCCTCCTCAACGTCCTGGTTAGACCAGAGGACCTTCACCAGTCTCACGGACTTATGGCGAGTGTCTCGAGTCTTAGTATCCAGAATCCGTACGGGAGTCTCCACTGATCGCATGGTCGGCCCTAAGGTTAGCCTTTCCGGCTGAAGCACATGAGACGGATGAGACATATACTTCTTCAACTGGGACACATGAAATACATCATGTACCTTGCCTAGTTCGGCGGGTAAATCAAGTCTATAAGCTACCGGGCCGATCCGCTCCGTCACAACATAAGGACCCACATATTTCGGGCTCAACTTGCCCTTCTGGCCAAAACGAAATACTCCCTTCATGGGGGATACTCTCAAAAATACCTGATCGCCCACGGCGAACTCCAGGTCACGTCTGCGCACATCTGCGTACGACTTCTGTCTGTCCTGAGCTGCTCTCATGTTAGCCCGGATCTAGCGAACTTCTGCCTGAACCTGTTCCAGATACTCTGGTCCTATAATGACCGTCTCACTCGACTCATCCCAGCATAAAGGCGTGCGGCATGGTCTGCCGTACAATGCCTGGAAGGGAGACATCTTGATCGAAGCATGGTAACTGTTGTTGTAACTAAACTCGATCAGATGTAACTTATCAATCCAGCTGGTCTGAAAGTCAAGTGCACATGCAAGTAACATATCCTCAAGTGTCTGGATGGTGCGCTCACTCTGACCATCTGTCTGTGGGTGAAACGCTGTGCTCAATTTCAGTTCAGTACCCAGTGCCTCTCGTGTAGACTTCCAATATCTGGATAGGAATCTGGTATCTCTGTCAGACACAATCGTTTTTGGAACCCCATGATGTCTTACAATCTCTCTGTCGAAGAGCTCTGCAAGCTTAGCCACTTTCCACGTGTCCTTCATCGATATGAATCGAGCCACCTTGGTCAGTCGGTCTACCACAACCCAAATCATATTCAGACCTCCCCTTGTAGGCGGAAGCCCTACCACGAAGTCCATAGATATGTCATGGAACTTCCATTCAGGCACTGGCATTGGCTGCACCATACCACCAGGCCGTCGGTACTCGAACTTGACCTTCTGACAAGTGAGACACCTCAACACATAATCATTCACATCCTTTTTCATTCCAGCCCACCAGAAATAACGTTTCATACCCTTATACATCTTTGAAGCTCTGGGGTGAATCGATGTCGTAGAACAATGGGATTCACTCAGTATGCACTCCTTCAGCTCAGCGCTACTCCTCGGTATACACAACCGGCCATTAAGCCTAATCAGGTCATCATCGTGGAGTCTGAAGTCGTACTTCTGACCCTCGAATGTGCCATCAATAAGCTTCTGTCTAATCTCCACCATATACTGATCCGCCATCTGAGCACTCCGCACCTCTTCAACCAAGCTAGTATGAGAGACTAGCGAATGGAGAGAGTGTGCTCGGCGACTCAATGCGTCAGCTACCACATTCGCCTTACCCTCCTTATACTGTAAATTGATGTCATAATCATTTAAGAACTCGACCCACCTTCTTTGCCTCATGTTCAACTCTTTCTGAGTGAATAAGTATTTCAAACTCTTGTGGTCGGAATAGATTGTCACGCTTACCCCATACAAATGATGTCGCCATATCTTCAGTGCGAAGACAATGGCCCCCAATTCTAAGTCGTGGGTAGGGTAGTTCTCCTCATGCTTCTTCAGCTGTCGGGAGGCGTAAGCCACGACCTTCCCATGTTGCATCAACACACAACCCATACCCCTGCCTGATGCGTCGCAATAGACCTCAAAACCATCTGGACCGTCTGGTAATGTCAGAACCGGTGCAGATGTCAGAGCGTCCTTGAGACTCGTGAAAGCACTCTCACAGTCGACTGTCCACTCGAATGGTGCATCCTTCTTCATCAAGGAAGTCATCGGCTTCGAGACACTGGAGAAGTCCTTCACAAACCTCCTATAGTAACCTGCCAGACCGAGGAAGCTCCTGATATCGGTAACTGTCTTCCGCCTAGGCCAGGTGTGCACTGCATCTATCTTTGCCGGATCAATAGCGATCCCGGCCTCAGAAATCACGTGTCCAAGGAATGATACTTGGTTCAACCAAAATTCACACTTAGAAAATTTAGCATACAGCTGATTCTTCCTCAATGTTTGCAATACATCTCTCAGGTGGCTTTCATGCTCACCTCTCGATTTCGAATACACAAGTATGTCATCGATGAAGACTACCACTGATTTGTCCAACTGATCTTGGAACAAACGGTTCATTAAGTCCATGAACTTTGCTGGTGCATTTGACAAGCCAAACGGCATAACTGTGAACTCATAATGCCCATACCTAATTCTGAATGTTGTCTTTTCGATATCACTGTCACGGATGGCAATCTGGTGGTATCCGGAACGTAGGTCTATCTTGGAGAATACTGACGCTCCCCTCAGCTGATCAAATAGATCGTCGATGCGTGGTAAAGGGTAACGGTTCTTCACCGTAACAGCATTCAGCTCCCGATAATCGATACACAGGCGGAGGCTATCGTCCTTCTTCTTCACGAAGAGGACCGGCGCTCCCCATGGTGAAACACTAGGGTGGATAAAGCCCTTGTCGAGTAGGTCTCTCAGCTGCTCCTTGAGCTCTGTCATCTCTGCTGGAGCCATACGATAAGGTGCTTTCGCAATGGGTCCGGTGCCCGGAACTAAATCAATCTCAAACTCAACCTCTCGTGCTGGCGGCATGCCCGGCAGTTCTTTAGGAAATACATCGGGAAACTCCGACACTACCGGCACATCTGGGCTAAACTCAGGGTCTCTCTCTATGTCCTGGAAATAGCAGAGGTATACATCATTTCCTCGTCGCAACTCACGATACATGGCCATGGCAGTGATGATCTGTGTCGAAGGCTCCCTGGGCCTCTGGCGGTATGATATAGTAACAGCAGATGGACTCCGAAGAAGCAGTCGATGCTCGGCACATAGGATTCTACCCTTGTACCGCTCCAACCAGTTCATCCCGACAATCACATCAAAACCTAGTCCGTCGAACTCTATCAAGTCGATCGGAAACTCCTCATCCATGATTCGAACAACAGCATCTCGGTAGTAGCGGGTACACCTGATCCGCTCTTTCAACGGGAGAGTGACCACGAAGTCTGGCATCTCCTCACCGTCTAACCCCAGCCTCTTCGCAAATGATAGCGAAATGAATGTGTGTGAGGCTCCAGAGTCGAACAAGATCGATGCATCCACGCCATTCACTGGAAAGGTACCGGTGAGGATTGTGCCGCTCTTGCTGGCTTCTGCCTTATTGCAGACACTCAGTATACCTCCCGTTCCGAGTGCACAGCCTAATTCATTGGCAAACTCATAAGTATACGGTAGTAACACGTTGATACACTCCAAAACAACATCCCTTTATTCATTAACACAGTCTTTACACCATAAGTTGGTTACATTGTAGACATGGCTAGATATAGCTCCCTTATCAAACAACTGGCTTAATACATTACATGATTATACAAGGCTCAAAACTGCCTGAAAGTCAAATTCAACCGTCCAGGTTTCAGATGCGTGGCATTTACCACTATCGATGGTGCGGTATTCAATTTAATCTTCTTGATACCGTGGTATAACATCCTTGATTGTCCTCCCATGATTAATACATCACCTGACTTCAACACTAACTTCTTTGCGAGATCACCACGCTTCTGCTCGCCATACATAAACACTGCGGTATCACCAATGGACCAAGACACCACGGGTACTCCCTTACTTAGAGACTCGGGTGACTCGTCCTTATCTTGGTGTAACCCTAACCGTCCACCTTTCTGGTAGAAGTTCACAATGCATAAGTCTGCTTCCACGTTCGGAATCGGTTCCGATTCAAGTTGCTGAGCAATTCCCACGGTGTGATTAACAACCGCAAGGAACTCCTCAGGTATGCCTGGTACAGTTGCTCCGTCTTCTGGCAGTGACGACACCTCACGTCATTCCCCTTGCAGTCTTTGCCGGGGTGGTCTCCGTTACACCACTTGCAGTAAAAGTGGCGCTCCGGTCCAGAACCCGCGCTAGCTGCTATAACAACACACAATCAATACTCACTTCCCATCTTAACAACATACACCTCAACTAGATACACATGATTAAGTAATTACCCTTAGGCGGGTAGGAGCGTAGAGGCTTCGCCGCATACGCATACGTGAGCTTCAGTGGCTCATCAGCTGTGGTGGTCTGGGCCTGGCCCTTGTCACCCTGGTACTGACTCTTCTGGGGCTGAGGGTAGGGTTTCTTTTTCTTTCCTCCCCCATACCCTTGCTGACTCTGGCCCTCGTTCGTGGCCTTGCGCTTGTGCGCATTCTCCTCGTCCCTCAGACGGACGGTAATTTCAACCTTAGCAGTGGCATGATAGCACTCCTGAATTTTAGGATGTCAGTCATGCCCCGCAAAAACAACTTACCAACTCACATTAACATTCACTCATGGTATAAATTGATTCACAACAAGGTACTCTAATTACCTGCAAGGTAGTATACTCAGCTGGCCCCATCCCGTAGCGGAGACGGTGGCTAAGACCATTGTAGAACCGGTTCACCAACACTCGGTTCGAGTACCCAAGGTCTGGTAACAGGTGGATAAGGCCGGTGAATGCGGTGTAGTAGTCATCAACCGACATCTTATCCCCCTGCCTCAGACTGTCCAGCTCGAGGCGCTTGGCCTCCTACACATGTACCGGGTAATACTTGGTTCCCAGTAGAGCCGTGTACTCCCTCCAACCAAACTCCGGATCAGCTATCCTGTCCTCTCTCACCAATTTCCACCAACTCTGTGCCGAACCCTTCAAGTAGTAAGCGGAAAGACGGACCTTAGCTTCAGCAGGTACTGCCAAGGTCTCGTAGGCGGTCTCCAGCTCGGAGATGTACGCCTCCAGCTTTCGAGGGTCGGTCTCCCCATTGAATGACGGCGGTCTCAAGTCAGCCAACGCCTTGACCCAATTGGTCTCTCGTGGCGGTGGTGGTGGTGACTGAACTCCGGGCTGTTGCCCTTGCTGTAATGCAGCAACCATCTGGGGTACCATCTGGGCTACGGCGGCTGCTACTGCCTCAGCCATGGTCTGTGTCGTAGTATCATCGCCCTGGTCACCCATACCTCCAGTACCGCGCCCGCGGCCTCTACCTCGTGGTCTACCTGCCATCTGAATTCATATGAACATTTCATTAGCATTATGCTTGCACACTTATCGGTCCAACGGTTGTAGCATCTTCCCGACAACAAGGTATTTCCACACTTAGTTAGTGGTTAACCTTTCAAATCTGTTCACTTAGGTAACTATGGTTAGGTTTCCTAACTCGGTATATCCCTAAGCTCGGTATTCTAGTCATCAGAGCGATACTTCGCTCTGATACCACTTTTTTGTAACACCCCTACAACGCCCCTAACAACTACTACAATCGCAGCGGAAAACCAACCAACAATAATTTAACGCTTTGGTGTTACAACGCCGTTAACCACCCACGTGGTTAACTAGGCAGAATAAATACAAGTGTATCGGTCTGATGATCAGACTCCCGAGCATAGATCCTAACATCCACATTTATACATATAGCCAACAATACCGAGTATTTAATTTACATCACTACTACCAACCGTAAACATCCACCACTGTTTAACAAACGGTACCAAAATGTAATGCCTCGGGAGCACAGGCGCATCCCGGGCTCAACAACCAAAACAACCAAAAGTACATCATCGACCTAGGATCTAGAGCCACTCCGCTTCCTCGATCCTCATCCTGCAATAAAATATGGAGCCCCCGAGGGGGTCAGCAACCTTTGCTGGTATGATTAACGCGCAGCCCATCGGCTACCGGGATACGCGCAACCAATTGTCATGATAACATGGCATTCATTTTAAAACATCCAACATATATATACACCATAGCAAAGCAAGGGAAATTGCATAGCACCATAACAATACATAACACCATAAAATCGGTTCTCACAAGGAACCTTCCACCATAGTTAGTATACATAGTGAGCCTAGAGATTATTGCCAACCTCATGCTAAGCTCGTTACCAACCTCGTTACCGTCCATTTATATCGAACGGTTAACTTATACCCAAGGTGTGTCGGATATAGTAATCCCAAGCACACCGAAATAAAATTCGTATGCCCCTGTGGCCCGATGTGAGTCAGTAACTAGCTTTGGATAAGCTAAGGGAAGGTAGAAACCAAATTGGAATACAACCTATACATATACCAAGAGAGCCGAACCGGATATGACATCGACTCCCGTCCTCACACGCGTGGCCGGAACATACCGGACTCCTCACTCCCCCCGATTAGCACTTGTTAGTGATCACACAAGGTTTTGTTAAGTCACATACAAGCAAAAATTTAGGTCTTGTTAGACAACCAAGGGAAAGGAGCCACCACATTGCAACATCATAATGTATAACAACTGTAAACTCTTTTCATGCCTTAATCTTATAAGGTCGTAACACACAGAAAAGCAAACAACACCCAAGCCGGTGTAAACCGGTAGACAACAGACTGCAAGAAAACCATACCTTGGTCCTTGCCTTGATTGGTTTCCTCCGTAGGTCACTCCTATACATAATTAATAATGTCGGTTAATTATTTATTCAATTCAAACTTGCTAAGTATTTAACATGATTGTATGACATGTTTTAATGTCTATCTTACCCTAGGTTACCTTCATTATACACCCTAGGGTTTATTACATAAGTCACATTCTTCTCTGTTTTTTTTTAAGTTTTGGTATGTCCGACCCACCGTCCGACCCACAACTGGGTCGGACCCTTCCAGTGGTTTTCGGGTCTGAAGAACCTTACCTTGTCCGACCCATGTCCGACCCAACCTTCTGGGTCGGACCATTCCAGAGAACTTCATCGACCTCAGAACTTACATGTCCGACCCATGTCCGACCCATGTCCGACCCACCCTTCTGGGTCGGACCATTACAGAACATTTTACCGCCTTACAAACACGCCCGTCCGACCCACGTCCGACTCACTCGACTGGGTCGGACCATTCCAGAACATTTTCCATCCTTTAAAACATGACCGTCTGACCCATGTCCGACCCACCCTTCTGGGTCGGACCATTCCAGAACAATTTCCTAACGTCTAATAGAGGCTGTCCGACCCAAACTTGGGTCGGACCCCTGGGTCGGACGTCCTCTAAACTTACCCAAACTTTGTCAAATCTTCACCAAACTTCTCCTAAAGCCTCTTAATGTTTCCTAACAACATTTGGTACCCTTATATCCACATACAACATCCATGAAACTCATTTTCTAATTCCTTAAGCCTTTACTTATTTCCTTGTAAAATTCCTTAACACTTATAACATTTTATACTGGGTTTCTAAATGGTGTTTCTCACCTATGATAGATACTATCCCAAAATGCTTTCTCCTCACCCTAACATCATCTCTTAAGCATTATTTCTTACCAACCTAACTCCTTATGTCATTCTTGAAATTCTTTTCCAAGTTTACACTTTCTCCTTATTTTACCAAAGTTTGCCTAAGTCTTTACCTAAGTCCAAAATGACTTTGGTACATACTAAAACCTCAAGCTCATGCCTAAGTCCTTGTTACACTCTAGAACACTTAAGACATTATATCTTCTCTTGTAAAACACCTAGTCATTTCCTAACACCTCTAACTCACCAAACCTTATGTAAACACTTAGAACTTCTCGCTTCTTACCTAAATTTTGACATGGATTCCCCTAGAACATTACTAAGCCTAAACACTCTGTTTCTCCATTAAACACACAAGAACACCTAGAATCACCAAGAACATTCTCATACACAACTTCACCAAATTCACACTAGATCTCAATATAGTGCATAATTTAAATTGCATGGCACTTAGGCCCTTAAAATGCATGGCTCTTCGGCCCTTAAAATGCATAACTCTTAAACACTGAATTTCCACAATATATATGCCTTTGACCTGCAAATACACTCAACACACATATGCCTTTTACTAGTCTCTTGAGAACACTTTACTAAGTCATTCACCATTTGCTCTTTAGGTAGTTTTAATAAGCATTATAAGCTCATTTCTCCTAAGGCATTAAACAACATTAGGTTAGTAGATTTACCTCTTTTCCAAACAACTTCTTTCTTGTTTCCTTATAAAAACCAGTAAGGTATTTGATTCCTTGTCAAGTTCTAAACAATATACAAACATTATAATGAGTATTCAAGCTATAAGCTTCATCTCATTGTAAACCCTAATTTTACATTGTTTCAAAAACACTAATGTAGTTGTTTTACCTTGGTCTTTGAAGAGAGTTTGAATATCTATGAAGAGAGGACTACACCTAGTCCTTGAAAGGTTGGAATGAAGCTAAAACAAAGCCACATAAAGAGCACCTTCAATGGGTATTTTCGGTCACCACAAAAACATGAAGGAAATGTAGTTTTTATTTGAGATTCCTTACCTAGAAGCAAAAGAGTAATATATGTAAAATCCACTCAGCGCTCCTTCAATGGTGGAACTCCTTGGCACCGAAATGGGGCTCTTGAAGTTTTGAGAAGATAGGAATGAAGAGCTTGATGAGAGGAAGAGATTGGTGGTGTTTGTTTTTGATTTGGACAAGTGAGCTAGATTTTACAAGAGGTCAAAGATGGAGATGGTGGTGTGTACTATTGCAAACCGTGAGAGAATGAAGAGAGGTTGAAGATGGTGTTTGGAACCGTGGGAAATGAAGGAGAAATGAGAGAATGAAGATAGAACTTACTTTTAGGAGATTTTATGCTTTATAAAAGTAAAAAAAGGTAACTTAATTGGTTTACTTTATTTACTTATCATATTAACTAGAGAGTGGTGAGTCACCACACTTAGAAAACCGGCCCCCTAATATAATGAGGGTATTTTGTCTTTGTTTGTCAATTTAATTACTTATGACAACATATGTTACAAACTAGTTTATAAAAATCACTATTCACCAAAACAAGGCACTTAGAAGTGAAATTTTTGATTTCCCATTAGTATAGCCACCCAAATGTGATACTATATAGTACACATATATATTTAAGAGTAATGATGGACATTTAGCCACTCAAAACTCATTTACAAGACAATTTTTCAAAAATGTGCTTTAAGACTTCTTAAAGCACATTTTGTGTTTTAACTTGTTTTCATGCTTGGTTTTCTTTGGTAATTGATTTAATATGTTCATTAATATATAAATAAGGTCTTGGTAAGTTCATTAGGTCTTACCCAAGCTTATTCCAAGCTTAGAGCACATTTTAGCTCTTATTGACTTTAAAGCACATTTTGTGTTTTCTTTTGTTTAAATTGTTTACTAATGTTTCTAAGACTCTTTTTAGTCTTAATAAATCATGTTTTAATGTTTAACCAACTTACCAAGGTTTGGGGTATTTCACCACCCCTGTGGGGAGGTCCAGCGCAGGCAAAGTAGTTTCTGTTGTGGACCGCCCCAGAGGGGCGGTCCAGACCAGAGAAGAAAAAAAATGTGTTTAAGGCTTCTAATGATAGGGGATTGAATGGTAATGGTTTTAGATGATGTTTAGGCCTTGTTTGGTGACATATAAAGGCCTTAAAATGTGTAAACAAGAGTTAGGTTGATGTGAGAGTTGTGAACTTAAGATCACAAGAGTAACTTAAATATAACGGGATGACGGGGTAACTATGGGCGCATTTGACGTTAAGAAATCATGTTACTCCAATGTTAATGAAAGTAATTGTGATGTTACCAGTTGTACGGGATTTGTTCGAGGAACCTAGGAGGACACAATATAGTGGAGCTTGGTGACAGGTATGGTTTTCTTGCAACCTGTGTCCTACCGGATTACACCGACTTGTATGCCAATGTGTTTTTCTGTGTGTTTGCCACCTTGTAAGATAAAACATGTAATGAGTTTATAGTAATTCGTTTATGTGGCGTGTTCAATTCCGATACCTTTTAACCTCGAAAGTGTTAAACCTTAGCTAACCAAACCTAGGATCACATAAGAGATCGGTATTCGGATTAACGACCCAAACCATGGGAACGTTCTAACCACGGCTATGCGTGAGTTAGTTGTGCGATGTTTGTTTGTGTTAGTATGTTCACTACCCTTGTGTGTGTCTGTAACACCCCTACAACGCCCCTACCAACTACCGAAATCGCAGCGGAAATAATCAACCAAACCATAACTAAACGCTTTGGTGTTACAACGCCGTTAACCACCCACGTGGTTAACTAGGCAGAATAAATACAAGTGTATCGGTCTGATGATCAGACTCCCGAGCATAGGTCCTAACATCCACATATATACATAACCAACAATACCGAGAATTTAGTTTACATCACAACTACCAACTGTAAACATCTACCACTGTTTAACAAAAGGTACCAAAACGTATTGCCTCGGGAGCACAGGCGCATCCCGGGCTCAACAACCAAAATAACCAAAAGTACATCAACGACCTAGGATCTAGAGCCACTCCGCTTCTTCGATCCTCATCCTGCAGTAAAAATATGGAGCCCCCGAGGGGGTCAGCAACCCTTGGCTGGTAGGGTTAATGCGCAGCCCATCGGCTACCGGGATACGCGCAACCAATTGTCATGATAACATGGCATTCATTTTAAACATCCAACATATATATAGCATAGTATAGCAAGGGAAATTGCATAGCACAACGACAATACATAACACCATAAAATCGGTTCACACAAGGAACCTTCCACCATAGTTAGTATACATAGTGAGCCTAGAGATTATTGCCAATCTCATGCTAAGCTCGTTACCAACCTCGTTACCGTCCAGTTATATCGAACGGTTTTAAACCCAAGGTGTGTCGGATATAGTAATCCCAAGCACACCGAAATAACATTTGTATGCCCCTGTGGCCCGACGTGAGTCAGTAAACTAGCTTTGGATAAGCTAAGGGAAGGTTGAAACCAAATTGGAATACAACCTATACATACACCAAGAGAGCCTAACCGGATATGACATCGACTCCCGTCCTCACACGCGTGGCCGGAACATGACCGGACTCCTCACTTCCCCGGTTAGCACTTGTTAGTGATCACACAATATATTATTAAGTCACACACAAGCAAGTGTTTAAGTCTTGTTAGACACACCAAGGGAAGGGAGTCACAATAATACAACATCATAATGTATAACAACCGTAAACTCTTTTCATGCCTTAATCTTATAAGGTCGTAACACACAGAAAAGCAAACAACACCCAAGCCGGTGTAAACCGGTAGACAACAGACTGCAAGAAAACCATACCTTGGTCCTTGCCTCGACTGGTTTCCACCTTGAGAGAACCCTAAACACATTTAGTAACGTCGGTTAATTATCTTCCTTAACATTCAATTCTTACTAAGTATTCTCATGATTATATGTCATGTTTAAATGTCTAACTTACCCTAGGTTACCTTCATTATACCCCCTAGGGTTAACTACATAAGTCACATGTTTTTTTTCTTTTTTTTTTTACAAGTTTAGGTCCGACCGACCCTACCGACCGTCCCTACCCTCGGGTCGGTCTCTTACAGAGACATTTACCGTCTTTCTTTCCTATCCGACCGACCCAGACAGGGTCGGTCCCCTGGGTCGGTCTCTAACAGAGACATTTACCGTCTTTCTTTTCTATCCGACCGACCCAGACAGGGTCGGTCCCCTGGGTCGGTCTCCAACAGAACCATTTTCAACCTGCCATTTACAGTCCGACCGACCCAGCCAGGGTCGGTCCCCCGGGTCGGTCTACTGCAGGAACTTCCTAGGAATTCTCCAAATTGTTCCAAATTTTTCCTTAAGTCACCCAATGTGTTGTAACACCTTGTAGCACACTAAATACTTCAAATAACATCCATTCAACTCAAGTTCTAACTCATTTTTAAACTCCACAACATTCACTCATTCCTTGTAAAATTCCTTAACACTTATAACATTTCATACTAGGTTTCTAAATGGTGTTTCTTACCTATGATAACTACTATCCCAAAATGTTTTCTCCTCATCTTAACATCACCTCCTAAGATTATTTCTTACCAACCTAAACCCTAGTTGATGTCTAAGTCCTTTTGTTACCTAGAACAACATAAGACATTATTTCATCTCTTGTAAAACACTTAGTCATTTTCTAACACCTCTAGTTCACCAAGCCTTACATTAACACCTAGAACTCCTTGGATATTTCCTAAATTTTGACATGGATTCTCCTAGAACATTACTAAACCAAAACACATTGTTTTCTCCATTAATCACACAAGAACTCCTAAAATCACCAAGAACACTCTCGTATAAAAAACTTCACTCAAATCACACTACATTACAATATAATGCATAATTTAAATTGCATGGCACTTAGGCCCTTAAAATGCATGGCTCTTATGCCCTTAAAGTGCATAAATCATAAACACTGAATTTCCACAATATATATGCCTTTGACCTGCAAATACATACAACAAGACATATGTTCTTTTACTAGTCTCTTGAGAATACTTTACTAAGTCATTCACCATTTGATCTTTAGGTAGTTTTAACAAGCATTGTAAGCTCATTTCTCCTAAGGCATTAAACAACATTAGGTTAGTATATTTACCTCTTTTCCAAACAACCTCTTTCTTGTTTCCTTATAAAACCGGTAAGGTATTTGATTCCTTGTCAAGTTCTAAACAATATACAAACATCATAATGAGTATTCAAGCTTTAAGCTTCATCTCATTGTAAACCCTAATTTTACATTGTTTCAAAAACACTAATGTAGTTGTTTTACCTTGATCTTTGAAGAGAGTTTGAATATCTAACAAGAGAGGACTCCACCTAGTCCATGAAAGGTTGGAATGAAGCTAGAACAAAGTCACACAAAGAGCACCATTAATGTGCATTTTTGGTTAAGGTAAGAACATGGAAGAAACTTGATTTTTCTTTGAGATTCCTTACCTAGAAGCAAATGAGATCAATAATATGTACAAATACAAGCTCAAGCTCCTTCAATGGTGGAACTCCATGGCACCGAAATGGGGCTCTTGAAGTTTTGAGAAGATAGAAATGAAGAGCTTGATGAGAGGAAGAGATTGGTGGTGTTTGTTTTTGATTTGGTTAAGTGAGCTAGATTTTACAAGAGGTCAAAGCTTGAGTTTAATGGTGGTGGTGAGTATTACCGTGAGAGAACAGCAAGAAGGGAGGTTGAAGAAGATTGGAACCGTGTGAAAAGGAGGAGGGAAATGTGAGAATGAGATAAAACTTGCTTTTAGAAGATATTTAAACCTTAAAGTAAATAGTACCTAGTTAGTCATCTTTATTTGCTTAACAAAATAACAAGAGAGTGGTGAGTCACCACACTTAAGAAAACCGGCCCCCTTTATTACATAAGGGTACTTTAGTCTTTATTTGTCAACTTACTTACTTATGATAACATATGTTACAAACTAGCTTATAATATCACTATTCATAAAAACAAGGCACATAGAAGTGAAATTTTTGATTTCCTATTGATATGACCACCCAAATGTGATACTATATAGTACACATATATATTTAAGAGTACTGATGGACATTTAGACACTCAAAACTCATTTACAAGACAATTTTTCAAAAATGTGCTTTAAGACTTCTTAAAGCACATTTTGTGTTTTAACTTGCTTTCAAGCTTGGTTTTCTTTGGTAATTGATTTAATATGTTCATTAATATATAAATAAGGTCTTGGTAAGTTCATTAGGTCTTACCCAAGCTTATTCCAAGCTTAGAGCACATTTTAGCCCATATTGACCTTAAGGTATTTATTTGTGTTCTTTATGGTTTAAATTGTTTACTAAAGTTTCTAAGACTCTTTTTAGTCTTAATAAATCATGTTTTAATGTTTATCCAACATACCAAGGTTTGGGGTATTTCAATCTACCCCCCTTAAAAGAACTTTGTCCCCAAAGTTCACACTTCCCACATTTCTATAATATTAGAACACGGGGAATACTTATAACACAATACTTCCAAAAACAACATTACCATCATACTTACATCACATCGGACTCAAGGTCCACACCACATAATACCATTCAGACGCAACGGTCTGTAACATAACATAGACAATGTATATAATACATGTCGCACACAACCATAACTGAAACGGCTCTACCCCCCTTAAAAGGGGTACGCCCCGTACCCTATACATATAAACACTAAGAAGTAAACAATGACGGGTACTTCGCCTTCATCTTATCTTCCAGCTCCCAAGTGGCCTCCTCAACGTCCTGGTTAGACCAGAGGACCTTCACCAGTCTCACGGACTTATGGCGAGTGTCTCGAGTCTTAGTATCCAGGATCCGTACGGGAGTCTCCACTGATCGCATGGCCGGCTCTAAGGTTAGCCTTTCCGGCTGAAGCACATGAGATGGATGAGACATATACTTCTTCAACTGGGACACATGAAATACATCATGTACCTTGCCCAGCTCGGCGGGTAAATCAAGTCTGTAAGCTACCGGGCCGATCCGCTCCGTCACAACATAAGGACCCACATATTTCGGGCTCAACTTGCCCTTCTGGCCAAAACGAAATACTCCCTTCATGGGGGATACCCTAAGGAATACCTGATCGCCTACAGCGAACTCCAGGTCCCGTCTACGCACATCTGCGTACGACTTCTGTCTATCCTGAGCTGCTTTCATGTTAGCCCGGATCTGGCGAACTTCTGCCTGAACTTGCTCCAGATACTCTGGTCCTATAATGACCGTCTCACTCGACTCATCCCAGCATAATGGCGTGCGGCATGGTCTACCGTACAATGCCTGGAAGGGAGACATCTTGATCGTAGCATGGTAACTGTTGTTGTAACTAAACTCGATCAGATGTAACTTATCAATCCAGCTGGTCTGAAAGTCAAGTGCACAAGCACGTAACATATCCTCAAGTGTCTGGATGGTGCACTCACTCTGACCATCTGTCTGTGGGTGAAACGCTGTACTCAGTTTCAGTTCAGTACCCAGTGCTTCTCGTGTGGATCTCCAATACCTCGATAAGAATCTTGTATCTCTGTCAGATACAATCGTTTTCGGAACCCCATGATGTCTTACAATCTCTCTATCGAAGAGCTCTACAAGCTTAGCCACTTTCCAGGTGTCCTTCATCGGTATGAATCGAGCCACCTTGGTCAGTCGGTCTACCACAACCCAAATCATATTCAGACCTCCCCTTGTAGGCGGAAGCCCTACTACGAAGTCCATAGAAATGTCATGGAACTTCCACTCAGGCACTGGCATTGGCTGCACCATACCACCAGGCCGTCGGTGCTCAAACTTGACCTTCTGACAAGTGAGACACCTCAACACATAATCATTCACATCCTTTTTCATTCCAGCCCACCAGAAATAACGTTTCATACCCTTATACATCTTTGAAGCTCCGGGGTGAATCGATGTCGTAGAACAATGGGATTCACTCAGTATGCGCTCCTTCAGCTCAGCGCTACTCCTCGGTATACACAACCGGCCATTAAGCCTAATCAGGTAATCATCGTGGAGTCTGAAGTCATACTTCTGACCCTCGAATGTGCCATCAATAAGCTTCTGTCTAATCTCCACCATATAGTGATCCGTCATCTGAGCACTCTGCACCTCTTCAACCAAGCTAGTATGAGAGACTAGCGAATGGAGAGAGTGTGCTCGGCGACTCAATGCGTCAGCTACCACATTCGCCTTACCCTCCTTATACTATAAATTGATGTCATAATCATTTAAGAACTCGACCCATCTTCTTTGCCTCATGTTCAACTCTTTCTGAGTGAACAAGTATTTCAAACTCTTGTTGTCGGAATAGATTGTCACGCTTACCCCATACAAATGATGTCGCCATATCTTCAATGCGAAGACAATGACACCCAATTCTAAATCGTGGGTAGGGTAGTTCTCTTCATGCTTCTTCAGCTGTCGGGAGGCATACGCTACGACCTTCCCGTGTTGCATCAACACACAACCCATACCCCTGCCTGATGCGTCGCAATAGACCTCAAAACCATCTGGACCGTCTGGTATAGTCAGGACTGGTGCAGATGTTAGAGCATCCTTGAGCCTCTGAAAAGAACTCTCACAGTCGACTGTCCACTCGAATTGTGCATCCTTCTTCATCAAGGAAGTCATCGGCTTCGAGACACTGGAGAAGTCCTTAACAAACCTCCTATAGTAACCTGCCAGACCGAGGAAGCTCCTGATATCGGTAACTATCTTCGGCCTAGGCCAGGTGCGCACTGCATCTATCTTTGCCGGGTCAACAGCGATCCCGGCCTCAGAAATCACATGACCAAGAAATGATACTTGGTTCAACCAAAACTCACACTTCGAGAATTTCGCATACAATTGGTTTTTCCTCAATGTTTGTAACACACTTCTCTGGTGGCTTTCATGCTTACCTCTCGATTTCGAGTATACAAGTATATCGTCGATGAAGACTACCACTGACTTGTCCAACTGATCTTGGAACAAGCGGTTCATTAAGTCCATGAACTTTGCTGGTGCATTTGATAAGCCAAACGGCATAACTGTGAATTCATAATGCCCATACCTAATTCGGAATGCTGTCTTTTCGATATCACTGTCACGGATGGCAATCTGGTGGTATCCGGAACGTAGGTCTATCTTGGAGAATACTGATGCTCCCCTCAGCTGATCAAATAGATCGTCGATGCGTGGTAAAGGGTAACGGTTCTTTACCATAACAGCATTCAGCTCCCGATAATCAATACACAGGCGGAGGCTACCGTCCTTCTTCTTCACGAAGAGGACCGGCGCTCCCCATGGTGAAACACTAGGGCGGATAAAGCCCTTGTCGAGTAGGTCTCTCAGCTGCTCCTTGAGCTCTATCATCTCTGCTGGAGCCATACGATAAGGTGCCTTCGCAATGGGTCCGGTGCCCGGAACTAAGTCAATCTCAAACTCAACCTCTCATGCTGGCGGCATGCCGGGCAGTTCCTTAGGAAATACATCAAGAAACTCCAACACTACCGGCACATCTGGGCTAAACTCAGGGTCTCTCTCTATGTCCTGGACATAGCAGAGGTATACATCATTCCCTCGTCGTATCTCACGATACATGGCCATGGCGGCGATGATCTGTGTCGAAGGCTCCCTGGGCCTCTGGCGGTATGATATATTAACCCCAGATGGACTCCGAAGAAGCAGTCGATGCTCGGCACATAGGATTCTACCCTTGTACCGCTCCAACCAATTCATCCCGACAATCACATCATAACCTAGTCCGTCGAACTCTATCAAGTCGATCGGAAACTCCTCATCCTTGATTCGTACAACAGCATCTCGGTAGTAGCGGGTACACCTGATCCGCTCTTTCGACGGGAGAGTGACCACGAATTCTGGCATCTCTTCACCGTCTAACCCCAGCCTCTTCGCAAATGATAGCGAAATGAATGTATGTGAGGCTCCAGAGTCGAACAAGATCGATGCGTCCACGCCATTCACTGGAAAGGTACCGGTGAGGATTGTGCCGCTCTTGCCGGCTTCTACTTTATTGCAGACACTCAGTATACCTCCCGTTCCAAGTGCACAGCCTAATTCATTGGCAAACTCATAAGCACACGGTAGTAACACGTTGATACACTCCAAAACAACAACTCTTTACTCATTAACATAGTCTTTACACCATAAGTTGGTTTACATTGTAGACATGGCTACATATATCCTCCTTAGCATACAACTGGCTTAATACATTACATGATTACACAAGGCTTAAAACTGCCTGAAAGTCAAATTCAAATGTCCGGGTTTCAGATGTGTGGCATTGACCACTGTCGATGGTGCGGTATTCAGTTTGATCTTCTTGATACCGTGGTATAACATCCTTGATTGTCCTCCCATGATTAATACATCACCAGATTTCAACACTAGCTTCTGTGCGAGATCACCACGCTTCTGCTCGCCGTACATAAACACTGCGGTATCACCAATGGACCAAGACACCACGGGTACTCCCTTACTTTGAGACTCGGGTGACTCGTCCTTATCTTGGTGTAACCTTAACCGTCCACCTTTCTGGTAGAAGTTCACAATACACAAGTCCGCTTTAATATTCGGAATCGGTTCTGATTCAACTTGCTGAGCAATTCCCACGGCGTGGTTAACAACCGCAAGGAACTCCTCAGGTATACCTGGTACAGTTGCTCCGTCTTCAGCTCGCACGTCTTGATATGACTTGGTGTAAGGATTCCAGTCCTTACCCATGCACATCATCTTCAGCTTCATCTTCGAACCGCTCGGGTATTCGGGTGTGTAGAAACCTCCTGGTGCTGCTCCAAGTTTGTTGCAACGCCTGATGATGTGGATTTGTGCTTCCGGTGTCAGGTATCCATTTAAGAGTATCATACCTCGTTGGATAACCTGACATTGCTCCAATGGGAATTCGGTGATGCTGATGGTGGTCTCTTCAGGGTTTGGTGTGGGCGGGATTGGATAACAGATATTGAAGGTTCCTAAGTTTTCCACATTGTCCAATTTAGGTGTCTCTCACATTATTCTTTAACTCATTACTTAGGTGGTTGTACACTAGACTCACTAATACAACACTCATGCATGAAATGCGGTAAGCAATCACTTTTTCATTTAACAGTTTAGGCGGTACCTGGTCTAGAAGAGGATCCTGGTGCCTCAGACCGGTCCACCACATTCAGGGCGGCCTTGCACCCGGCCCCTTCCCTTCTGGGAATCAGTGTACTTCTTGTCAGAGGTCTGCTGGGTGATCGCCTTCGGGCTTTCGGTGGTCGAGGTAGTCTTACCCTTCCACTGCCCCTTTGGCCTGTAGTTCCTACTGTTGGGGTTCGTCCAACACTCAAACTCGCGGTGCCCCATCTTCAGGCAGTAATGACACTGCACGTCGTTCCCCTTGCAGTCTTTGCCGAGGTGGTCTCCGTTACACCACTTACAGTAAAAGTGGCGCTCCGGTCCAGAACCCCCGCTAGCTGCTATAACAACACACAATCAATACTCACTTCACATCTCAACAACATACACTCAATAGATTCACATGATTAAGTACTTACCCTTAGGCGGGTAGGAGCGTAGAGGCTTTGCCGCATACGCATATGTGAGCTTCAGTGGCTCCTCAGCTGTGGTGGTCTGGGCTTGGCCCTTGTCACCCTGGTACTGACTCTTCTGGGGCTAAGGGTAGGGTTTCTTTTTATTTCCTCCCCCATACCCTTGCTGACTCTGGCCCTCGTTCGTGGCCTTGGGCTTGTGCGCATTCTCCTCGTCCCTCAGACGGACGGTAATCTCAACCTTAGCAGCGGCATGATAGCACTCCTGAATTTTAGGTTGTCAGTCATGCCCCGCAAAACAAACTTACCAACTCATATTAACATTCACTCACGGTATAAACTGATTCACAACATGGTATTCTAATTACCTGCAAGGTAGTATACTCAGCTGGCCCCATCCCGTAGCGGAGACGGTGGCTAAGACCATTGTAGAACCGGTTCACCAACACCCGGTTCGAGTACCCAAGGTCTGGTAGCAGGTGGATAAGGCCGGTGAATGCGATGTAGTAGTCATCAACCGACATCTTATCCCCCTGCCTCAGACTATCCAGTTCGAGGCGCTTGGCCTCCTGCACATGCACAGGGTAATACTTGGCTCGCAGTAGAGCCGTGTACTCCCTCCAACCAAACTCAGGATCAGCTATCCTGTCCTCTCTCACCAACTTCCACCAACTCTGTGCCGATCCCTTCAAGTAGTAAGCGGCAAGACGGACCTTAGCTTCAGCAGGTACAACCAAGG
The DNA here is from genome assembly GCA_023374045.1 of Limonium bicolor. Lineage (NCBI taxonomy): Eukaryota > Viridiplantae > Streptophyta > Magnoliopsida > Caryophyllales > Plumbaginaceae > Limonium > Limonium bicolor. The sequence goes on from CM041780.1 coordinate 21,399,188, forward strand.
TCTCGTAGGCGGTCTCCAGCTCAGAGATATATGCCTCCAGCTTACCAGGGTCGGTCTCCCCATTGAACGACGGCGGTCTCAGATCAGCCAACGCCTTGACCCAATTGGTCTCTCGTGGCGGTGGTGGTGGCTGAACTCCGGGCTGTTGCCCTTGCTGTAATGCAGCAACCATCTGGGGTACCATCTGGGCTACAGCGGCTGCTACTGCCTCAGCCATGGTCTGTGCCGTAGTATCATCGCCCTGGTCACCCGTACCTCCAGTACCGCGCCCGCGGCCTCTACCTCGTGGTCTACCTGACATCTGAATTCATATGAACATTTCATTAGCATTGTGCTTGCACATTTATCGGTCCAACGATTGTAGCATCTTCCCGACAACAAGGTAATTCCACACTTAGTTAGTGGTTAACCTTTCCAAATCTGTTCACTTAGGTAACTATGGTTAGGTTTCCTAACTCGGTATATTTCTTGCTCGGTATTCTAGTCATCAGAGCGATACTTCGCTCTGATACCACTTTTTTGTAACACCCCTACAACGCCCCTACCAACTACCGAAATCGCAGCGGAAATAATCAACCAAACCATAACTAAACGCTATGGTGTTACAACGCCGTTAACCACCCACGTGGTTAACTAGGCAGAATAAATACAAGTGTATCGGTCTGATGATCAGACTCCCGAGCATAGGTCCTAACATCCACATATATACATAACCAACAATACCGAGTATTTAGTTTACATCACAACTACCAACTGTAAACATCCACCACTGTTTAACAAACGGTACCAAAACGTATTGCCTCGGGAGCACAGGCGCATCCCGGGCTCAACAACCAAATAACCAAAAGTACATCAACGACCTAGGATCTAGAGCCACTCCGCTTCTTCAATCCTCATCCTGCAGTAAAAATATGGAGCCCTTGAGGGGGTCAGCAACCCTTGGCTGGTATGGTTAACGCGTAGCCCATCGGCTACCGGGATACGCGTAACCAATTGTCATGATAACATGGCATTCATTTTAAACATCCAACATATATATACCATAGCATAGCAAGGGAAATTGCATAGCACAACCACAATACATAACACCATAAAATCGGTTCACACAAGGAACCTTCCACCATAGTTAGTATACATAGTGAGCCTAGAGATTATTGCCAATCTCATGCTAAGCTCGTTACCAACCTCGTTACCGTCCAGTTATATCGAACGGTTAACTTAAACCCAAGGTGTGTCGGATATAGTAATCCCAAGCACACCGAAATAACATTTGTATGCCCCTGTGGCCCGACGTGAGTCAGTAAACTAGCTTTGGATAAGCTAAGGGAAGGTTGAAACCAAATTGGAATACAACCTATACATACACCAAGAGAGCCGAACCGGATATGACATTGACTCCCGTCCTCACACGCGTGGCCGGAACATGACCGGACTCCTCACTTCCCCGGTTAGCACTTGTTAGTGATCACACAATATATTATTAAGTCACACACAAGCAAGTGTTTAGGTCTTGTTAGACACACCAAGGGAAGGGAGTCACAATAATACAACATCATAATGTATAACAACCGTAAACTCTTTTCATGCCTTAATCTTATAAGGTCGTAACACGCAGAAAAGCAAACAACACCCAAGCCGGTGTAAACCGGTATACAACAGACTACAAGAAAACCATACCTTGGTCCTTGCCTCGACTGGTTTCCACCTTGAGAGAACCCTAAACACATTTAGTAACGTCGGTTAATTATCTTCCTTAACATTCAATTCTTACTAAGTATTCTCATGATTATATGTCATGTTTAAATGTCTAACTTACCCTAGGTTACCTTCATTATACCCCCTAGGGTTAACTACATAAGTCACATGTTTTTTTTCTTTTTTTTTTACAAGTTTAGGTCCGACCGACCCTACCGACCGACCCTACCCTCGGGTCGGTCTCTTACAGAGACATTTACCGTCTTTCTTTCCTATCCGACCGACCCAGACAGGGTCGGTCCCCTGGGTCGGTCTCTAACAGAGACATTTACCGTCTTTCTTTTCTATCCAACCGACCTAGACAGGGTCGGTCCCCTGGGTCGGTCTCCAACAGAGCCATTTTCAACCTGCCATTTACAGTCCACCGACCCTGCCAGGGTCGGTCCCCCGGGTCGGTCTACTGCAGGAACTTCCTAGGAATTCTCCAAATTGTTCCAAATTTTTCCTTAAGTCACCCAATGTGTTGTAACACCTTGTGGCACACTAAATACTTCAAATAACATCCATTCAACTCAAGTTCTAACTCATTTTTAAACTCCTCAACATTCACTCATTTCCTTGTAAAATTCCTTAACACTTATAACATTTCATACTAGGTTTCTAAATGGTGTTTCTTACCTATGATAACTACTATCCCAAAATGTTTTCTCCTCATCTTAACATCACCTCCTAAGATTATTTCTTACCAACCTAAACCCTAGTTGATGTCTAAGTCCTTTTGTTACCTAGAACAACTTAAGACATTATTTCATCTCTTGTAAAACACTTAGTCATTTTCTAACACCTCTAGTTCACCAAGCCTTACATTAACACCTAGAACTCCTTGGATATTTCCTAAATTTTGACATGGATTCTCCTAGAACATTACTAAACCAAAACACAATGTTTTCTCCATTAATCACACAAGAACTCCTAAAATCACCAAGAACACTCTCGTATAAAAAACTTCACTCAAATCACATTACATTACAATATAATGCATAATTTAAATTGCATGACACTAATGCCCTTAAAATGCATGGCTCTTAGGCCCTTAAAGTGCTTAAATCATAAACACTGAATTTCCACAATATATATGCCTTTGACCTGCAAATACATACAACAAGACATATGTTCTTTTACTAGTCTCTTGAGAATACTTTACTAAGTCATTCACCATTTGCTCTTTAGGTAGTTTTAACAAGCATTGTAAGCTCATTTCTCCTAAGGCATTAAACAACATTAGGTTAGTATATTTACCTCTTTTCCAAACAACCTCTTTCTTGTTTCCTTATAAAACCGGTAAGGTATTTGATTCCTTGTCAAGTTCTAAACAATATACAAACATCATAATGAGTATTCAAGCTTTAAGCTTCATCTCATTGTAAACCCTAATTTTACATTGTTTCAAAAACATTAATGTAGTTGTTTTACCTTGATCTTTGTAGAGAGTTTGAATATCTAACAATAGAGGACTCCACCTAGTCCATGAAAGGTTGGAATGAAGCTAGAACAAAGTCACACAAAGAGCACCATTAATGTGCATTTTCGGTTAAGGTAAGAACATGGAAGAAACTTGATTTTTCTTTGAGATTCCTTACCTAGAAGCAAATGAGATCAATAATATGTACAAATACAAGCTCAAGCTCCTTCAATGGTGGAACTCCATGGCACCGAAATGGGGCTCTTGAAGTTTTGAGAAGATAGAAATGAAGAGCTTGATGAGAGGAAGAGATTGGTGGCGTTTGTTTTTGATTTGGTTAAGTGAGCTAGATTTTACAAGAGGTCAAAGCTTGAGTTTAATGGTGGTGGTGAGTATTACCGTGAGAGAACAGCAAGAAGGGAGGTTGAAGAAGATTGGAACCGTGTGAAAAGGAGGAGGGAAATGTGAGAATGAGATAAAACTTGCTTTTAGAAGATATTTAAACCTTAAAGTAAATAGTACCTAGTTAGTCATCTTTATTTGCTTAACAAAATAACAAGAGAGTGGTGAGTGACCACACTTAAGAAAACCGGCCCCCTTTATTACATAAGGGTACTTTAGTCTTTATTTGTCAACTTACTTACTTATGATAGCATATGTTACAAACTAGCTTATAATATCACTATTCATAAAAACAAGGCACATAGAAGTGAATTTTTTGATTTCCTATTGATATGGCCACCCAAATGTGATACTATATAGTACACATATATATTTAAGAGTAATGATGGACATTTAGCCACTCAAAACTCATTTACAAGATAATTTTTCAAAAATGTGCTTCAAGACTTCTTAAAGCACATTTTGTGTTTTAACTTGTTTTCAAGCTTGGTTTTCTTTGGTAATTGATTTAATATGTTCATTATTATATAAATAAGGTCTTGATAAGTTCATTAGGTCTTACCCAAGCTTATTCCAAGCTTAGAGCACATTTTAGCCCATATTGACCTTAAGGTATTTAATTGTGTTCTTTATGGTTTAAATTGTTTACTAAAGTTTCTAAGACTCTTTTTAGTCTTAATAAATCATGTTTTAATGTTTAGCCAACATACCAAGGTTTGGGGTATTTCATACCACCTAAGTGTGAATTAATGTGCTAAGTCCAATAATGAGACTTCTAACAAGTGCTAACCGGGGAGTGAGGAATCTGGTCATTCCGGTCACGCGTTGTTTGGGAGTGGGTATCGATCCTTGCTTTACCTTCCTCTCTATTATGGTTGCTTTCCTTCTTGGGTTACGATCTCCCACTAGCTTACTCCAAAGCTTACCTATTCTGACTTATGATCGGTCTAGGGGGAACATGTGTTTGTGTGGTGTGTTCCCGTTATGTTATGTGTTATTGTTGTACTGCAAATCCTATAGCGATGTTATGTTATATGTACGTTGAAGCGTGAAATGTGTTGTTATGTTGAGCACGTGGATCATGGATATGGATCCCAGTTTATAATAAAAGGCGTTTAAGGATAACCCGATTATTGGGTAAGTGTTGTCTATTAAGGAAGTAGCTCCATTAAAGGAGAAACACTTTAGGGTCAAAGAACACCAAAAGTGATTTATTAGGTGTTGATGTGTTGTCTGTATTTGCTGTGACCACTGTTGTGGATTGTAATGTGTTTTGTGTTATTGGTGTACATGCATGATTTAAATGTAATCAACCGCATCCTAAGACAACAAATAGTTGTGCGTGGCCCGGTAGCATGCGGGCTGTGGGATTACCATACCAGCAAAGGTGCTGAGCCCCTTGGGGGCCACCCTTTCTTCTCTTTCCTATTTCAGGTACAAGGAGCTGGAAGCCGTTCGAGAGTAGGACGGGGTAGTCATTGTACATGGGTAGCCATTTAAATGGTTTATGTATTGTAGGTGTAGTAAGACCGAATTGTTATTGGCATTGGTTTGTAAATACTCAGTACTGTTGGAAGGTATATGTATGTTGTTGTTGTTAATGGAAAGGGTTAGTAATGTGTAGTCGCTCGGGAATCTAGTCCATCAGACCGATACAATGTATATGTAATAGCCTTGTTAGCCACGTGGGTGGTTAACGGCATGTAACACCAACGAGTTAAGTAATGTGATGAGGTATGTTTTCCGCTGCAGTTTGTTGTTAAGTGTGTTGTTGATAGTTGGGGTGTTACAAAAAGTGGTATCAGAGCGAAGTATCACTCTGATGACTGAATTACCGAGCTTAGGAAGTACCGAGTTAGGATTTTAGTACTTTGGGTTAAGGGTTGAGTGATAGCGTGAGAGATACGCTAGTTAGGAGTAACCAGTGTGTACTGGAAACCTACAATGTCCAACCCGCCCTCCACAATCCCTGTTTTATAACTTGGGAAAGAACGCCAAAGAGATGAAAGTCCTCTCTTACTCGGTAAAACCCCATCTGGCTGTTATTAAGTACCTCTAAAGGTACGGAGAACCTGTCATACGGTAGATCCCGAGAAGTGGGAATCCCGGAGACGGTTTCCGTCTGAACAATGTTAACCGCATTTAATAGCGAAGAATGAAGAATCTTGTGTATAAAAGAATGGAATTTCCGGCAACCTGGGTCGACATGCTGAGCAGTCGAGGACAACCAGCTTGCAACGCACTAACCGTGCTACATGCAACAAGTGAAGTAATGGAACCCGAGACGCGTGTCTACGGGACCGTGATTATTAAATAATGTCGCCAACTGTATACCAACCGACTAATGAACTACAACGTAGTACCCAAACAAGAGACAGATCTCAGTAACCACGACAAATGCGTGGAATGGGCTACGAAGAGGATACAATACTAAGTAAAAGGGGACTCCAAGAATGGGGAACACCCCAGTTAATGATTATCATGTGAAGACAGTGAGAAGTCACCCAGAGGAATTATTTTCAAGACTGTAAGATCAAGTGAGGGCCAACAAGGCCACTGATGATAGTGCGGGTAAAAATGATACCGCAACCGGTGTGTGTGTGTTGAACCGATAACCAGTTAGCATGGCGCACTTGCCATGGCAAGTGCTGCTATAACAGGGCTGTCGGGAAAGTTTTAACAACTACAAAGTACTTGGTAAAGTACCATGAAGTTATGTGTGATCATCATAACTGTGGAAGGGCTTAAAAGCCTAACCTTTGTAATTGGAAGTACACCAGTCAGCAAGAAGCTAGATTTGGTTAAGGCAAGAAGACGTTGTGAACCACGAGAATTTTTCTTTCAAACTCAGATTTATTCCAAACTCTTTTCTTTCAAAACCAAATTTTCTTTCAAACCCATACTCATTTTCTACCTTCTTTTAAAAACCAAACCAGAGGACCTACACCGGCCTCAGTGCCACACGGTAGGTAAGTTATACCCAGTTTACTTTTGAATAACCGGAAATGAAACCGGTAAACCCAAGGGTAACAACCCGAGGGAATGGATTAAATTCATGGTAATACAACAGTGGATAGACTTTCCCTTGATTAAGTTCGGGAAGCACATAATGCATATTGTCACAGGACAATATAAGGGAGTTGACAATAGAATACTTCACCTAGGCGTGTGACGGACACTACGAGTGTACCAACTGTAATGTGGGACGACCGCACTCCGATAGGAGCTTGTGGGCCTGACAGACCTACTTATGGGTTAGTTGGGTAAGTAGTAATGTATCAGTAGGGTACCCCACATATGTATATGAGTAGAGTCAGGAACACGGGAAGTAGTCGACTCCATACTACGGTCAGCAGTAAAAGTCAAACAAGAGTAACGGATTACCAAGAATGGTTAAAGTAAAGGAACTCAGTTAAGTTAACGAGACTAAAGGAATTAGTGAGTTCATTTCAAGGAAATGTTTAAGAGTCAGAGAGGTGCGAAGTGCATTAACTGTTATGTAAAGACATAGCATATGTCTTAAGGATCCTCAGGGATAAACATGATAGCTGGAACGGTGACCCAGCCTGTGCATGGCAAGGCAGATGCCTAATGTGGACACATTAATGTGCAATGAACGGGATGAAACTCCCGGAATGATCACCTGGACTACCAGGGAATATCGATCTTCACAGACGAGGATAGTAAACCCAGCTAAGAACGCAAAATGGCGTAGTTAACTAAACACACCAATAAGTGCAAGCCAGATGTAATCACATAACTTAGTAACACCCAGGAGCAATCCTTGAGGGATGTTTGGATCAACAATCATTGAACGAAATAACATGATAGAAACGCAAAGGTTGAAACTAACACTCAGTTTAAACATAAGTCGTCAGGAGGAAGCCTGACATCCTTGAAGGGGCATCCCATGAAAGGAAGCGTGAAGCAACGACCTTGTCGTGGAGTCAATACAACCTCCAAATCATGAAATGTTGTACAGAGAAGTAAATGAGTGTGAACAACCTATGATGAGCAGAGCTCGAGGCAGTAAGGCTTATAAGCCACAAGTAATACGTGTTCAGTACATTTTATTGATTACGAAAGTTTATGTTATACAAGTGAATAGAGCGGAGAAAGAACCACTACTTTAAGAGTGGGGATACCTCTCGATATTGCGAGACCGGAAGAGTAATAAGTCTAATAGCAACCACCATAGGTGTGTGATGCTAAATGTGTAGTGAACAACGCTCAAGGAGCATAAAGACTCGAAGAACAGCATATTCAAAAATCAGCCAAATAAGTGAAACCCAGTGTAATGGCAAAAGCTAATATAATAGCGGATGCAGTGTAAGTTGATGTTGTATAATGAGTAAGGATACAGTGCGCAATAAGCGACTATTGAATAAGTATTGTTAAATGATAAAATGGTGAATGAGCAGAGTTATGAGTTAAACCCAGTGGAGATACAACAATAAATGTTAACAAATGAACCAGGCAGTAAGTCAGTAGCCAGTATTACGAAATAAGAATCTCAGTGAAACACAGTGTGAATTCCATTGCAATCGCATAAGAGATTTACTGCCAAGAGTTTACGCCTCTACACTCTGTATGACTGAGTGTTTTGGTATTGCACTTGTGCAGTAATGATCGAGTGAGATAGCTAGGAATTGGGGAAAATGTTAAATGTGGTGGAAGTAGAAACAAACTTATAACGCTATAAGGACCAAGGCATAGGAAATGCAAGGTCGTACCAATGAAAGGATACATGTACAAAACCAGATGTGGAGACATGTTTAGCAATAAATGACTGCAATAACGCAGAATACCAAATATCGGTATGGAATATACCTCAAGTGCAGGGAATAACCGAGAGAGCACTACACATTAGGTAGTGGCTCAACCTCAACCGACAGTAAGTCGGAAGGAATCAAGTCAAACATTGTAAAATACATAGCAGTATACACAGTAAATTATTATGGAAGTGGATAGAAAGTTTGTAACTCACCGAATTCGCTCACGGTAAGAGATACCACGCATCGGTTGAGAAACCATTATTACCAAGATAAAGGTGATAAATGGGAGATGTACAATATAGTGAGGAAAATGAATGAGGCAAACTAACCTCCAAAGTTATCAGAGTCGCGCAGCAGAAACTAGTGAGCCAATGATTCAAATGTTGAATGTGCATAGTGGGTATGAGTAAATGGCTAATTATCAATGCCTAGAAGCTGCACAGGCCAGAACCGAAACCGGATATGAGTTAAACAAACTCCAATGAGAATTCTTGGTTTAGGGACTAAACCGCCAATATGGTTAAGATCCTCTAACCAGAACACATTGTATAACAGACCGCGTGGAAGTTAAAACACTTCACGACGGTAGAACATTTTAAACCAATGTTCAGTGGTTGATTACGTGGGCGTAATCCCTTTTAAGGGGGGTAGAGCGTAAAACCGCTTAGTGTGTTTTTCCGTACAAGTGTACGTGAAGTATGGTGTGCATAGCACAAAATAATTTGTTTTGATGATTGGTGCGTGCGTTACATAAACATACGCATTCATTCATGGTTAATTGTGGTAATTTTTCACAAAAGATGTGAAATACCATCCTGATAAGTGTGACTACTTTGTTAATTGTTGTGTGTTAGTACAAGTATAAGGGAGTAAAGAAGCTTCTGGGGAACAAAAACCTCAACAGTATATAAATGTAAAACTGTGTGTTGTATTTTGATAAAATATATGTGTATATATACTATATAGTGATTCATGAAAGGGTATGAAACCGACATAGAACCTAGTGAGAATAAGATTCCCTAGGTAATAGGATTAAAGTGAATCGAGATAACTGATAGACGAAGTTCTATCCCTTGGAGATGTTATGATCATGATTAGAATGGTTGAAAAGATAGAAAATTGGAACTGAGTGATTTACTTGATGCTTGAAATTGAAGTGGGAGGTGAAACTTGATTATCATGAGATCAAGGGAAGCCGAACACAAATTGGGGTGGAAGGATAGTTCAACACTGATGCTGATCACATCAGGGTTGGATGATTCTTGAAGCTCCCTGTAAGTGGTCACAAATAACCACTCTAAGAAAGATGCAAAGAGTATAAATTGGACTTGGAGTTGTGTTGCATTTTCAAAAGGATTTTCAATTGGTATTTCCAAAACAGTCGATTAATATTTTGAATAAAGGATTCTCTTATACTTAACCTAGTAAAGAATATTTCTGTAGTACTTGCTCATGAGCCGAGGACGTATGAGCCTTTGTCTTCGGACCGGTGACATGAGAAGTATATATGTTAAAAATTAAGTGATTGTTTTGATCTCCCAAAGGAACGGGGACCAGAAGGTGTCCATCGCGACCAGGTTCTACGGGATCACAGTGTATATAAAAAGGTATTTTTGGTTGATATACATGCTAAGACATGTTGCGTGGTATGTGTAATAAATATTATTTCTGACCTTGAGTCCTAATGTGGTTGAGTTACGAAAATTGTTATGTTACCTAGACCTATGAGTCTAAATGTTGTTATGTTACCCAGATCTAAGAGTCTGAGGGTTGTTATGTAAGTGTAAATGTTGTTAAGATACCCGGACCGTTGAGTCCGAGGTTATCATGTAAGCATGTTATGTTATGTTATGTATGGATGTGGATATGTTGCCCGGACCGTTAAGTCCGAGGTTGTGATGTAAAGTATGTTAGTTATGGAAGTTTTATTTTGCAAGTAATTCCCGTATCTAGTCTAATGATGCATGGGAAATGTGAACTTCGAGGACGAAGTTCTTTTAAGGGGGTAGATTGAAATACCCCAAACCTTGATATGTTATTTAAATGTTAAACTATGATATTTAAAGGCTAAAAAGTGCCTTAGAAACATTAGTGAACAATTTAAACCATAGTAAACACAATAAGCACTAAGACACAGTTGAAGCAAAAACATGCTCTAAGCTTGGAGTGAACTTGGTTATGACCCAAAGAGCCTACCAAGACTTAATAATATTCAATTATGATTTGATAAGGCGAATTATGTCCTTAGGAAACTTTGGTAGACAGTTAAACCAAATAAAACACCTTAAAGTCAATTTAAGCAAATACTTGCTTTAGACTTGGTGTAACCTTGTATAAAACCTAAAGATCATTCCTAGAACTTATTAACATGCTAATGAACATTTTAAATCAATTACTAAAGAAAACCAAGCTTGAATACAAGTTAAAACACAAAATGTGCTTTAAGGAGTCTTAAAGCACATTTTTGAAAAATTGTCTTGGAAATGGGTTTTGAGTGGCTAAATGTCCATCATTACTCTTTAATCAACATGTGTACTAACTTAGTATCACATTAGGAAGTTTAAATCAATGGGAAATCAAAAATTTCACAATTATGTGCCTTAATTTGTGAATAGTGCTCAAATAGTGCTAGTTTAAGTTATAAGTCAACATAAGTCAAATATTTGGTCAACAAAGACCATAAATATCTCTAATATATAAGGGGGCCACGGTTTTAGTGGTGTGAGTCATCACACTTGGCTAGCCAACTAAAGAAAATAAAAGGAAATAAAGTAAAAGTTACTTTTTGCCTTAAAACATAAATATCTCCAAATCTTACCTCTCTCCTCACTTTCCCTTCATTTCTCCTTGCTCCCACCGTCACTTACCTTCATCCTCTCAAGCAAAAACCGTCCTCCTACTGTAGCACCTCATTCTTCGCCTTCTTTTACTTGTAACTTATGATTTCATGCTCCGAATTCAATTTCAAGACTATCTTTGTCTTAGTTAGAGTGAGCTCTTCATTTCCCTCTTTTCAAATCTTCAAGAACTCCATTTTGGTGCCATGAAGAATCTCCATTGAAGGAGCTTGAGCTCATATTTTCATGCCTTGTCATTCTCCTTTGCTTCAAGGTAAGGAAAACCAAAGAAAATCTAAGTTTCCTCTCATTATAGTGCATGTCCGAAAATTCACCTCACAATGGTGCCTTGTCTTGCTATTTTCTTAGCTTAATTCAATCTTCAAAGGACTAGGAGGAGTCCTATCTTGCAACTTATTCAAGTTCCCTTTCAAATTCCAAAGGTAAACATCAATTTTAGTGTTTTAAGGACACTTATGTAACCTAGGGTTTAATTATGAGTTTAAGTATTAAACTTAATGCTCATTACCCTTATATTGTATTGGTTAGAAGATTGACAAGTGATAAAATCTCCTTGCCGATTTTCAACCAAGAAAGAACAAGAGAAAACATGTGGGAAAGCTTGGAAAACAAAAGGGTAAATGACCTCTCTTAATGTAGTTTTATGTACTAGGAAATTGGGCTATATTTGCTTAATAAATAACCTAAAGAGCCAATGGGAAAATGAGATAGAAAACTATCCACAAGGCGGACTAAAAGGACATGGAAGCATTATTGTGTGTATTTGCAGGTTGAAGGCATTATTATGTGGGAAATTCAGTGTTTAAGGTTTATGAAATTTAAGGGCCTAAGTGCCAAGCAATTTAAGTTTGTGCACTATATTGTGATGTAGTGTTGTCTAAAGGTTTAGTGTTGGTGTAAAGAACATCTCTTGTGAAGATGGATATCTTTGGTGGTTAAAGGACGAAAAACAATATGTTTGTGTGTATGGAATGTGTATTAAGAGATTTAGTGTTCTTGGTTGTATAATGGTGGAAAAACTATGTGTTTTGGTGTAAGGTGATACAAGAGAAGCTATGGCAAAATTTAGTTGATAAACAAAGGAGTTTATGTATTCTAATGAGATTTGGTGACCTAGATTGTACTAGGAATTGTTAAGTGTTAAGATGATGAAAGAAAGTGAATTAAGGTGTTCATAAGTGTTAAGATGCCTTGGGCATAGTCTTGGAGATTTAGAGAACTAATGGATGATTTCTAGATACACCAAGGTCATGGTGGAGGTGTGGTAAAGTCTTGTGCAAAGTTTGGTGAACAATGGAAGTGTAATGCCTTGTGAAGGTTTAATTATGAACTTGTGGGAAAGACTTGAGGAGTGTGTGTAAAGGGGATGATGGTGATGCAAAATGATGCTTTAGGAGTGGTTACCTTGTTGTGGAAGCACACTTTGGTTAGTTATATTGTAGGCATGATTCACCACTTAGAAATCCTAAGGAAAAATGTTATAAGTGTTAGGAATTGTTGTAAGAAATTGAGTAATAAGTTAGTGATGATTTAGGAAGGTTTAGTGCTTGTTTTAAGGTGTTTAAACATGTAGGAAACATGTGGAAAGATTGTGGAATGATTGGGAAAAGATTTGGGTGAATTTGGAGTTCAAAATGAGGAGAAAAACACTTTTTAAAATGGGGTCTGCTGTGGACCGCCCCTGTGGGGAGGTCCAGCGCAGGCGAAGTAGTTTCTGGGGCGGTCCAGACCAGAGAAGAAAAAAATGTGTGTAAGGTTTCTAATGATAGGGACTTGAATGGTAATGGTTTTAGATGATGTTTAGGCCTTGTTCGGTGACATATAAAGGCCTTAAAATGTGTAAACAAGAGTTAGGTTGATGTGGGAGTTGTGAACTTAAGATCACAAGAGTAACTTAAATATAACGGGATGACGGGGTAACTATGGGCACATTAGACGTTAAGCAATCATGTTACTCCAATGTTAATGAAAGTAATTGTGATGTTACCAGTTGTACGAGATTTGTTCGAGGAACCTAGGAGGACACAATATAGTGGACCTTGGTGACAGGTATGGTTTTCTTGTAACCTGTGTCCTACCGGATTACACCGGCTTGTATGCCAATGTGTTTTTCTGTGTGTTTCCCACATTGTAAGATAAAACATGTAATGAGTTTATAGTAATTCGTTTATGTGGCGTGTTCAATTCCGATACCGTTTAACCTCGAAAGTGTTAAACCTTAGCTAACCAAACCTAGGATCACATAAGAGATCGGTATTCGGATTAATGACCCAAACCATGGGAACGTTTTAACCACGGCTATGCGTGAGTTAGTTGTGCGATGTTTGTTTGTGTTAGTATGTTCACTACCCTTGTGTGTGTCTAACTAGACCTTACCACCTAAGTGTGAATTAATGTGCTAAGTCCAATAATGAGACTTCTAACAAGTGCTAACTGGGGAGTGAGGAATCCGGTCGTTCCGGTCGCGCGTTGTTTGGGAGTGGGTATCCATCCTTGCTTTACCTTCCTCTCTGTTATGGTTGCTTTCCTTCTTGGGTTATGATCTCCCACTAGCTTACTCCAAAGCTTACCTATTCTGACTTATGATCGGTCTAGGGGGAACATGTGTTTGTGTGGTGTGTTCGGGTCACTACATCTGATCCATCTTAACTTAAGTTACTCGTCTGACTATTAGGACGGTAATGAGTGTTGTATAACGAGCTTAACATGAGGGTAATATCATTCTCTAGGCTCACAAGTGAATTAACTAAGTTTGGGTCAGTTCCTAAAGAGAACCGTTCCCGTTCCCGTTATGTTATGTGTTATTGTTGTACTGCGAATCCTGTTGCGATGTTATGTTATATGTACGTTGAAGCGTGAAATGTGTTGTTATGTGGAGCACGTGGATCATGGATATGAATCCCAGTTTATAATAAAAAGGCGTTTAAGGATAACCCGATTATTGGGTAAGTGTCGTCTATTAAGGGAGTAGCTCCATTAAAGGAGAAACACTTTAGGGTCAAAGAACACCAAGAGTGATTTATTAGGTGTAGATGTGTTGTCTGTATTTGTTGTGACCACTGTTGTGGATTGTAATGTGTTTTGTGTTATTGGTGTACATGCATGATTTAAATGTAATCAACCGCATGCTAAGACGACAAATAGTTGTGCGTGGCCCGGTAGCATGCGGGCTGCGGGATTACCATACCAGCAAAGGTGCTGAGCCCCTTGGGGGCCACCCTTTCTTCTCTTTCCTATTTCAGGTACAAGGAGCTGGAAGCCGTTCGAGAGTAGGACGGGGTAGTCGTTGTACATGGGTAGCCATTTAAATGGTTTATGTATTGTAGGTGTAGTAAGACCGAATTGTTAACGGCATTGGTTTGTAAATACTCGGTACAGCTGGAAGGTATATGTATGCTGTTGTTGTTAATGGAAAGGGTTAGTAATGTGTAGTCGCTCGGGAATCTAGTCCATCAAACCGATACAATGTATATGTAATAGCCTTGTTAGCCACGTGGGTGGTTAACGGCGTGTAACACCAACGAGTTAAGTAATGTGATGAGGTATGTTTTCCGCTGCAATTTGTTGTTAAGTGTGTTGTTGATAGTTGGGGTGTTACATTTGAAGGATTTGAAAAGATAGAAAGCTAGAGCTTGAGGTAACTAAGAATAATTTGTGTTTAGTTTTTGATTTGGTGCTAAAATGGAGATTTGGTGGACAAGGAAAGGTGTGGCAACAATGGAGCTGGTTCTCACGGTTTGAGAGGTTAAAGGAGGTGAAGAAAACCGTGGAAGAAGAGAATGAATGAAGAGGAGGAGAGAAGGTAAGCTAAAGGTAAGATATTTTACTTTTAAAAGCAAATAGTAACTTTCTCTCATTTCCTCTTCTTTTCCTTTCTTATTTGATGAAGTCTATGGTGACTCATCCCTTATAAAACCGGCCCCCTCTTAAATAAGGCTAGTCATGGTCTTTGTTGACCAACTTATTGACTTATGTTAACTAAAACTTAAACTTGGCACTATTTGGTTACTATTCACAAATTAGAGCACATATTTGTGAAATTTTTGGGTTCCCATTGATTTATACTTCCTAATGTGATACTAATTAGCACACATGTTGATTAAGATGTAATCATAGGCATTTAGCCACTCAAAACCCATTTGTAAGACAATTTCTCAAAAAGGTGCTTTAAGGAGTCTTAAAGCACATTTTGTGTTTAAGCTTGTTTTTGAGCTTGGTTTTCTTTGGTAATTGATTTAAAATGTCCATTAGCATGTTAATAAAGTCTTATAATGGTATTTGGGTGCTAATCAAAGTCACTCCAAGCTTAGAGCACACTTTTGCCCAAATTGCCCTTAAGGCATTTTCTTTTGTTTTCCATGGTTTAAATTGTCTACCAATCTTTCTAAGGCATACCTTGGCCTTTCTACATCATAATTTGATGTTTACTTAGCATACTTATGTTTGTGGTATTTCATTTAAATTCTTTTTCCTAGGTGATATAACCTATTACTTAAGGTAAGCTTTAAGCTACATTAGTACTTACCTAAATACCACCCCTTAAACCTTAAACCACCATTAGGTAAGCAATTTACCTTGTTTTTCTCAAGCTTATCTTAACTTCCTCCTTAGGGCTTTTCTTGAATGAATCTCGGCCACCAACTTAATTTCCTTTCACAATGTTCTAATCAATATACAATGACTCTCATGAGTGCTAAATAATACACTAACCTTAAGGAATCATTCCTAGGTTAAAAATGTGTTTTAAGACATAAAAGTGGATGACTACCTTTGAAGTCTCAAAGTAGACTTGGGCAATGAATGAAAGAGGACCTCCACTAGTCCTTGGTTATTAAAATAAGATAGAACAATGCATAAAAACAAGGCCCCATGAGTGGTAATTTTTGGCCATGTAAGAAAGTGGTGGAAAGATGATTTTTCTTACATTTTCCTTACCTTGAATGAATGGAGAAGATAATGAACACCTCAAGCTAGTTTTTCCTCCTCTAATGGTGATTTCCCATGTGAAACAGTATATGCTATCCTAATACAATCCGATCTGATCCTCTATTCTACGTTACCTGGTCTCGATCACAGAATTTCGCAAGAGTAGAGAGAGAGAGAGAGAGTGTCTTAGTTAGAGTCGAGTGTAAGTTTGATTGCCAAATGTAGCGTGTCTTATTTCATGGGGGTTCATCCCTATTTATAGTATTTTGGGCCTTGGTTCCATGGTGCAAGCCTGTATTTTACATGTATAAGTACAGTTTTACCCTCTCTTAGTATCTTTGGCTGACCACAGGCGGTCGGTCGTACTGTATTTCGCCTTGTCTAAGTCCTATTTTCATCCGGCTGGAGACGGCCGGATGCCCTATGTGCTTCTACTTCCATCCGGCTGAAGCGGTCGGATGCTTTATGCAACTTTATTCTCATCCGGCTAGGCCGGCCGGGTGCTCTCCGTGTCTTGTTTTGCTTGGCACCATTTCTTCCCTTCTCATCAGTCCCACAAGTTCTATCTTTCTAAATTCTTGGAGAAGAAGATAGAACTTCTGTGTCCTATGCCTGTGTTTCAGTGAAAATTTTTGTGACTGCGGCTATTCCTGAGGTCGTTTGGTCTGTCTATGCCTCGTCTTTTCCCTATCTCAGTCCCACAAGTTCTTTTTCTTCATATCTGGAGAGAAAGAACTTTTTTACTGGCCACGCGCGAAGCTTGTGACCCGAGCTTGCTTTTTACCGCTTTTTTGAATTTTCCGCCTGTCTTTAGTGTGGAATTTGCAGGGTCCCTCTCTTGACCAAACATCGGAACCGTCTTTAGGAAGCGTTCGGCTCTTTCTTTTCCCCTGCAAAAAAAAGGTGTTTTTTGTATGCACATATATATATGTTATTTATTTGGGCGGGAGAAAACTTTCCTTAAAGTCCGAGTTTTTTGAGCTTCTTTCTCTTTCTTCCTTTATTCTCTCGTTTTGACTCCCCTTCTTCCTCTCGCCATTCTGCTATTGTGCTCTGTCCCACCCTTTGCTGTCGCTGTCCTCTGCCTCCTCACTAAGCTTCTACAATGTCTACCTCCGCCGCAAAACAGAGTAAGCTTGCTGCAAATTTTCCGCCGACAATCGAGGTGATTCAGGGCTGCCGCTCCTCCAACGGCTTTCGCCCCACGTATCTGAAACCTTTAAAGCCCTTTTTGCCCGGGCGCGAGCCTTCTCCTTCCTCCCTTGACTATTCCTCCCTCTGCGATTGTCTCAGGGGGGTTGAAGCCCCACTTGGTACCCAGATTTACCTACCGTCCCCCGACTCTCACCCCAACGACGATTTTGGCCGTGGGTACGTGGTCTACGACGATTTTTTCCGCTCTGGCCTAACCATTCCCCCACATCCCTTTGTCTTGGGCTTTCTCCTTCGCCGCTGCTGTTCCCTTTCCCATCTTCACCCAAAGGCGATTTCCCATCTTCACGCCTTCGTTTCTCTCTGTGAAGAAAGCAAGATTCGGCCGGAGGGCACCGATTTTGTCCGATTCTTCACGGTTAGAGTCGATCCTGATAGTCTAACCTTAATTGCGAAAGCCGGATATTCACTCTTTGACTATAAAAAGGTGCATGGATGGAGTCCACGGTGGTTCGTCATTGTTCCCCCTTCCGGCCGGGTCTTGGGTGTCCCTTACTGCGCTGAAGTTGGCAAAGGCCAGTTGACTTCTTCAGAAACCCCTCCGGCCGAACTGCCTATCTCGAAGATTCTGAGGGCAGTAAGCAAAAAGCCGCCGACCGTCGAGGCGTTTTTCACAAAAGCACGCCTATCTTCTCTGAAGACTTATCACAGTAAGTGTTTTTTCATTTCTGTACACGTTTTGTCGTCTTCGTTGATTTGTTCATTGCTTCGGAGTGTCGTATATAGACTTCTTCCAGAAGGGGGAGAAGATCGGCCCATTCCACAGCTGGAACTTCGTCACCCTCAAGGTTGGGGACGAGAAAATCAACTACTGCGACACTCTGGAGGCAGCTACTGATGCGGCTGAGCAGCTTCTAGGGGATAGCCCTCCTCCTACAAAGCGTCCCAGGCAAGAAGCCAAGGATGACCAAGCTGGTCATTCAAAGAAAAAGAAAAGGGTGGAATCTCCTGAACATACCGCCGCCGGATTGTCAGGTACTTGGCATGTGGTCCCTGAGTCTGGGCACCGTGTTTTTCTTCCCCTCACCCCTGGTTCGGGTCTGGATTTAGGTTCTCGCTCGGAGCGGGAGTCCGGTCATCCGACCCCGATTTGCGAGCAGTTTCCTGACTTATCGGGCTACTTTTCTTCAGATCCTTCTCAAGGGAACACTTTGGAGGCAACAGGACTTCCGGCAGACCATGGTTTGACTGAACCCTTGTTTGTTTTTGTTGTTTTTTTTTGCTTTTTGTGGTACTCCTCTCTTTCCGGCTTCGTATACACCTGAGGCTTCTAGTAATGACATTGTGTCCACCTTTACCGCTGCGGCAGCTTCTGCTCCTGCTAGGCAAAGACTAAAGAAGAAAACCACGTCAAAGCCAAAGGCTCCGCTGCAGTAATATCGGGAGGAGAACAAACCTCTGGTGATCCTGAGGCTTCGGCCTCTCTCTCCATTGATGTTGCTGGGGCCAAAGAAGCGGCGCGTGCAAGAGTGGCAAAATATCGGCAAGTTCCTGAAGACCCTGAGCTCCGGAGTAAGCAAAGAGAAGACATTATGGCCTCCTCTTCTTCATCTCCACCTCCTCCCGCCCAGGAATCCTACACCGATCCTTCTCAAAAGGAAGGGTGGTTTTACCATTGCGGGCGCCCTCTTCCTCTGATCTCCTATGAATCTGCCAAGTACTCTACTGCCTGGAAGGAGGCAATAATGAGGTCTGACCATCCGGACGGGATCTTTGCTCCTCCGGCAACTGTTACTGCCACCAAGAAAATGCTCCGGATGGGAGGTGGGGGGGGGGGCAGATGCCATCATGCGGCACTCCCTCCCAATAAAAGATGTGTTCGACTTCATGTGGGAGGGTATCTTCCGGGTAGGAATACACCCTTTTCAATTTCCTTCCTTGTGTTTCTTCCTTGATTTGTTTTACTCCCTTCTTAATCCTGTGAATTGCGCCGCTTACTTTAGGTGATGTCCATGGCTCAAAGTGCCGAGGTTCACTTCGGCAACCTCCAGTTCTGGCTCCGTTATGAGGAGAGTCGAGCCAACAATGCCCAAGAGGAGCTGAAGCTGAGCCGCTCTTCTCATGACGTGTATATCGATCAGATTAACTACGAGATCGACCTCAAGGTGAAGGAGAGGACTGAGGCGATAAACAAGGATCTGCAGTTGTCCCGGCAGGAGTGCGTCCGTCAGCGTGACGCGTATGAGTCACAACTGAAGAAACTTCGTAAAGATAATTTTTCTCTAAAAAGCCGGATCCTGGAAGCTGACAATACCCTGATAGAGGTACAAAATCATCTTTCTACTGGAAAAGATAAGTTGACTCGGGCCTTTTTTTTACCTAGACGCTTTGTTGGATTAGGTGCGCACTGCTCACCGGAATGAGGTGAACTCCCTCCAGGCCGACAAGGCCTTTTTCTATCAGGAGAGCAATTCCTTCAAGAAGGAGGTTGAAACACTTGATCAGGAGAAGAAAGCTCTTCAACGGGAGAATGAGGCCCTTGTAGGGGAAAAGGAGAAGCTTATGCAGGAGCTTAACCGTCTGTCGGAGGAGAAAGCCGCACTGGAGGAGCAGTCAAGGTCTTCCTTTGAACAAGAGAAGTAGTCTCTGCTCCGAGATTGCTCTCTTTTGGAACAGGAGAAGAAAACTCTTGCTGTGGACAAAGCTGCCTTGATAGAAGAGAAGACCAGGCTGGAAGGGAGAGTAAAAGAGCTGGAGGAAGCCAAGTCTCATTCTCAAGCCGAGAATACTGAGCCATCGGGCCATGGTAAACTTTCAGATCTTCGACTTTCGTTTCTTCTTTTGTCCCTCCTTCTTCTTACTCTCTTTTTTTGTGTTCCGGCTAGGCTTGAGTTCTGCCAACCTACTGAAGCACGTCAATCAGTTGAATGGTCGAGTAGTCCGTGCTAAGGAGGAGCTGTCTTTTGCCAATTCCGAACGTGATAAATATCGAGCCCAAGTCCTGACCCTTGAATCTCAAGTGGCCAGGCTCAAGTCATTTTCCCGGCAATCTCAGGAGGAGATACAGAAGCAAGGCA
Source organism: Limonium bicolor (assembly GCA_023374045.1). Lineage (NCBI taxonomy): Eukaryota > Viridiplantae > Streptophyta > Magnoliopsida > Caryophyllales > Plumbaginaceae > Limonium > Limonium bicolor. Next base: position 21,419,535 of record CM041780.1, read on the forward strand.
CGATTAATGCCCATCTAAAGGAGTCCTTTGCTTCTCAGTGCCGCCGGATAGTCGATATTTGCCAGCAGATTGTCTCGGATCACTCTCTCGAGAAAGGAGAGTTGCTGGATGATGATCTGTACAATAAGCTGGAATTCAAGGCTGTTGCTCAGAAGTCCAACTTCTTCTTGGAGCTCGAGAGGTTCTGCCGCAGTCCTGGAGAGACTTGCTTTGGTGCCGGCGAAGCCTCATTCCTTCCAGCTGGAAGCAACATCCTGCCGTCTGCCGGAGGGGTGCAGCGTAGGTCCAAGTCTTCTGAGAGTGTGGCTGGTAGTGGTGATAGACTAGCTGCGGAAAAGATTGAATAGGAGTTTTCTTTATTTTTGGAGGGATTTTTGGTGTGTATCTTTTGTCTTTACCGAATCTTTTATAATGGCTGCACTTTGCAATTGTTTTTACTTCTATCTCTGAGTGTAATACAAGTTACGCCTTGAACCACTTTTATTAATACATATGGTCGTGTTACACAAGTAATGTTAGTTACGAATTCACTCTTTTCAATACAAGGGGCTCGTGACTTATTGATCGAACTTCAACTTTTGGTGGCCGAATCTTTTTTCCTTTTTTGTATGGCCGTTTGGTCGCTTTTTCTTTCAAGGCATGATAGCCTGCGGCTCGTTGGCCGGTGCTTTCCTTTTCTTTCAAGGCATGATAGTCTGCGGCTCGTTGGCCGGTGCTTTTTTTTCTTTCAAGGCATGATAGCCTGCGGCTCGTTGGCCGGTGCTTTCTTTTTCTTTCAAGGCATGATAGCCTGCGGCTCGTTGGCCGGTGCTTTCTTTTTCTTTCAAGGCATGATAGCCTGCGGCTCGTTGGCCGGTGCTTTCTTTTTCTTTCAAGGCATGATAGCCTGCGGCTCGTTGGCCGGTGCTTTCTTTTTCTTTCAAGGCATGATAGCTGCGGCTCGTTGGCCGGTGCTTTCTTTTTCTTTCAAGGCATGATAGCCTGCGGCTCGTTGGCCGGTGCTTTCTTTTTCTTTCAAGGCATGATAGCCTGCGGCTCGTTGGCCGGTGCTTTCTTTTCTTTCAAGGCATGATAGCCTGCGGCTCGTTGGCCGGTGCTTTTTTTCTTTCAAGGCATGATAGCCTGCGGCTCGTTGGCCGGTGCTTTCTTTTTCTTTCAAGGCATGATAGCCTGCGGCTCGTTGGCCGTGTGCTTTCTTTTTCTTTCAAGGCATGATAGCCTGCGGCTCGTTAGCCGGTGCTTACTTTCAAGGCACGATAGCCTGCGGCTCGTTGGCCGGTGCATACTTTTGCTCTTTTTCGAAAATAATACCTCTTTATTAATGAATCGTAAAATTTATACATAGAATTTTTTAAAGCATTCTCCATGCCAAGAATGTGGCAATTCGTATCCTTCACCATTTTTCAGGCGGTATGAAGCTCGTCCTGTCCTTTGGTGTATGATGTATGGTCCTTCCCATTGGGGTTCTAGTTTCTTAGGCTGCTTAACTTCTCGAAGAACCAACTCTCCTAGGGCAAAACTCCGCTCCTTTATCCTTTGGTTGAAATATCGCTCAACTCTAGATTTATCTTTCGCCATCCTTATTGCGGCGGCCATTCTAGTCTCCTCGAGGAGGTCTAGATGATCTTGTATTCCTTGATTGTTGACTTCTTCGTCATATGATTCCCACCTTATTGATGGCACCACAATTTCCGCCGGAATGACAGCCTCCGAACCATATGTTAGTCTGTAGGGTGTTTCCCCTGTCGGCCCCCTTTCCGTTGTTCTGTAAGACCAAAGGATCTGGGGTAACAACTCTGCCCACTTTCCCTTTCTTTCATTGAGTTTTTTCTTTATTGCCCTCACTATCTGACCATTCACATTCTCGACTTGCCCATTTGCCTGAGGGTGTGCTACTGATGCAAACCTTAAGTCAATTTTCCATTCTTCACAGAGTTCCCGGAAGCTCTCGCAGTTGAACTGAGTTCCATTATTAGTTATTATTGTCTTTGGTATGCTGAACCTGCATACCACATATTTCCAGATGAATTCCTGTGACTTTCTAGCCGTGATAGAGATAGTGGGCATTGCCTCGACCCATTTTGTGAAATAGTCGATTGCAACGTATATGAATTTGAACCTTCCTGGTGAAGCTTCTGGGAATGGTCCCACAATATATAATCCCACATAGCAAAAGGATTGGGCAGAGGATAGATTTTTGTTCCGCCGAAGGATTGTGTATTTTGTTCCCATGCTCCTGACACTTGAGACACTTTTGTATGTATTCTTTGCAATGTTCCATCATTTTTGGCCAAAAGTACCCGAGCCTTAGGATTTTGTGCGTTGTGGTTCTTTCTCCTTGGTGGTTTCCACAGAGCCCGTCATGCACCTCTTTTATTAGTTCTACTCCTTCGGCTATGGTAACACACTTCAATGCTGGTCTTGCAAAAGATCGCTTATATAGCTGGTTATTCTCAATAAAAAATGATGCGGCCCACCTTTTTATTATCTTGGCCTCCTTTTCTTCTTCCGTCAACTTTCCTGGCCGTATGTAATCTATGATTGGGGTCATCCAAGATTCTGTTTTATCATTTGGTTCCACTGTAAACATTTGAGCCCCGTCTATGCTTGATGTAGTCTTGATTTCCAACCATACCTCATTGGGTACTTTTTCGGCCATACTTGCTAATTTTGCCAAGGCATTAGCTTAAACATTCTCCTCACGAGGGAGGTGCTTTAGCTCACACCTTTGGAAGTTTGCTTTTAGCTCTTGGACTTTGAGCAAGTACCTCCACAGCTTTTCCTCTTTGACCTCATAGATGTTGTCGCTTTGTCTTGCTACCAACATGGAATCTGAGTATACCTCTAATTTTGTTTCCCCTAGGGCGGTAGCCACCTCCAAACCCCGAATGAGGGCTTCGTACTCAGCTTCATTGTTGGTAACATCGAAGTCTAGCCGGAAGGCGTAATTTAGACTTTGTCCATCCGGAGCTTGTACTACTATTCCAGCTCCTGCCCCATTTTTGCATCGGGCTCCGTCAACCAAGATGGTGTATGAGTTTTGGAGCTGTTTCTCTTCTCTTGCAAAGTTTGTTTCTGTTATGAAGTCTGCCAAGGCCTGTGCTTTAATCGCTGTTCTGGGTAAGAAGTGAATTTCATATTGTGTTAGCTCCACTATCCAGCTCACCATCCGGCCGGAAGCGTTTGGATTGTTAGCTATTTGTTTGAGTGGCCAGTTGGTTCTGACAAAGATTCGATGCGACTGAAAGTAGGGCCGTAATTTCCTTGACGCCACCACCAATGCAAACAGGATTTTCTCTATGTTTGTATATCGTCCTTCTGTTGGGCTCAAAATTTTGCCAGTATAATAGACTGGTATCTCCCTTTTATCTTACATAATCAAGACAGCTGCGACTGCCCAATCTGTTGCGGATAAGTAAAGGTAGAGGTCCTAGCCTGGGGCGGGTACGCCCAATTTAGGCAAATCCCGAAGCATCTCTTTGATCTTTTCTAATGCGTCTATACACTCTTGGCCCCATTGGAACTTGCTGTTCTTTCTTAGGATATTGAAGAACGGGATTGATTTTTCCTGAAACTTGGAACAAAATCTGCTTAACGTCGTGAGTCTCCCGTTCAAGGCTTGGACATCTTTGATATTTTTTTGGAGGGGAGAGGTTGAGGATCGCCTGACTTTTTTCCGGATCGACCTCAATACCTCGCTGTCCAACAATAAAACCAAGAAACTTCCCTTTGGTTACACCGAATACACACTTCTCTGGATTCAGCTTGATTTGGTATTTGTCCAGAGTGTCGAATGTTTCCTCTAAATCCTTCATGTGTTGTTCTTTTGATGGACTTTTTATGACTATATCGTCAACGTAAGCTTCCACGTTCCAGGCGAGTTGTTGACAAAACACTTTGTCAATCATTCGCTGAAAGGTAGCTCCAGCATTTTTTAGTCCAAAAGGCATTACCTTGTAACAGAATGTTCCGGCTGAAGTTATGAAGGATGTTTTTTCCGAATCGTCTTCTTTCATTTTTATCTGGTTATAGCCAGAGAAAGGATCTAGAAAGCTCAACACCGAGCTTTAAGCAGTTGAAACCACCAATCTATCTATTGACGGTAGGGGATAGAAATCTTTTGGACATGCCTTATTCAAATCTGTGAAATCCACACACATCCTCCATTTTCCGTTTGCTTTTTTTACCATGACAACATTGGCCAGCCATCGCGGGTACGCGACCTCCCTAACGAATCCAGCTTTGAGGAGTTTCTGGACTTCGGCTCGTGCAGCCAAATCTCGTTCTTCCCCTATCACCCTTTTTCTTTGCCTGACCGCCGGATGCTTAGGGTCTACCCTGAGCTCATGCCGGATAACGCTTGGGTCTATACCAGGCATCTCGTCCGTGCTCCAAGCGAATGTTGTCCCTTTTTTCCAGGAACCTCATTAAGTGAGTCTGTTCTCCACTATCAAACGCAGAGTTCCTATTTTAAAAAATTTAGAAGGGTCAGATTTTAAATGTACCTCTCTGGGGGAGTCCTGAGTTGTTTGATGTTCCTCTTTTTCTTGTCTTGGCTCCGGGGAAGAAGGTAATTTTCCCTTAAACTCTTTTTGTGACCCCACAGTTTTGACTACCTCCTTACTAGGAAGACTGTCCATAATGCGAACTTCACACAACCGGGCCATCTTTTGACTTCCCCTTATTGTAACCACCTTTCCGCTTGTGGTTAAATACTTCAATTTCAAGTGATGAGTACTGTGTATGGCTTTAAAAGCATTGATTCCTGGCCTTCCGAGATACATGTTATATCCGGACAGACCTGGTACAATAAAAGCTGTGAGCTTCTCCGTTCGCCTTTCATCGTTTTGACCGAGGGTCATAGTGAAATCTATACTACTGGTAGATGTGGTAGAAACTCCCCCTACAAATCCTCCTAGATACGCCGAATATGGCTTAATCCGGCTCTCAGGTACCTCTAATTTTTTAACTGCTTCAGCTGAGATAACGTTTGCTCCGGCTCCACTATCAATCAGGATCCCTTCCATCATTCGATCATTTACTTGCGCACGAATGACAAGTGGATCGTTTTGTGGATACAGCACTCCATCTTCATCTTCATCAGAGAAGAAAATCGGAGGAAAGCCCTCCTTTTTGGCAATCTTCCTTTCCGGGAGTTCCTGATGTACTTGGTGAATGTGCCTTTTCCTTTCATTAGGGGTTAGTGGTCCTACCTCCGAAAATAGCCCTGTGAGTTTTCTTAGAGAAAGTTTTGTTAGCCTTCTTTCTTTCTTCTTCTTTTTTTTTGAGAAAGGGTTTTGCTGTAAACAAAAATGCGAAAAAATGAAAGTTCCACTCTTCTTATTTCATGGCACGATTTTTAAACAATTCAATCCTATATGCTTGATTTCTTGGAAAAACAACCTATAACCAGTCTTACTTCCTAAGAGGCCCTTTTATCCGAATTGAACGAGAAGAAACCTTACTTTCCTTACAGACCTGTTATCATACCCACCGATTTGCCAGGGTTTAGCCTGGGATGGACTTCTTCCTCCTGCCGTCCCTGTGACACATTTTGGGCGCTTCCCTGCTGACCGCCATACTGTCTTTACGCTCCGGCTTGTTGCTTTCCCTTCTTCTTATTCTCTTCAATGACTCGGAGCTCTTTGGCCAGAGTGGCACAGTTTACAGTTCGATGGCTGCGGTTCCCATGGTATTCGCAGAATGCAACTGGAATTTCTCCCTGTGGCGGCTTTCTTGGCTGAGGGAGGTATCCATCCCTTACTGCAGCAGCGTATTTTCCTGGGTCGACGTAGACAACAGTCCTTGCTCCCTGATGCTGCGGCCCTTGAGAGGAGGGTCCGGCAGTTGATTTGTAATAATACGGCTTGTATCTTGATCCTCCTCTTCCGGCACCTCCACCTTGTCCTTCCTTTTTTTCCGATGCTGTTGTGTTTTTGAAGCTATCTGCTAGCTCCTTAGCCTTGTTCTCTGCTATCTCAGACTTCAAAAAATCATGGATCATTTCAGCTAATTCCCCATGAGTTTTTGGCGCTTTTGTCGCAATCTTTCCAGCAAGTCGAGGTTGGGCCAAGCCATTTCCAAAGGCCTTAATCAAGATCTTCTCATCGATATCGTCGATTTCTACGACCTTCTTATGGAAGCGCTCGCTGTACTCCTTCACGGTTCTCTTTTTCGCTGCTTAACGTCCATCAATTCTATTGTTTCTTTTTTAACCCTCTTACTCACAGCGAAGTATTGCTGGAATTCTTCGGTCAGCTGTTTGAAGCTCGTGATGGACTGTGGCGGTCTCGTGGAGATCCATCCCAACGCTCTCTTTGAAAGCGTTACGGGGAATAAATTGCAAAGAGCGAGGGAGCTGATCCCCTGAGTGTTCATGGCAAACATGAACTTCTTAATATGTTGGGCGGGGTCTCTAGTCCCATCATATTTCTGAACCGCCGGGGCAACGAAATGTGGCGGGAGTTTTGCTTTTCTAATCCGTTCTGAGAAGGGGTACAAGCTCATGTCTATCTGGTCATCTTCTTCCATTTCTTCTTCACTGATGATCGAATTACGCTTCCTATCCTTACTTTCCTCACCGTTGCTGCCTCTGGAATCCTAATTTCTCAGCTGCTCTATGGCCTCAGTCATTTCATCCCATTTTTTTTATACTTCTCGTCTTTTTGCATTAGTTCCTGTTGCAGATTTTCGTTTCCCTCTATAATTTTTTCGTCAATGGATCTGACTAGTCCCTTTAGCATGTCTTTGAGATCTTTTATGGTGATGGCCTCTGGCATCTCCGAATTCATTACTTCTCAGAACGATTGTTATCCTCGATAGCGTTCTTCGGTGTTTTCTTTGATCTTGGAGCCACTTCTCGTATTCAGATCCTGCAAAAAATGTCATTAGTTGTTTCAGGATTTCCACTACAAATCGTTACAGATTACTTCCGTGTTTCTAGGTGGTCTCGTGGTTGCTTCCTGTCGTTCGTTTCCCACAGACGACGCCAAATGAAACAGTATATGCTATCCTAATACAATCCGATCTGATCCTCTATTCTACGTTACCTGGTCTCGATCACAGAATTTCGCAAGAGTAGAGAGAGAGAGAGAGTGCCTTAGTTAGAGTCGAGTGTAAGTTTGATTGCCAAATGTAGCGTGTCTTATTTCATGGGGGTACATCCCTATTTATAGTATTTTGGGCCTTGGTTCCATGGTGCCAGCCTGTATTTTACATGTATAAGTACAGTTTTACCCTCTCTTAGTATCTTTGGCTGACCACAGGCGGTCGGTCGTACTGTATTTCGCCTTGTCTAAGTCCTATTTTCATCCGGCTGGAGACGGCCGGATGCCCTATGTGCTTCTACTTCCATCCGGCTGAAGCGGCCGGATGCTTTATGCAACTTTATTCTCATCCGGCTAGGCCGGCCGGGTGCTCTCCGTGTCTTGTTTTGACTTGGCACCATTTCTTCCCTTCTCACTATGGCTCCAAAATGAAGCATTTCCAACTTTGAAAAGATAGGAAGCAAGACCTTGACCTAACAAAGAATAATATGTGTTTAGTTTTTGATTTGGAGCTAAAATGGAGATTTGGTGGGCAAGGCAAGGTGAGGCAACAATGGAGGCTGCTCTTAAGTGAATGAAGAGAGGAGGAAGAAGGTGAAACCGGTGGGAAATAAAGAGAATGAAGAGATGAGGAGAGAGGTATATAAAAGTAAGATATTTATGTTAAAGCAAATAGTACTTTCTTTATTTCCCTCCTCTTTTCTAATATTGCTATCTCATGTGGTGACTCACCACCCTTATAAACCCCCCCCCCCTTATTAAATAAGGCTAGTCATGGTCTTTGTTGACCAATTAGTTAAACGAAATTGACTTAAGGCTAATCTAGGTACTATTTGGGCACTATTCACAAACTAGTGCACATATTTGTGAAATTTTTTATTTCCCATTGATTTAGACTTCCTAATGTGATACTAAGTAGTACACAAGTTGATTAAGGAGTAATAATGGGCATTTATCCACTCAAAACCCCTTTCTAAGACAATTTTTCAAAAATGTGCTTTAAGAGTCCTTAAAGCACAATTGGTGTTTTAACTTGTTTTTGAGCTTGGTTTTCTTTGGTAATTGATTTAACATGTCCATTAGCATGTTAATAAGGTATTATAATGATATTTGGGTTCTAATCAAAGTCACTCCACGCTTAGAGCACATTTTTGCTTAAATTGCCCTTATGGCGTTTTCTTGTGTTTTCCTTGGTTTAATTTGTCTACCAATCTTTCTAAGGCATGTTTTAGCCTTGTTGCATCATAACTTGATGTTTACATAGCATACTTAGGTTTGGGGTATTTCAGAGGTGAATGTAGCAGACCGTTGCTTAACATACTACCTCAGTTCCAAACTGAGTTTTAGGTAATACAATGTACCACGATAAGTTAAGTAGTGGAGTGTTGTATCAAAGGAGATCAAGTGATATGTCCGAGTAAATTGAGATAGTGCACTCTCCGTGGTTAAAGGTGTAACATCCCGTCCTAAGCCAATCGTGGTTATCGCAATCTTAACAACTTAATCACCAACATCGCAGCAGAATAAACTAATACCAGGACCTTGCCACGGTCTGAACAACATAATATACCGAACTTAAAATATTTACTAACGCTAATCCAAAAATATACATACCAACCAAAACACCCACCAACCGAGTTTCTAGTATGTCAAGTAACAACATAATCCTTCACTAGTTTAGATATTAATAGACGGGCGCACAAGTGCAACCCGTGCGCAAAAATATACCCAGCCTAAGTCTAACAGCCTCTACTCTTAGGGTGACTCTTCATGGGACGCTTACCTACAAAATAAAAACAGCCCCCAAAGGGGGTCAGCAAAATTGCTGGTACGATTCTCTCATGGCCCCCAAGCTAACGGGGCTACGACGACTAATTGTTGATATCACGGAGATTGATTAGATACATAATCATAATATGAAGTGCAATAAAACAATAATCCACAAAGGAACAAGCATAGTTCACACACAATGAACGACTTAAAGCGTTCTCTTAACATGTGAGTTAGTCAGTAAACTCCTCAAGTTCTATTTCCACTTATCCTCAATCCATCTTAACTTACCTTAGTCTTATCCTTATCATAATCTCAGTATACAAACGGTTCTTTAAATAGAAATGGTTGTATCTTATGTCAATGTTTATTTTGTTGGGTCAAAAGCAACCCTAGCCAATGAGCTATTAACTCCATTTGTTGAATAAACAACTTATCTTAAAATTTAGGATTTAGGTGATCCTACCGCACCATCTTAACTGCCTCCTACCTTGAACTGGAAGTCCAATGTAGCTGAGCCGACATTGGACCCTAGGCAACAAGTCAGAAGACAAGTCCTCAAGTGAAAGTCGGATCTGATTCAGATACCGACCCCCTTTCCTTAACATGCATGACTGAAGTCAGTCCCGGATTCCTCACTCCCCCCCCCCCTTAAGTTCCAGTTAGTGAAAATCTTATAACCAAGTGTCAGTTAAACCTTCTCGGGTATTAACCAGCTGTCAAACAATATAATTCCTCACCTCAATCCAATTTGTACTAAACTTTGTTAGTAACTAACCTCCAGCCTCATGTGTTAGTGTAAATCAACACACACCCAATAAGCACAATATAACTGGTTGCATGCTTTATCTTGTTTAGTCGGCACACATAAGCAAATAGCACACAAGCCGAGGGACACCTCGTTAGCAAGCAGGTCACAAGAAAAATGTACCGTTCACCGTCAGTTGTCCCGGTTGTTTAATTCTCTTCTTGTTCCAAACTCCCAATTCCTAAAACATTCATCCATCTTGGATTATTAGTTACTTAAACATCTCTCAACTTACCCAACTTGTTTAGTCATAAAAGACCCCCACCTAAAACCGCTTAAGTCTTTCAAACTTAACCTTAAGCATTTTAAAATCTTTTACTTAACTTAGTCCCTTAAGTCCTTATACTCTTATCTTTCTTATCATCATTACCCTCTTAATGGCTTACTATTAATACCTCTTATTATTCTTAAAATTTCTTTTTTTTTATACTTATGGGCCGATCGACCCTACCGACTGACCCTACCCAGGGTCGGTCCGTTCCAGAGACATTCTGGTTGGAAAATTCCTACTCGACCGACCTTGCCAAGTTCGGTCCTAAGGTCGGTCCATTCCAGTAACATTTTGCCGTTTGAAAATGTGCCCCGACCGACCTTGCAAGTTCGGTCTCCAAGGTCGGTCCATTCCAGAAACATTTTGTTCATTGTTTTTCAGCCCGACCGACCTTGTCCATTGTCGGTCCTAAGGTCGGTCCATTCCAGTGAGTTTCCTGCATGTGTATGTTGAGCCTGACCAACCTTGCCAAGGTCGGTCCTAAGGTTGGTCGGCTCCAGAAACTTATTTCAAAGTGTTAAATTCACCTCAAGCCTCACCACAAGTGTTCTAATGTGTTCCACTCCTCATTTAGGCACTTAAAATCACCTTTAAACATCCTCTAAACTCATTAAAACAACCTCCAAAGATCTTCTTAACATTTACTCAATTCTTATAAAAACACCTAACACTTATCATATAATTCCTTATATTCCTAACATGTACTTTACCTAAAACTTCAACTAGCCCAAGTGTTCCCTCCTTAACAATTTGACCACTTCATAAACATCATTCTTCATCCTCATTCCATTTACCAAAACCTCCTCATGTCATACGCACTAGTTCTCACCTAAGTCATTTCAAAGTTTTACACCTTATTTTCTTCAAACTTGCACAAGTCTCCTAACTTCTTTTATCATGGTCTTGGTGCCTAAAATTCACCATTGTAACCCCTAGTTCCTCCTAGACACACATAAGTCATCCTAATTCACAAGAACACCTTAAACTCACTCTTTTTCATCAAAACAACCCTAAAGTTCCCTAGCACTTCCTTAGTCATAAAATCTCCTTAGAACATCTTAAACATCATGTTTCTTCACCAAATTTTGACATGGCTTCCCTAGTATATTACTACACCCAAGCACTTAGGTTTTCACCATTAAACAACTATAAACAATTAAATCCTTAATATACAATTTTAGCACACAAATCACACTCAAACTACACTACATCACAATATATTGCATAAACTTAAATTGCTTGGCACTTAGTGTAACACCCCTACTCTAATCGGCTCTTAAACATCTTAACATTATAATCGCAGCGGTAATCTCATCAATTGAACTATTGGTGTCACCGTTCTTACTCGCCCATACGAGTAATAACGTGCTTACTGATATATTCTTAAGTACGAATCGATTTCCCACAGTGACAACAAGAGATAGATCTAACCTTCCCAAACCAATATAAAATACATTCACAGTGAGCGTTCTAAGTATCCCAATCCTATACACGTTACTAAGTTCATATCAAATGCAACAGTGCATATTAAAACAACTGTAATTAAACTACCCAGCGCGTCCCTCTCTTTGCCGACACCGGAAGCTGCATACCTGCAAAAATGGTTGTTTGTGGTATGGAATCAGCCCCTGCTGAGTATTTTACTACATGACTGTCATGCCCCCTCAAACCCTCAGTTATTTGGTCGAGAGCATGCAATTCATTTTCATGCAAGTAGTTTAATGTTAAAACTGTAAAGCAACAATATATATTGCAGTAAACTCAAATAACAAACAAGCCCCCGGCATCACACATCGCATCGTAATAAACCACTGAAAGCGTTACGACGCTTTTATGAGTACAGAGACTCCATTCCAACAAACACTTAATAGTTCATAATTGAGTTCGGCGACTCACCCGACCAAACAATCCACCATAATCCACACATGAGTACAGCGACTCGACACACCCAGTTCACAACACACAATATGAGCACAATGGCTCGTTCAAACAAATCCACCACACATAACCACAAAGCACAACCAATGAACAACAAGGCGAAACAACGAGAATTATAAACGAGTATAAACTCTCGTCTTTGGCATACAAGCCCAAATAATGTTCGCCTAATGTACGAGTTAATATAGTCGTTCGTAATTGTTCAGTCATGTCTAATGACAACGTCTCATTAGAACGAGGTGTCTCTAAGTTACCCATCTCTTATGGCGGGTCACCCACGGCAGTAGCCACTCCAGCGGTAGAGTCTCCGACCTACGAACGATCTGTAGTTCGTTGGAAATTTATCCTGATACTTACGGTTACCACATGGTATCCTAGTATCGTTAATGGATCACAGTTCACAGCAAGAGCCACATCCTCTTGATAAACTTAGCTATACCATCGCATTGTTTTATTATTTTTCCTAACACAACAGACTAAGGTCGTTAGTCCAATCCTGAGTATGTCGACTCGGGATCCAGTGTTAGATACGAGAGCGGCGTTAAAGAGGCCAATGCTCCGTATATAAGTCTCAGGTAATATATATATATCTTATTATCCTGAACTACAACGTTTTACTTACGTTCCTTATGTTACACATATAAGATAGCATCATTGCCGCTAGTTCGTTTTATAATATGTTCACATATACGAACGGTACTGTTATCGTACAACAGTAATAATAAAGCAACATTAATACACAACTCAAGCATATTAATTCACACAAGCATACATTCAATCTTATCACAGATTTTCACACAATGTCTGAACTGAGGAAATCCTCAGAGACAATCAAGCCACATAAATAACATACCGTTCACCCTGAAAGTATTACGGTGGAGTATGATTCAGCTAGATCCGATGCTCCTCGTGTCGTATCTAACAATCTATTAATATGCATCACACTATGCATCAGCATCTCATACTAACAATACACTACGGCACCCCGTACCGTTACTAATTCATCCCGGTCTATTCCCCGTTGCTAACTAATAACGTTTGTCGGGTTTTCGGTTTAACTCGGGATTAGGAGAGACGTTATACTTCATGCGTGGTTACGTTGAGTATATTAATATACTTATCTTTAAACATTTGTTATCACATGTAATTTAATACACATTTGTATACTATTCTTTTCCATAAACCTATGGTTATATTTTTTGTAAATTCCGAACAGACCTCAATACATTCTATAATTGCCATTTGGCCCAATTTATAACATATAGTTTAATAATTCATTAAAACTATATATTATACATATATCTTAATAAATACTCTTATACCATTCTCAAAATCACCAAATTTCACCAAAGGGTTATAATTAATATTATCAACCCATATACTCTCGGTATTTACCATTCCACCATCTATATTTCTCCAAAGTGTCATAATGACATAATAACCATATATTATACATATATAGTTTATTTTAGTTCCAAAAACAACCCAATAAACTCCTAAAAATTCCTAATAGCCCATGGGTGTTTATAATACCATTATACACCCTTTATTTTCGGTAATAAATATTCACCACATATGTTATAAAGTTGTTACAATTAAATACTTATCTTATTATAAAACCTTAAATAAGTTATCTAACTTATTTAATTTGGTCAAAACCTACCATATGATCAAGGTTGACCACCTTAATATTTCCTTGACCATTAATTTCCATTTTATACGGTTTATACCCTTATCTTTTAGAAATTACCATTTAACCCCAAAACTTTATAAAATCTTATAAACATTGTTTTAAATCCTTTTTAACTTCTAATTTTCGGCCTTATTATTATAAAGCCCCCAAATTTAATTTAATTACACTATAACCCCAATTCCTTGCGGTAATTCATTTTTAGCACCTAAACTTAATTAAAAGCTTATAAATGCATAAATAAAATGGCCTAAAGTACATGGCCTTATTACAAACATTGGCTTATAAAATAAATTACACATAAATGCCCAAAAATGCTGTAAACTCTCGGCCCGCACCATATATTTTTATTAATTACCAATTTTCCACATAATGTCTTAAATTTGACAATTATGCTAATTAATTAGTTATAAAATTTATTAAACCATTCCTTAATCACCCAAGGTCAAAATAAGACCTTAATAAACTTGTTCACTCATGGCATATATGTATGTATATGTATAAACACATATTAATATACCAAGTGTAAGTTTAAGTGATTTATACCTTGTTCTTGCCTAGATAAAGCCTTGTCTGGCCACGGCCTGCTTAGGATAAAGTTTCCACAGCATCATTTACATGTTTTTACACAGCAATTAAGGCATGGTTAGTCTCCAAGCAAGATCTAACCATAAGAAGTGTTTAATGTAATTTTCAAGGTATAATTTACCTTGGAATACCAAGGCAAACAAGGATGCTCCATGGCCTGTTTTTACAGTAGCTAAAGAGTGTCAAAAGAGCTACTAAAACCAAGCTTTAAACTGGTATAACTCAGATTAGAAGATGGCTAATCTTTACCTTGTTTAAAATGCCTATAATGGTGTTTTTGGCTTGGATCTGGTTATACCTCGAAGCTCTTGATGTACCAACTGGATAAGTATGTTAAGATGAAGATTATAAGCTTAGAAACAAAGTTTCACAGCCGAATTTGAAGGGAATCAAAAGATATGTGCTTAAAGCACATTTTTATACCTTAAGAACAAGATTTGCTTTCTCCACCTTCTTCCCTTGTTAAGGCCGAGATACACCCTCCATTTAACCTCCAAAACAACCTAAGAACATTGATGAAAGTGGTTGATGCTTTGCTATATTGAAAGAGGAAAGAATTGTGAAGAAAATGAACATTTCAAGGCTTAATTAGCTTACCAAGATTAATTGATGTTCTCTTCTGTTCTTGGTGAGCTAGCCACGACTTGGAGAAGCCAAAGAGAGGTTGAAGGAAGGTGGTGTCAGCTGGGAAGCAAGGTGAGTGAAGGAAATAAGTGAGTTTTGTCTTTTAATGGCATTATTTGATTACTTTTGAAATGGTAGTAGGTGACTAATTATAACAGCTGTCTTAATTGATTGAAGATGTTGATTGAGTGGGCATTATAGCCTAAGGAGGTCGGCAGCCCTTGGTCAATACCATGGGTGAGTTTTGACCATGGTTTAACTTAAATTAAGTCTTTAAGTGTTATTTTTGGGTACTATTCATACTAAATTGCCAATTTTTGATTTTATTTTTAAACTTTGATTTAGACTTTATAATATAGTATATAATGTCACATTAATGTTATAATGAACTTATTATAGTCTTTACAGTGACAAAAGTCATTATCTTAGAGCTCACAGATGAAAAACGTGCTTTAAGGAATTTTAGTGCACATTTTGAGTCGCAGGGTGTTTCTGAGATCTGTTTTCTTTTAGAACAGTTTTGTTGTGTTCCTTACATGATATTTGATCATGGTATCCAATTTTATAACATTTAGAGGTCATTAGACCTTTAAGGTATTCTTAGAGCACATTTTTGCCCAACTTGACCTTGAAGCATGAAGGTGCTTGTTCATTGTGTTGGAGTATTGTCCAACAATTGTAATATGTTTAGTAATGTGTTATTAAGTTTAGGACAAATTTTTAGATCCTAAGAAGTTCATTTGGGTATTTATTTACCCTAAACAGTCAAAGGGTGCAACATCTTGCTTTTGTGTTGACCACTGTTGTTCTCAGTTGACTTTTAAGGCATGTTTAGGCCTTAATCAATGTGATTAAATATTTAATTCATATTTTATAAGTTTGGGGTATTTCACTTAGGCCCTTAAATGACTTGGCTCTTAGGCCCTTAAATGCATAAATCTTAAACACTGAATTTCCACAATATATATTGCCTTTGACCTGCAAATACACACAACAAGGCTCCCGTTGCAACATAAATGTTCTTATAATACACCTTAACATTGTTTAACTATCTCCTTTCTCATTTGCTCCTTAGTCACAAGTTCTCAATATAATCATATTCTTTCTCCTAAGTTTATAACCCTTTTCTAAAGTAAACTATAAGCTAAACTTACCATATATCTAAATCCCATCCCTTAATGCATTAAAACACCTTAAGGAAAGACATTTACCTTGTTCTTTTACAAGCTTCACAAACTTTCCTCCTTAGCCTTTTTCCTTGAACAATCTCGGATACCACTTAAACTTCCCTTGCCAATGTTCTAATCAATATCCAATGACTCCAATGAGTGCTAAACCATACACTAACCTTAAGGAAAAAAACTAGGTTAAAAATGTGTTTTAAGGCATTGAATTAAATGTTTTACCTTGGAGTCTCAAGACAAGCTTGGATATGAATCAAGAAGGACCTCCTCTAGCCTTTGGAGAATATAAAACAAGCTAGAACAAGGCATAAAAATAGAGCCCCATGAGTGAAATTTTTCGATAATGGAGAAAGGTGATGGAAACCTAGTTTTTCTTACATTTTCCTTACCTTAAGAGAATGGAGAAGCTAATGGACTCCTCAAGCTTATATTTCCTCCTCTAATGGCGGTTTGCCTTGGCACCAAATTGAAGCTCTTGGATATTTGAAAGGATAGTGTGAGCCTCAATTTTAAACCCTATCCTATGTTGATTAAGGCTGATTAAGGTCTAACCGGGTTTTAGGTCCACTTATCACCTAAGATTAATAACTATGTCATATAACAATAATTATTAAAACCTAAGCTAGCTTACTGGAACCTATTATGAGTCGCCACCTAATTTTAACCTAGATCAAATTAGGAAAGGAGAGTTCGGGTTCGGGGGCTTGGTATTCGACTTATTTAGGGTTCAAATTACTTTCATTACCCTTTCTAGGTCGTTTTTCCTCTACTTGGTTTATTTACGGCTTTCTATAAAGTTGTTTTTAACCTAGGTGCGTGCTTCTATTTTTTTTTATTTTTTAACGTTTTTTGACATAAAATTAAAGTCAAATTGAAAGTTACCTAAACTAAGGTTTCGGAGGCAGAATTAGGTCAAATTTTAATTACGTCCGTGGCCACGGACCTAATGTCCGAGACCACGGACCCCAGTTGAATTAGGTTATTTCGAAAACAGAACTAAAATAAAAACGCAAACTTGAAGAGTCCGGGGCCACGGACAGGGTGTCCGTGGGCCCGGACATGTATTGACAGAAACCCTAAAATTTGAAAAATTGAAAAATACAAAATCCCGCCACCATTCGTGGGTGTCCGTGGTCACGGACAAGCCATCCGTAGTCCCGGACAATGAGTCCGAGGTCACGGACAACCCACGGACAGTGGGTTTTCGATGGTTCCTGAGGGTGTTTTGAGCTCATGTGTTTTCTTCGGTTTAAATTGTTTCCTAATGTTTCTGAAATACCCCAAACCTTGATATGTGGTTTAAATATCAAACTATGTCATATAAAGGCTAAAAAGTGCCTTAGAAACATCAGTGAACAGTTTAAACCATAGTAAATGCAATAAAACGCTAAGATACAGTTAGAGCAAAAAACATGCTCTAAGCTATGAGTGAACTTGGTTAGGACCCAAAGAGCCTACCAAGACTTAATAATATTCAATTATGATTTAATAAGGCTAAATAAGTCCTTAGGAAACCTTGGTGGACAGTTAAACCAAATAAAACACAAATAAATACCTTAAAGTCAATAAGAGCAAAAATGTGCTCTAAGCTTGGGATAAATTTGTATAAGACCTAATGGTCATACCTATACCTTATAAATATGTTAATGAACATATTAAATCAATTACCAAAGAAAACCAAGCTTGAAAACAAGTTAAAACACAAAAAGTGCTTTAAGGAGTCTTAAAGCACGTTTTTGAAAAATTGTCTTGTAAATGAGTTTTGAATGGCTAAATGTCCATCATTACTCTTTAATTAACATGTGTACTATATAGTATCACATTTGGAAGTCTATATCAATGGGAAATCAAAAATTTCACATCTATGTGCCTTGTTTTAGTGAATAGTAACTAAAATAAGCTAGTTTGTAACATATGTTGTTATAAGTAATTAAATTGGTCAACAAAGGCCATATATATGTTATATATTAAAGGGGCACGGGTTTTAGAGGGTGAGTCACCATACCAAGTCAGCCAATTAAAAGAAAGAAGAAAAGTAAGTAAAAGGTTACTTTTTGCTTTATAACATAAATATCTTCAAACTTTGCCTCTCTCCTCACCTTTCTTCATTTCCTCTTGTTCCCACCGTCATCTTGCTCCATTCTCCCAACCAAAACCGTTCATGGTGCAGCACCTCTCTTCTCCAACTTCAATTGCTCACCAAATGTTCATTAAAGCTCCAAATCAAATTCTAAGACCATATTTGTCTTAGTTAGACCAAGCTCTTCACTTCTATCTTTTCAAATCTTCAAGAACTCCATTTTGGTGCCATGAAGAATCTCCATTGAAGAGGGAAAAGCTCATCTTCTTTCATATAGTCATTCTCCTTTGTTTCTAGGTAAGGAATCTCAAAGAAAAATCAAGTTTCCTCCATGTTTTGTTGTTGACCGAAAATACTCATTGATGGAGCTCTTTGTGTGACCTTGTTCTAGCTCCATTTGAATCTTTCAAGGACTTGGTGCAGTCCTCTCTTGGTAGATATTCCAATTCCCTTCAAAGACCAAGGTAAAACAACTATCTTAATGCTCTTTGAACAATGTAAAACCTAGGGTTTACAATGAGATTAAGCTTGGAGCTTGAATACTCATCACATTGTTTGTGTAATGTTTAGAAGTTGACAAGCAACTAAGCTTAGACGATTTTTAAACAAGGAAACAAGAAAGAAGTTTGGGTGGAAAAGAGGTAAATATGCTATCTCAATGTGGTTTAATGCCTTAGGAGAAATGAGCTTATAATGCTTGTTAAAACTACCTAAAGAGCCAATGGTAAATGAGCTAGTAAAATGCTCTCAAGGAGTTTATTAAGGGTATATGTATTGTTGGGTATATTTGCAGGTCAAAGGCATTATTATGTGGGAAATTCAGTGTTTATGGTTTATGCAATTTAAGGGCCTAAGAGCCATGCATTTTAGGGGCCTAAATGCCAAGCAATTTAAATCATGCACTATGTTGTGTATGTGTAAATTTGGTGAAGTTTTGTGTGTGATGGTGTTCTTGATGGATTTAAGTGTTCTTGGTTGTCTAAAGGTGAAAACCTAAGTGTTTGGGTGTGAGAGTTTACAAGGGAAGCTATGGCAAAATTTAGTTGATAAACAAAGGAGTTTATGTGATGAAATGAGATTTTAAGACCTAGAAGGTACTAGGAACTTGTTAAGTGTTAAGATGGTGGAAGAAGGTGAATCATGGTGTTCTTAGGTGTTAAGGTGCCATGGGCATTGTCTTGGAGAATTTAGAACTCAAATGGGTGTTTTGAAAGCACCAAGGAATTGTTATGTGAAGTGTTAAGTCTTGTTCAAGATTTGGTAAACAAAGGAAAAGAAATGCCTAGTGAAGGTCTAAGTGAAAACTTGTGGAAATTATAAGCAATTGTGCAAAGGAGGTGTGTATGAGAAATAATGCTTTTGGAGTGGTGGTAATGTTTGTGAGACAACACTTTGGTTAGTTGAGGTAGTAGGCATGATATACCACTTAGAAATCTAAGAAAAATGTTATAAGTGCTAGGAATTGTTGTAAGGAATTGAGTAACCAGTTAGTGATGATTTAGGAAAGTTTAGTGCTTGTTTTAAGGTGTTTAAACATGTAGGAAACATGTGGAAAGTTTATGGAATGATTAGGTGGTTAAGGTTGGTTTAGGGGTTGAAAAATGATGTTTTGACAAGTTAATAACATGGTCGCGACCTAGCCCTTGTATAGGTACCCGGACCACCCCTTAAAAATTGCCGAGAGTGAAGTTTAGAAGTGGTCCGGGTCCTTAGTCCAGGACCAAGACCCGGACCAAGGGTAAAATAAGGCCGAGAGTACATTCTACAAGTGGTCCAGGACCTTGGGTCCGGACCAAGTCCCGGACCAGGTCAAAAGTGTTGCAAAATCTGTTTTAAAGGCTTCTAATCATGGGGAATTGAATGGTAATGGTTTTAGGTTATGTTTAGGCCTTGTTTGGTGGCATATAAAGGCCTTAAAATGTGAAACAAGTGTTGGGTTTGATGTGAGAGTTGTAAACTTAATATCACAAGAGTAAGTTAAGTGTAACGGGAATGACGGGGTAAACTATGGGCGCTTTAAACGTTAAGCAAACATGTTACCCCAATATTAATAAAAGTAATTGTAATGTTATCAGTTGTTCGAGAATTGCTCGAGGAACATAAGTGGACATGATAAAGTGGACTCCGGTGACAGGTATGGTTTTCTTGCAACCTGTGTCCTACCGGATTACACCGGCTTGTATGCCAATGTGTTTTTCTGTATGTTTGCCACGTTGTAAGATAAAACATGTAATGAGTTTACAGTAATTCATATATGTGGCGTGTTCAACTCCGATACCATTTAACCTCGGCAGTGTTAACCTTAGTTAACTGAGTCTAGGATCACATGAGAGTTCGGTATTCGGATTAAACGACCCGAACCATGGGGCGTTCTAACCACGGCTATGCGTGAGTTAATTATGTGATGTTGTGTAAATGAATGTAGGGATCTCCCTTGTATGTTTAACCCAGTTCTAATACTATATGAGTGTATTTATGATAGACTCCATAGTGGGGTTCTAACTAATATCTGAAAGTAAGTATGTACTACTAGTAGTGAGGAATCCGGTTTGGCCGGTCGCGCGTTGTTTGGGAGAGGGTATCCTTCTTAGCCTTACCCTTCTCTTTGTTATGGTTGTTTCCCTCACGGGTTATGATCTCCCATAGCTCACTCCAAAGCTTAGCTATTCTGACTTATGATCGGTTTAGGGGGAACATGTGTTTGTGTGATGTGTTCGGGCCTCCAAACCCGAACCATCTTAACTTAGTTATGTCCGACTTATTAGGACGGGTAATGAGTGTTGTTGTTATTGTATAACGAGCTTACCATGAGGGTGACACCATTCTCTAGGCTCACCAGTGATTTAACTATGTTTGGGTCGGTTCCTAAGAGGACCGTTCCCCTTATGTTATGTGACGTTGTTGTAAGTAAACCCTGTTGTGATGTTATCATGTGCACGGAAACGTGAAGGGTGTTGTTATGTTTGGTTATGTGAGGAGGTTATATGTTGTAAGATATGGAGTGTGTGGATCATGGATATGAATCCCAGTTTGTGAAAAGAGGCGTTTAAGGATAACCCGATTTAAGGGTAAATGTTGCCTATTAAGGAAGTAGCTCCATTAGAGGAGGAACACTCTAGGGATATTGAATACCTTGAGTGACTTATTAAGTAAGGATATATTATCCGTTTGTGAGCCCGTTGAGGCGAAATGATTATGTGTTGTGTGTTTACAGTTGCATGCATGATTTAAAAATAATCAACCGCATGCTAAGGTGACAATTAGGTGCGTGTGGCCCGTAGCTGGGGCTGCGGGATTACCATCCAGCAAAGGTGCTGAGCCCCTTGGGGGCCACCCTTTCTCTTCTTTTCCTATTTCAGGTACGAAGTGCTGGAAGCCGTTCGAGAGTAGGACGGGTTAGCGTTGTACATGGGTAATCATTTAAGTGTATGTATACAGTAGGTGTAGTAAGACCGAAGTTTGTCGGCATCAGTTTATAAATACTCGGTATAGTTGAAAGGTGTATGTTGTTGTCGTTGTTAATGGAAAGGTATAATAATGTGTAGTTGCTGGGAATTAGCCCATCAGACTGGTACAATGTATATGGATTAGCCTTGTTAGCCACGGGTGGCTAACGGCGTGTAACACAACGAGTTAAGTAATGTGAAGAGGTTTGTATTTCCGCTGCAGTTTATTGTAAGTGAGTTAATGTTGGAGGTGTGTTACAAAAAGAAAAGTGGTATCAGAGTGAAGATCGCTCTGATGACTGATTATTTCCGAGTAGGAAGTACCGAGTTAGATTTAAGTACTTTGGGTTAAGGGTTGAGTGATAGCGTGAGAGATACGCTAGTTAGGTATTACCAGTGATACTGGAAACCTACTATATCCTTCCCGCCCTCCACAATCCCTGATAAATTGGGGGAACAACGCCAGAGAGATGAAAGTCCTCTCATACTCGGGAATACCCGATTGGCTGTATTGAATACCTCTAGGGTACGGAGAACCTGTCATACGGTAGATCCGAAAACTGGGAATCCCGGAGACGGTTCCCATCTAAACAGTGTTATTCGCATTCCATAGCGAAGAGTGAAGAATCAGTGTATAGTGATAGAATTTCCGGCAACCTGGGTCGACATGTCCGAGCAGTCGAGAAAACCAGTAGTGCAACAGGCAAGAAGTGGATTAGTGAAACCCGAGACGAGTGTACGGGACCACAGTTGTTAATAATACACCAACGGTATACCAACCGACAAAGGAACTACAACGTAGTGCCCAAACAAGAGACAAGTTCTCAGTAACCACGCCAAATACGTGGAACGGGCTACAAAGAGAATACATACTAAGACAAAGGGGTCTCCCAGAATGGGAAACACCCTAGTTGATGATCGTCATGTGAAGACAGTGAGAAGTCACCTAGAAGAGTTATTGTCAGGGCAGTAAGATCAGTGAGGGCCAATAAGGCCACTGATGACAGTATGGGTAAAAAACAATACCACAACCGGTATGTGTTAAACCGATAGCCAGTTAGCATGGCGCACTTGCCGTAGCAAGTGCTGCTATAACAGGGCTGTTAGGGAAATTTATAACCACTACAAGTACTTGGTAAAGTACCATAAGGTTAAATGTGATCGTCATAACAGTGGAAGGGCCTGTTAGCCTAACCTCTGTAATTGGAAGTACACCAGTCAGCAAGAAGCTAGAGTTGGTTAAGGTAAGAAGATGTTGTGAAACCATGAAAATTTTCTTTCAAACTCAGATTTACTCAAACTCTTTCCTTTTCAAAACCATATTTTCTTTCAAACCAATACTTCTTTCTAACCTTCTTCTAAACCAAACCAATAGAACCAAGGACAGTTGACAAGGATACAACAATGGATAAACTTTCCCTCGATTAAGTTCGGGAAGCATGGAATGAATATTGTCACGGGACAATATAAGGGAGTTGACAACATGCTTCACCTAGGCGTGTGACGGACACTACGAGTGTACCAACTGAATTGTGGGACGACCGCACTCCGATAGGTGCTTGTGGGCCTGACAGACCTACTTATGGGTTAGTTGGGTAAGTAGTAATGTATCAGTATGGTACCCCACATATGTATACAAGTAGAGTCCGAAACACGGGAAGTAGTCGACTCCGATCTACGGTCAGCAGTATAAGTCAAACAACAGCTAAGATTACCATGAATGGTTGAAGTGAGGAACCCAGTTAAGATAACTAGACTAAAGGAATTAGTGAATTCATTTCAAGGATATGTTTAAGAGTCAAGAGGTGCGAAGTGCACTAACTGTTATATAAAGACATCACACATGTCTTAAGAATTCCGAGGAGTAAACATGATAGCTGGAACGGAGACCCAGCCTGTGCGTGGCAAGGCAGATTCCTAATGTGGACACATTGATGTGCAATGAACGGGATGAAACTCCCAGAATGAGTACATACACTATCAGGAAATGTTGATCTTCACAGAAGAAGATAATAACCAGTTAAGAACGCAAAAGGGCGTGGCTAACGGAATGTACCAATAAGTGTGAACCAGATGAAATGGCATGACTTATCAACACCCAGGAGCAATCCTTAAAGGGTGTTCACATCAACAATTGTTGCTCGAAATAACGTGATAGAAACACGAGGGTTGAAACCAACACCCAGTTTAGACATAAGTTGTCAGGAGACGGACTAGCAATCCTAAGGGGCATCCCGTAAAAGGAAACGTGATGCAACGACCTTGTCATGGAGCCCAATATAATATCCAAACCATATAATGTTGTACAGAGAAGTACATGTGTGTGGACAGCCTACAATGAGCCCAACTCAAGGAAAATAAGGCTTATAAGCCATAAGCAAGATATGTTATATAAACTCGATTGATTGTAGAAGTTTATGTTGTATAAGTGAATAGAGTGGTAAACGAACCACTACATTAAGAGTGGGGATACCTCTCGATATTTTGAGAACGCAGGAGCGGTAGTTATGTGGATCAAGTTCAAGAAATATGTTAAGGATGGACGATGTTATTATTGAAAGAGAGCAGTTAGCTTAGTAGTATGTGTGTATAAAGTGAAACACCGAGCTGAATAATGCCGGCTTGTGACTCGAATGATCAATGCTCAAGGAGCATTCAGTAGTCATCCAAATGAGTGATGAACCATAATACGAATGATGTGTAAGTATATGTGTGGAAGTTAGTGTGACAGTAAATACCATGTAAGTTAGTGTTATACAATAACTAAGAGCACGGTGCGCAGCAAGCGACCGTTGTATAAGCGCTGTTGAATAATGATGTGGAAGATAAGAGCAGTTATGAATTAAACTCAGTGGTGATGCAAGGTAAGTGATGATAAACAAACTCGGCAGTAAGCCAGTAGCCAGTATTACGAGATCGGAATCTCAATGAAACACAGTGTGAATTCCACGCGAATCACATGAGGGATTTACTGTCAAGAGTTTACGCCTCTGCACTCTGTATGACTGAGTGTTTTGGTATTGCACTTGCGCAGTAATGATCGAGTGGGATAGCTAGGAATTGGAAACATGTTAATGGTGGAGGAATAATGTTATAATGGCCGATGCATAGGAAATGCAAGGCCGCACCAATGAAAGAGTACTTGTACAAAACCAAATGTGGAGACATGATTAACAGTAAGTGACTACAGTAGCACTAACTGCCAAATATCGGTATGGAATATTAAATAGCTGAGAGAGCACTACACACTAGGTAGTAGCTCAATCTCAACCGACAGTAAGTCCGAAGGGAACAAGTCAATCATTGTGAAATACACAGCTGTATACACAGTAAATTGTTATGGAAGTGGATAGAAAGTTTATAACTCACCGAATTCGCTAACGGTAAAAGATACCACACATCGGTTGAGAAACCATTATTACCAAGATAAAGGTGATATTGGGGGTGTACAATACAGTAAGAATGACAAATGGGGCAACTAAGCCCTACAGTTGTCAGAGTTGTGCAGCAGACGCTAGTGAACCAGTGATTCAAATGTACAACGTGAATAACGAATATGAGTGGATGGCTAATTATTAACGCCTAGAAGCCTAACAGGCCAGAATCGAAACAACTAAGAGTTTAAGCAAACTCCAATGATAATTCTTGGTTTAGGAACTAGACCGCCAATATGGTTAAGATCCTCTAATCAGAATCCATTGTGTAATGGACCGCGTGGAAGTTAAGATACTTCACGACGGCAAAACATTTTAAGCTAATGTTTAGTGATTGATTACGTGGGCGTAATCCCTTTTAAGGGGGGTAGAGCGCAAAACCACTTAGTGCATATTATCGTACAAGTGTACGTGATTTATGTTGTGCATAGTTATTGTTTGGATGATTGGTGTGTGTGTTACGTAAACATACGCATTCATTCATGGTTGAATTGTGGTAATTGCGCACAGAGGATGCGAATACCATTGTGATAAGTGTGTGTATTTGTTAACAATTGTGTGTGATAGTACAAATGTGGGAGTAGAGAAACTCCCGGGGAACAAAACCCCGACAGTGTATAAATGTGAAACGGTGTGTCGTATTTTGATAAAATATATGTGTATATATACTATATAGTGATTCATAAAAGGGTATGAGACCAATATAAAACCTAATGAGAATAAGATTCCATAGGCAACAGGATTAAAGTGTATGGAGGTAACTGATAGACGGAGTTCTATCCTTTGGAGATGTTATGATCATGATTGGAATGATTTAGAAGATAGAAAATTGGAAATGAGTGATTTATTTGATGCTTGAAAATGAAGTGGGAAGTGGAACTTGATTTGCATGTGATCAAGGGAAGCCGAACACAAATTGGAGTGGAAGGATAGTTCTACACTGATGCTGATCACATCAGGGTTGGATGATTCTTGAAGCTCCCTATAAGTGGTCACAAATAACCACGCTAATAAAAGAAGCAAAGAGCTTAAGTTGGACTTGGAGTTGTGTGTGTTTTCAAAAGGATTTTCAATTGGTATTTATAAAACGTTGATAGATACTTTACATAATTAAAGTTCTCTTACTTAACCTCACAAGGAAATTTTAAACTTAAATGATTGTTTTGATCTCCCAAGGACACGGGGACGGAAGGTGTCCATCGCGACCGGGTTCTGCGGGATCACAGTGTATACCAAAGATATTTTCGATTGCAATACATGCTATGACATGTTGTTTGGTATGTGTGATAAATGTTATTTTGACTTTGATCTCCTAAAGTGTATGCTATCAAGACCTATGAGTCTAAATGTGTTGTGTTACATAGACCTATGTGTCTAAATGTTGTTATGTTACCCAAGACCAGTGAGTCAAAGGGGATGTTATGTATATGTAAGTGTTGGGTAAGATACCCGGACCATTGAGTCCGAGGTTATCATGTGAATATGTTATGTTATGTATGGATGTGGATGTGTTGCCCGGACCATTAAGTCCGAGGTTGTGATGTAAAGTGTGTTTGATTATAGAAGTTTATTTCTGTAAGTAATCCCCGTATTCTAATCTAATGATGTGAGGGAAGTGTAAACTTCGAGGACGAAGTTCTTTTATGGGGGGTAGATTGAAATACCCCAAACCTTGATATGTGGTTTAAATATCAAACTATGTCATATAAAGGCTAAAAAGTGCCTTAGAAACATCAGTGAACAGTTTAAACCATAGTAAATGCAATAAAACGCTAAGATACAGTTAGAGCAAAAAACATGCTCTAAGCTATGAGTGAACTTGGTTAGGACCCAAAGAGCCTACCAAGACTTAATAATATTCAATTATGATTTAATAAGGCTAAATAAGTCCTTAGGAAACCTTGGTGGACAGTTAAACCAAATAAAACACAAATAAATACCTTAAAGTCAATAAGAGCAAAAATGTGCTCTAAGCTTGGGATAAATTTGTATAAGACATAATGGTCATACCTATACCTTATAAATATGTTAATGAACATATTAAATCAATTACCAAAGAAAACCAAGCTTGAAAACAAGTTAAAACACAAAAAGTGCTTTATGGAGTCTTAAAGCACGTTTTTGAAAAATTGTCTTGTAAATGAGTTTTGAATGGCTAAATGTCCATAATTACTCTTTAATTAACATGTGTACTATATAGTATCACATTTGGAAGTCTATATCAATGGGAAATCAAAAATTTCACATCTATGTGCCTTGTTTTAGTGAATAGTAACTAAAATAAGCTAGTTTGTAACATATGTTGTTATAAGTAATTAAATTGGTCAACAAAGGCCATATATATGTTATATATTAAAGGGGGCACGGTTTTTAGAGGGTGAGTCACCATACCATGTCAGCCAATTAAAAGAAAGAAAGAAAAGTAAGTAAAAGGTTACTTTTTGCTTTATAACATAAATATCTTCAAACTTTGCCTCTCTCCTCACCTTTCTTCATTTCCTCTTGTTCCCACCGTCATCTTGCTCCATTCTCCCAACCAAAACCGTTCATGGTGCAGCACCTCTCTTCTCCAACTTCAATTGCTCACCAAATGTTCATTAAAGCTCCAAATCAAATTCTAAGACCATATTTGTCTTAGTTAGACCAAGCTCTTCACTTCTATCTTTTCAAATCTTCAAGAACTCCATTTTGGTGCCATGAAGAATCTACATTGAAGAGGGAAAAGCTCATCTTCTTTCATATTGTCATTCTCCTTTGTTTCTAGGTAAGGAATCTCAAAGAAAAATCAAGTTTCCTCCATGTTTTGTTGTTGACCGAAAATACTCGTTGATGGAGCTCTTTGTGTGACCTTGTTCTAGCTCCATTTGAATCTTTCAAGGACTTGGTGGAGTCCTCTCTTTGTATATATTCCAATTCCCTTCAAAGACCAAGGTAAAACAACTATCTTAATGCTCTTTGAACAATGTAAAACCTAGGGTTTACAATGAGATTAAGCTTGAGCTTGAATACTCATCACATTGTTTGTGTAATGTTTAGAAGTTGACAAGCAACTAAGCTTAGCCAATTTTTAAACAAGGAAACAAGAAAGAAGTTTGGGTGGAAAAGAGGTAAATATGCTATCTCAATGTGGTTTAATGCCTTAGGAGAAATGAGCTTATAATGCTTGTTAAAACTACCTAAAGAGCCAATGGTAAATGAGCTAGTAAAATGCTCTCAAGGAGTTTATTAAGGGTATATGTATTGTTGGGTGTATTTGTGTAACGCCCCAAAATTCCTATATCTTCTTATCATATTAAACATATACAAGTGGTAGTAGCGGAAGCATTAAACTAGCGGGGCGCTACCGCCACGTTCACAACTTCTGTGAACGCTAAGGCTTGATAACTTACATATCCAAATTTTAACAAAGTTTACAAACTGACTTTAAAACATAAAACCAAAACTCCAGAAGACTGGGTGAAAGTCTCTAATCCCTTAGCCCACACTCTCGAGCTCCTTTAAGTCATCTTCATTTCCTGTATATGTGGTCATTCAAACAATCACAGAGAAGGGACCACAGGGCATAATGCCAAAAATCAGCAACGCTGAGTAAAATCAAAGCTACCATCAAAAGAAGTAGTATATCAAAATAGCCACTGATCATAGCCACTCTTAATCATTTAATAGCTCAAGTAATATTCAGAATAGACCAAGTACTTATCAAGATAATTCAAGTATTAACAATAACAGTTTGAGTACATCAATAAGCCATCAGATATATTTAGTTCATAACCAACCAATATATATCAAGTAGGATAATTAACCACCCAAATACTCAAGTAATAACAACATGGTGTCCAAGTATGCTTAGATAAGATATAATCCAATTCATTTATTTGATTATCCATTCAACTCCTCCATTTCTATCCAAACCAGTTCAAGGGACGAATCCCGATCTTTAAGGCGATCCAACCTTTAATCAGTTCAAGGGACGAATCCCGATCTCTAAGGCGATCCAACCTTTAATCGTTTCAAGGGACGAATCCCGATCTTTAAGGCGATCCAACCTTTCCCAAACGCACTCCAGGCCCTAAAAGATGTGCACACCACCTATAGTACCTTTAAACTATAGAGTAGGAAACCATGAAGCATCTCATGGAGCCCAAGGCATACCATGAGTCCAATAATTCATGAGAAGGCAATTACTGCTCAAGTTCCACATATGGCCATATATCTCAACAATCCATTCCAATGAATTACTCATTGAATCCTCATTAATCAGAATATAACAGTTTAAAGTATAACAAGAATCAACAGTCAAGTCACTTAACAAAGCCCATTTCATAATTTCAAACACAAGGGACATAACAATAATCAAACAGCACTTAAGGAAAGGATTTGATCACATAATCTTACATGGCACCTTTGGCCAGATCACACAGCTTCAAATACCCTAGTTTAACAATTCAAACAACCATAAACCATACCTTAAGAACAAGTCTTGATCAAACAAACAGATCATATCCATTTCAGTTCTACTATTAACTATCTCATCTAGATTAGCTTAAGACATAACTTAACTATGGATTACAACCTGAATCAAACCATAATTGGTTCCTAACATTTTCGATCATAACAACACAATATTAACCAGATTAGCTTAGGAGTTGATCCAACCATAAACAACCTTCTAAGACAGTACATATAAGTTCCTAACATATTAGACTTTAAGACCTTAAGTCCTAGCTTAGTTTAAACTATCATATTCATCCTAAAATCATGCTATACATCTCTTTAATAGTTCATGGCCAATTCTGCCATAATAGGTTACTAATGACCAGAACAATCAACAATCATGTTTTTAGCCCTAGGACACATCTAGTTTACACTAATTAACTTCCAACTGAAACCGGTTGTACTAGGCATCTAATTCACCAGATTAGCTCTTCTAGTAATCACACTTAACATTTTAAACAAGTTCTATACTTTACCTATGTCACTCGGCCATAATGATCAGATAGGTTCTAGGTTAGTTAAGCACCCAAAACACTTGATTAATGCTCTAGAATTCCACCCCCAAATCTGGTGATTAAACAAAACTCTTTAAGACACCATTTATCCTAGATTATAACAACACCAGATTAGACTAAAGATCATCCAGAACAATAATAATTACCTCTAGGTTATTCCCACTTACTAAATAGCAGCAAAACACCATAAACAAGCTCTTAAACAATCAGTAATCAAAGGTAGGTTGTAAACACATCCTTTTCTTCCTTAAAACACTTTTCTAACTTTTCTAGCTTTAGGCTAATAAATACCTACGAATTTTAATTAGATAATATAGGGGTAATACTCCTGTACAACATACAGATTTATTAAGGGATGGTAACCATGAAGTTACACCAAACAAACCATAACAATTTCAGCCTCAATAACACACATATAACCAGATAAGTTTCAAGATCAATTAAGCTTAAAACCATGCTTAAACATCACAAATCAACTCCCATGTATTCGGTTA
This sequence comes from Limonium bicolor, assembly GCA_023374045.1. Classification (NCBI taxonomy): domain Eukaryota; kingdom Viridiplantae; phylum Streptophyta; class Magnoliopsida; order Caryophyllales; family Plumbaginaceae; genus Limonium; species Limonium bicolor. Next base: position 21,449,917 of record CM041780.1, read on the forward strand.
TATAGGTTAGGTCTTTAAAGCACCTTTTTCTTCCTTAAAGCTTATTTCCAACTCAATGGTTTTGTGCCCCAAAATACCAACGACTTTACATAATCCATAAAGAGGTACTAGTCTTTGAATACATATAGATTTGTTAAGGGATAGTAACCTTGAAGTTACCTTAAGAATTGATGAAGAAAACCTTCTTTAAGACCTTGGAAACTCTTGCTGGAACTAGGACATCCTAAGACACCTTTGGAGCACCTAACTTGGACATGGAAATGGAGTGAGTTCTCATGGTTTCTCCTCTGATTTTCGGCCACCAACAGCTAGGAATGGATGGTTAACTTCTAGGAACACCTTACTTCAAGGATTGTAATTGGTATGGAGCTTTCTCCCCCTTCCTTCCTTTCTCGGCCTAAGCTTTCTTTCTACATGGGTTTCTTCCTTCTTTGCCTTCTTCTTACTGATTACAATGGGTTTAAATGGTGGATGAATGATTTGGAAAGGTAAAGATGGAACAAGGATCTATCTTCTTCTTCTTTGCTCTCAGCCAAGACAAGAATAACAAGGTGACCTTTATTTCCCTTCTTCCTTAATGAAGGACGAAATCTTGGTGCTGGATGATGTATTTTGGAGTGGTGGATGATGGTATTTATAGGCAAGGGCTGATCCTTGTCAATTTCCTCCTTGATTAAGTAAACTTCTAAGTGGTGACACCTTAGGCTCCATTTGCTAGCTTCTGATTGGCTCATAATAAGGCTTAATATAAGAAAGACAACACATGGGCTGACTAAGGGAGGTGGGCAGCAGCCTATTCTCATTGGACCAAGGTGTGGTCTAATAGTGTGGTGACACCTCCTACTAGGCTGCATAGGTGTCGAGCTCCTATTGGTCCTAGTGTTAACCAATGTTAATTTGACACCTCGTGCTTGCCACCTCGTGCTTGCCATCTCATGCTTGCCACCTCATGCTTGCCACCTCGTGCTTGCCACCTCATGCTTAAAGACGTCCTACTTGCCTACTAGGTTGGTCGTGCTTAAGACGTCCTACTAGCTTGCTGAGTCACCTACTTGCTTGCTAGCTTTCCCAAGCAGCTGCATCACCTACTTGTGTGTTTACTACATAAGCTAGCTGCTGCATCACCAACTAGCTTGGTTGTCACAATGTTATTGGAGCATTCTAGCTAGCTACTTTTAATACAAGAAGAGCTATTAAGGACTTTTCTGGTCCTAATGTGTACTTATGCCAATATTAGGGTTTAAAAGTGCTTTATAGCTTATTAAGACTTAAACAACAACACAAATCATTCCTTAGAAACTTGGGGATTTACAATTTGCAGGTCAAAGGCATTATTATGTGGGAAATTCAGTGTTTATGGTTTATGCAATTTAAGGGCCTAAGAGCCATGCATTTTAGGGGCCTAAGTGCCAAGAAATTTAAATCATGCACTATGTTGTGATGTAGTGTAAATTTGGTGAAGTTTTGTGTGTGATGGTGTTCTTGATGGATTTAAGTGTTCTTGGTTGTCTAAAGGTGAAAACCTAAGTGTTTAGGTGTGAGAGTTTACAAGGGAAGCTATGGCAAAATTTAGTTGATAAACAAAGGAGTTTATGTGATGAAATGAGATTTTAAGACCTAGAAGGTAGTAGGAACTTGTTAAGTGTTAAGATGGTGGAAGAAGGTGAATCATGGTGTTCTTAGGTGTTAAGGTGCCATGGGCATTGTCTTGGAGGATTTAGAACTCAAATGGGTGTTTTGAACACACCAAGGAATTGTTATGTGAAGTGTTAAGTCTTGTTCAAGATTTGGTAAACAAAGGAAAAGAAATGCCTAGTGAAGGTCTAAGTGAAAACTTGTGGAAATTATAAGCAATTGTGCAAAGGAGGTGTGTATGAGAAATAATGCTTTGGAGTGGTGGTAATGTTTGTGAGACAACACTTTGGTTAGTTGAGGTAGTAGGCATGATATACCACTTAGAAATCTAAGAAAAATGTTATAAGTGCTAGGAATTGTTGTAAGGAATTGAGTAACCAGTTAGTGATGATTTAGGAAAGTTTAGTGCTTGTTTTAAGGTGTTTAAACATGTAGGAAACATGTGGAAAGTTTATGGAATGATTAGGTAAGGTTTAAGATTGGTTTAGGGGTTGAAAATGATGTTTTGACAAGTTAATAACATGGTCCGGGACCTAGCCCTTGTATAGGTACCCGGACCACCCCTTAAAAATTGCCGAGAGTGAAGTTTAGAAGTGGTCCGGGTCCTTAGTCCAGGACCAAGACCCGGACCAAGGGTAAAATAAGGCCGAGAGTACATTCTACAAGTGGTCCGGGACCTTGGGTCCGGACCAAGTCCCGAACCAGGTCAAAAGTGTTGCAAAATCTGTTTTAAAGGCTTCTAATCATGGGGAATTGAATGGTAATGGTTTTAGGTTATGTTTAGGCCTTGTTTGGTGGCATATAAAGGCCTTAAAATGTGTAAACAAGTGTTGGGTTTGATGTGAGAGTTGTAAACTTAATATCACAAGAGTAAGTTAAGTGTAACGGGAATGACGGGGTAAACTATGGGCGCTTTAAACGTTAAGCAAACATGTTACCCCAATATTAATAAAAGTAATTGTAATGTTATCAGTTGTTCGAGAATTGCTCGAGGAACATAAGTGGACATGATAAAGTGGACTCCGGTGACAGGTATGGTTTTCTTGCAACCTGTGTCCTACCGGATTACACCGGCTTGTATGCCAATGTGTTTTTCTGTATGTTTGCCACGTTGTAAGATAAAACATGTAATGAGTTTACAGTAATTCATATATGTGGCGTGTTCAACTCCGATACCATTTAACCTCGGCAGTGTTAACCTTAGTTAACTGAGTCTAGGATCACATGAGAGTTCGGTATTCGGATTAAACGACCCGAACCATGGGGCGTTCTAACCACGGCTATGCGTGAGTTAATTATGTGATGTTGTGTAAATGAATGTAGGGATCTCCCTTGTATGTTTAACCCAGTTCTAATACTATATGAGTGTAGTTATGATAGACTCCATAGTGGGGTTCTAACTAATATCTGAAAGTAAGTATGTACTAACAGTAGTGAGGAATCCGGTTTGGCCGGTCGCGCGTTGTTTGGGAGAGGGTATCCTTCTTAGCCTTACCCTTCTCTTTGTTATGGTTGTTTCCCTCACGGGTTATGATCTCCCATAGCTCACTCCAAAGCTTAGCTATTCTGACTTATGATCGGTTTAGGGGGAACATGTGTTTGTGTGATGTGTTCGGGCCTCCAAACCCGAACCATCTTAACTTAAGTTACTCGTCCGACTATTAGGACGGTAATAGTGTGTTATTGTATAACGAGCTTACCATGAGGGTGACACCATTCTCTAGGCTCACCATTGATTTAACTATGTTTGGGTCGGTTCCTAAGAGGACCGTTCCCGTTATGTTATGTGACGTTGTTGTAAGTAAACCCTGTTGTGATGTTATCATGTGCACGTGGAAACGTGAAGGGTGTTGTTATGTTTGGTTATGTGAGGAATGTTATATGTTGTAAGATATGGAGTGTGTGGATCATGGATATGAATCCCAGTTTGTGAAAAGAGGCGTTTAAGGATAACCCGATTTAAGGGTAAATGTTGCCTATTAAGGAAGTAGCTCCATTAGAGGAGGAACACTCTAGGGATATTGAATACCTTGAGTGACTTATTAAGTAAGGATATATTATCCGTTTGTTGAGCCCGTTGAGGCGAAATGATTATGTGTTGTGTGTTTACAGTTGCATGCATGATTTAAAAATAATCAACCGCATGCTAAGACGACAATTAGTTGTGCGTGGCCCGGTAGCATGTGGGCTGCGGGATTACCATACCAGCAAAGGTGCTGAGCCCCTTGGGGGCCACCCTTTCACTTCTTTTCCTATTTCAGGTACGAAGTGCTGGAAGCCGTTCGAGAGTAGGACGGGTAGTCGTTGTACATGGGTAATCATTTAAGTGTATGTATACAGTAGGTGTAGTAAGACCGAAGTTGTTGTCGGCATCAGTTTATAAATACTCGGTATAGTTGAAAGGTGTATGTTGTTGTCGTTGTTAATGGAAAGGGATAATAATGTGTAGTTGCTTGGGAATTTAGCCCATCAGACTGGTACAATGTATATGGATTAGCCTTGTTAGCCACGTGGGTGGCTAACGACGTGTAACACCAACGAGTTAAGTAATGTGAAGAGGTTTGTATTTCCGCTGCAGTTTATTGTAAGTGAGTTAATGTTGGATGGGGTGTTACAGTTTCTAAGGCATTATTTAGCCTTATTATATCTTATATTATAATATAAACACCATACCTAGGCTTGGGGTATTTCAATCTACCCCCCTTAAAAGAACATTGTCCCCAAAGTTCACATATATACTTAATCATTCACGGTACTCAATTTCCTTAATCTTAATATCATATCTTACATTCACATTCACATATCTCAAGACTCAAGGTTTGCCACCAGTACAATACACAAGTACCATACATATCTTAAACTTACCACAAGTGTAATAACTTACACATAACCACATCTTACACCAACCAAACAAAACGACAACCATGTTCGTTAACTAACTCAAAAGCGAGGAAGCTCTACCCCCCTTAAAAAGGGGTACGCCTCGTACCCTATACAGACGATCTAGTCTGTAAATAACGAAAGGTACTTTGATCTCATCTTATCCTCTAATTCCTACGTGGCCTCTTCAACATCCTGGTTAGACCAGAGAACCTTCACCAGTCGCACTGACTTATGGCGAGTGTCCCTAGTCTAACTATCAAAGATCCTCTGAGGAACCTCTACTGATCTCATATTCGGTTCTAACGTCACCCTCTCAGGCTCTAACACATGGGAGGGGTGGTGCATGTATTTCTTTAGCTGTGAAACATGAAAAACATCATGCACTTTACCCAGCTCAGCAGGTAAATTCAACCTGTAAGCAACCGGGCCCACCCGCTCCATAATCTCATAAGGACCAACAAACTTCAGGCTCAGCTTGCCCTTCTGCCCAAATCTAAATACACCCTTCATCGGTGAAACCCGCAGAAATACCCGGTCGCCCACTGTTTACTCCAGGTCTCATCGTCGAACATCAGCATACAACTTCTGCCTATCTTGAGTAGCTTTCTTATTCTCCCTGATCTGCTGAAATTCAGCCTTAACTTGTTCTAAGTATTCTGGTCCTATAATGACCGTCTCACTCGACTCATCCCAGCAGAGCGGTGTACGACATGGTCTACCGTACAACGCTTGAAAAGGCGTCATCTTGATCGAAGCATGATAGCTATTGTTGTAAGAGAACTCGATCAGACGCAACTTGTCAATCCAACTGCCTTGGAAGTCTAAGGTACATGCCCTCATCGTGTCCTCGAGTGTCTGTATCGTGCGCTCAGTCTGACCATTTGTCTGAGGATGGAACGCGGTACTCAACTTCAGTTCTGTACCCAACGCCTCTCTTGTAGCCCTCTAGTACCTCGAAAAGAATCTGGTATCTCTATCTGACACTATGGTCTTCGGTATCCCGTGATGTCTCATAATTTCCTTCTCAAACAACTCAGCTAACTTAGTTACCTTCCAAGTATCCTTCATCGGTTTGAATCGGGCTACTTTGGTAAGGCTATCCACCACCACCCATATCATGTTCAGACCTCCCCTAGCTGGAGGGAGTCCGACCACGAAGTCCATGGAGATATCATGAAGCTTCCACTCTGGAACTGGCATCGACTGTACCATTCCGTCCGGTCGTCGGTGCTCAAATTTCACCTTATGGCATGTGAGACACCTCAAGACGAACTCGGTAACATCTGCCTTCATCCCCGACCACCATAAGTATCTCTTCATGTCTTTTTACATTTTAGAGGCTCTCGGATGGATGGAAACTGAAGAACAGTGTGATTCTCTAAGTATGCGGTCTTTCAGATCCGCGTTACCCCGTGGTATGCATAACCGGCCCTTATTTCTGATCAGATCATCATCATGAAGTCTGAAGTCATATTTCTAACTTTCAAAGGTACCCTCTGTCAGCTTCTGTCTGACTTCCCTCATATACTCATCTGTCCTCTGAGCCACTCGCACCTCATTACCAAGCTGGAGAAAGAAACTAGCGAATGGGGTGAGTGTGCTCGACGACTGAGGGCATCTGCTACAACATTGGCCTTCCCTTCTTTGTATTGGAGGTCAATGCCATAGTCCTTCAAAAATTCTAACCACCTCCTATGTCGAAGAGTCAACTCTTCTGAGTGAATATATATTTCAAGCTCTTATGATCGATGTAGATCGTCACACTAACCCCGTATAAGTAGTGCCGCCATATCATCAAGGAAAAAACCACTACCCCCAATTCTAAATCATGAGTGGGGCAGTTCTCCTCATGTTTCTTCAGCTGGCGTGAGGCATATGCCACTACCTTGCCATGCTGCATGAGCACGGAACCCAGCCCTCTGCCGGATGCATCACAATATACCTCAAAGCCCTCCGTACTGTCTGGAATAGTCAGAACCGGTGCAGTGGTCAATGAGTCCTTCAAACTCTGAAACGAACTCTTACAATCAGCCGTTCATACGAACGGTGCATCTTTCTTCATCAGACTAGTCATCGGCTTCGCGACCTTGCTGAAATCCTTAACAAACCTCTGATAGTAACCCGCAAAACCAATAATGCTCCGAATGTCGGTAACTGTCTTCGGTCTCGGCCAGGTACGCACGGCATCAATCTTTGCTGGATCCACCGAGATCCTAGCATCTGAGATGACATGACCCAGGAAAGAGACCTGATCATGCCAAAACTCACACTTGGAGAACTTAGCGTAAAGCTGGTTCTCCCTCAGTATCTATAATACCTTCCTCAGATGTTCCTCATGCTCAGTTCTAGACTTTGAATATATAAGAATGTCGTCGATGAATACCACAACCGACTTGTCCAGCTGCTCCTAGAACAAGCGGTTCATCAGATCCATAAATTTCACCGGTGCGTTTGACGAACCGAACGGCATTACTGTAAACTCGTAGTGGCCATATCGTGTTCGGCATGCCGTCTTCTCAATATCTCCCTCCCTAATGGCTATCTGATGATACCCCAATCTGAGATCAATCTTGGAAAACACGGATGCCCCCTTCAACTGATCGAACAGATCGTCAATGCGGGGTAGTGGGTACTTATTCTTCACCGTCACTGCATTCAACTTTCTGTAGTCAATGCAGAGGCGGAGACTGCCATCCTTCTTCTTCACGAAGAGAACTGGCGCTCCCCATGGTGATACACATGGTCTTATGAACCCTTTGTCTAACAAATCTTTTAACTGCTCTTTTAACTCATTCATTTCTGCCGGAGCCATGCGGTATGGTGCCTTGGTTATCGGTCCTGTTCTAGGTAGCAGCTCAATGGTGAACTCTACCTCCCGAGTGGGTGGCATGCCGGGCAGCTCCCGTGGAAAGAGATCGGGGAACTCTGACACTACCGGTAAGTCGGGGTCCAACTCGGGGTCGCTCTCTATGTCCTGGACATAGCAGAGATACACTTCTTCCTTCCTCCTTAACTCCTTATACATTGCCATAGCGGAGATGATCTTGGTCGAATGCTCTCTGGGCCTCTGGTGGTACGATATTGTCACCCCAAATGGACTCCTGAGCAGCAGTTGATGCTCAGCGCACAGGATACGACCCTTGTGCCGCTCCAACTAGTTCATCCCGAAGATAACATCAAATCCCAACTCCTTAAACTCAATAAGATTGACTGGAAAGTCTTCCCCCTTAATTATGATAATGGCTCCTCGGTAATAGCGAGTGCAACGAACCTTCTCCTTAGACGGGAGCATAACCGTGAAGTCGGGTAGCTCATCAGCGTCTAGCCCCAACCTTTACGCAAATGATGCCGAGATAAAGGTATGCAAGGCCCCTGAGTCAAAGAGAGCTGATGCCTCAATCCCATTAATCGGAAAGGTGCTAGTGAGGATAGTACCGCTTGCGTCGGCTTGCGCCTCTGTGACTATGCTTAGCGCACCTTCCGTACTGAGTCCATGACCTAATTGTATTCACAAGCTTCATGAGTAATGATGGTATAACAAGAGTCGTAACAATTTATATGAACAACACTGTTATTTTATTAAAGGTTAGGTTTAACTGTCCTGGTCTCATGTGTGTCACATTAATCACTGCCGACGGTGCTGTATTAAGCTTAATTCTCTTAATTCCATGGTACAACATTCTTGATTCTCCCCCTATAACTAATACATCTCCAGATTTAAGTACTAACTTATTAGCACGGTCCGCACGCTCCTGCTCGCCGTACAAAAATTCTGCATCATCTCCAATGGACCAAGACACTACAGGTATCCCTCTTTCGAGAGACTCCGTTGTCAAGTCCTTATCCTGATGTAATCCGAGTCGTCCATCTTTCTCGTAGAAATTCACAATGCAAAGGTCTACTTGGATGTCTGGGATCAGGTCAGCTTCCATCTGCTGAGCGATCTCCACGACTTGTGTAATAACCGGATGGAACTCTTCGGGTATTCCCGGTGGTGAGACTCCATCTTATGCTCTCGTGGTCTGGTACTTCTTGGCATACGGATTCCAATCCTTTCCTAAGCTCATCATCTTTAACTTCATCCTTGCTCCTTCTGGGTACTCCGGTGTATAGAAACCTCCTGGTCCCACTCCTAACTGTCTGCATCTCCTGATGATGGCTATTTGTGCTTCAGGTGTCAGGTATCCCCCTAAAAAAATCCTACCTGGGCGGATAACCTGACATTGTTCGGTTGGAAAGTCTCGGGTTTCGATGTCGGTGTCTTCCGGGTTAGGTGTTGAATGTATGGGATAGCAAATGTTGAAGTTTCCTAAGGTGGTAATAGGTTATGTCTTACTTAAGTTCTAATCTCATCATATTCTCATCTAACTCAATTATTCACCAAGTATGCATGAAATGCGGTAAGCAGGTAATTTTATTACTTAATGGTTTATAGCGGTACCTGGCCTCGATGAGGGTTCGGCCTCATCGTCCCGGTCCACAATGTGTAGTGTGGGTCCCAACTTCTGGACTACCCGGGGGTTCTTGTCTGCAGCTTGCTACGCTCTCTTCTGACCGTCAGATCCAGCTCCCTGATCGGTCTTGCCCTTGCCTTTCATCTCGGGTATAAAGGCTCTACTCTCAAGGTTCCAGAAGCACTCATACGCTCGGTTCCCGTACACCCCACAAAAATTACATTCCACCTTATTTCCCTTACAGTCGAGCCCGGGGTGGTCCTTGTGACACCACTGACAGATGTAGCGTCGCTGGTAGCCACCACCGGCTCCCTTCCCAGTCTCAGATCCTGATCATTCTCAGTATTAGTACTTATATCTTTAACGGTTGCTAAACCTTTTTTAATTCTTTCAATGTTCATTTCCTAACCCTTTGGCGCCTTAGAGTGCAGGGGCTTCGCATCAATAGCATAAGTCAACTTTAGTGGCTCTTCAGTAGCCTTCAAAGTCTCCACCTTCCCTTTCTGACTCTTCTGGGCCTGAGGCTGGTACTTCTGTTTCTTGTACCCACCTTGCCCTTTGTTCTCTGTGCTCTTCCCGGCACTCTTCCTCTTATCATTGTCCTCGTCCCTCAGCTGGATGGTTATCTCAACCTTAGCAGCGGCATGATAGCACTCCTGCTTTCCAAAGTATTAGTTCTCTTGTTTCTCAAAATCTAAATCTTATTCACTTACTTATATCTCAACCATTCTCATTACTTGCAAGGTAGTATAACTCGTTGGCCCCATGCCGTAGCGGAGTCGATGGGTAAGCCCGCCATAGAAGCGGTCCACCAGAATCTGGTCTGAATATCCAAGACCCGGCAGAAGACGAAGCAAGTGGTGAACTCTGAGTAATACTCGTCCACCGTCATCTTGTCTGTCTGCTTTAGCACATCCAACTGCAAGCGCTTCTTCATTTGGACATGTGCGGGATAGTACTTGGCTCGTAGTAGTGCGGTGTACTGCTCCCAGCCGAACTCTGGATTGGCCACATGCTCGGCCCTCACCGGCTTCCACCAATCGCTTGCTGCCCCTTTCAGATAGAATGCAGCCAAACGCACCTTGATTCCAGCAAGGACATCAATGGTCTCGAAGGCGGTCTCCAACTCGGAGATGTACGCCTCAAGCTTGGCGGGATCCGTCTCCCCCATAAAGTGTGCGGGTCGAAGGTCAGCCAGACTCTTCACCCAATTCGGTTCCCGGGGCTGTGGCGGTGGAGGTGGTGCACCAACACCAGGCTGATAGCCCATGTTCCCTAATGCGGCAGCCATGATCTCTGCGATCGTCTGCCAACCCCCGGTATCTTAGTAGACTCATCTCCTCGGCCTCCTCTCCTTCTTGACATCTGAATAAGCATAACTCACATTAGATTCGTATCCACAACGGTTTCAGTTCAAGGATTTATAACGTCCGTAGACGGTAAATACGATCCACACTTAATAGTGGTCATCTGACTCTACTCACTCTAACTTCTCACACCCTTAGCCCATTACTTATATCTGAACTCATCTCCTAACTCGGTGGTTACCTATGTCCGGTATTTCTTGATCCGAGCGTTGTTACGCTCTTATACCACTTTTTATAACACCCCGTCCTAAGCCAATCGTGGTTATCGCAAACTTAACAACTTAATCACCAACGTCGCAGCGGAATAAACTAACACCAGGACCTTGCCACGGTCTGAACAACAGAATATACCGAACTTAAAATATTTACAAACGCTAATCCAAAAATATACATACCAACCAAAACACCCACCAACCGAGTTTCTAGTATCTCAAGTAACAACATAATCCTTCACTAGTTTAGATATTAGCAGACGGGCGCACAAGCGCAACCCGTGCTTAAAATTATACCCAGCCTAAGTCTAACTGCCCCTACTCTCAGGGTGACTCTTCATGGGACGCTTACCTGCAAAATAAAAACAGCCCCCAAAGGGGGTAAGCAAAATTGCTTGTATGATTCCCTCATGGCCCCCAAGCTAACGGGGCTACGATGACTAATTGCCGATAGCATGGAGATTGATTAGATACACAATCATAATATGAAGTGCAATAAAACAACAATCCACAAAGGAACAAGCATAGTTCAAACACAATGAACGACTTAAAGTGTTCTCTTAACAAGTGAGTTAATCAGTAAACTCCTCAAGTTCCAATTCCACTTATCCTCAATCCATCTTAACTTACCTCAGTCTTATCCTTATCTTAATCTTAGTATACAAACTGTTCTTTAAATAGAAATGGTTGTATCTTATGTCAATGTTTATTTTGTCGGGTCAAAAGCAACCCTAGCCAATGAGCTATTAACTCCATTGGTTGAATAAATAACTTATCTTAAAATTTAGGATTTAGGTGATCCTACCGCACCATCTTAACTACCTCCTACCTTGGACTGGAAGTCCAATGTAGCTGAGCCAACATTCGACCCTAGGCAACAAGTGCGAAGACAAGTCCTCAAGCAGAAGTCGGATCTGATTCAGATACCGACCCCCTTTCCTTAACAAGCATGACCGGAGTTAGTCCCGGATTCCTCACTCCCCCCTTAAGTTCCAGTTAGTGAAAATCTTATAACCAAGTGTCAGTTAAACCTTCTCGGGTATTGACCAGCTGTCAAATAATATAATTCCTCACCTCAATCCAATTTGTACTAAACTTTGTTAGTAACTAACCTCAAGCCTCGTGTGTTAGTGTAAATCAACACACACACACACACACACACACACACCACACACACACACACACACACACACACACACACACACAATAAGCACAATATAACTGGTTGCTTGTTTAGTCGGCACACATAAGCAAATAGCACACAAGCCGAGGGACACCTCGTTAGCAAGCAGGTCACAAGAAAACTGTACCGTTCACCGTCGGTTGTCCTGGCTGTTTAATTCTCTTCTTGTTCCAAACTCCCAATTCCTAAAACATTCATCCATCTTGGATTATTAATTACTTAAACATCTCTCAACTTACCCAACTTGTTTAGTCATAAAAGACCCCCACCTAAAACCGCTTAAGTCTTACAAACTTAACCTTAAGCATTTTAAAATCATGTACTTAACTTAGTCTCTTAAGTCCTTATAGTCTTATCTTTCTTATCATCATTGCCCTCTTAATGGCTTACTATTAATACCTCTTATCATTCTTAAAATTTGTTTTTTTATATTTATGGGCAGACCGGCCCTACCGACCGACCCTACCCAGGGTCGGTCCATTCCAGAGACATTATGGTTGGAAAATTCCTACTCGACCGACCTTGCCAAGGTCGGTCCTAAGGTCGGTCCATTCCTGTAACATTTTGCCGTTTGAAAATTTGCCCCGACCGACCTTGCAAGTTCGGTCCCCAAGGTCGGTCCATTCTAGAAACATTTTGTTCATAGTTTTTCAGCCCGACCGACCTTGTCCATGGTCGGTCCTTCCAGTGAGTTTCCAGCGTGTGTATTTTAAGCTTGAACGACCTTGCCAAGGTCGGTCCTAAGGTAGGTCGGCTCCAGAAACTTATTTCTAAGTGTTAAATTCACCCCAAACCTCACCACAAGTGTTCTAATGTGTTCCAATCCTCATTTAAGCACTTAAACTCACCTTTAAACATCCTCTAAACTCATTAAAACAACCTCCAAAGATCTTCTTCACATTTACTCAATTCTTACAAAAACTCCTAACACTTATCATATAATTCCTTACATTCCTAACATGTAGTTTACCTAGAACTTCAACTAGCCCAAGTGTTCCCTCCTTAACAATTTTACCACTTCATAAACATCATTCTTCATCCTCATTATATTTACCAAAACCTCCTCATGTCACGCACTAGTTCTCACCTAAGTCATTTCAAAGTTTTACACCTTATTTCCATCAAACTTGCACAAGTCTCCTAACTTCTTTTATCATGGTCTTGGTGCCTAAAATTCACCATTGTAACCCCTAGTTCCTCCTAGACACACCTAAGACATCCTAATTCACCATAACACCTTAAACTCACTCTTTTTCATCAAAACATTCCTAAAGTTCCCTAGCACTTCCTTAGTCATAAAATCTCCTTAGAACGTCTTAAACATCATGTTTCTTCACCAAATTTTGACATAGCTTCCCTAGTATATTACTACACCCACACACTTAGGTTTTCACCATTAAACAACTATAACCACTTAAATCCTTAATATACTATTTTAGCACACAAATCACAACCAAACTACACTACATCACAATATAGTGCATAAAGTTAAATTGCTTGGCACTTAGGCCCTTAAATGACTTGGCTCTTAGGCCCTTAAATACATAAATCTTAAACACTGAATTTCCACAATATATATTGTCTTTGACCTGCAAATACACGCAACAAGGCTCCCATTGCAACATAAATGTTCTTATAATTCACTTTAACATTGTTTAACTATCTCCTTTCTCATTTGCTCCTTAGTCACAAGTTCTCAATATAATCATATTCTTTCTCCTAAGTTTATAACCCTTTCCTAAAGTAAACTTTAAGCTAAACTTACCATATATAAAAATCCCATCCCTTAATGCATTAAAACACCTTAAGGTAAGACATTTACCTTGTTCTTTTACAAGCTTCACAAACTTTCCTCGTTAGCCTTTTTCCTTGAACAATCTCAGTCACCACTTAAACTTCCCTTGCCAATGTTCTAATCAATATCCAATGACTCCAATGAGTGATAAACCATACACTAACCTTAAGGAATAAAACCTAGATTAAAAATGTGTTTTATGGTATTGAATTAAATGTTTTACCTTGGAGTCTCAAGACAAGCTTGGATATGAATCAAGAAGGACCTCCTCTAGCCCAGAGCAGTTGCCCTTAGAAAGTTAGGTGATAAGGCACCCTCAAAGACTTAATAGCCAGATAAAAGAGGCCAATTTTGTTTCCGTTTTTCTATTTTGTTTTTATTTACGTGTTGAGTATCAAACTGTGAGTAGTGGAATCTCTTGCCTTGTTCATACCACCAATCTATCCTTCAAAACAAGTTCATTTCTTAAATACAAATGTGTCACTGGATACATACTTATGATCCATCTTAGCTGCCGGAGTGTAGATTAAATTCCCAAAGTATTCAGGCGTATTTCAGTTTTGATCTCAGGATATGAATAGCTACTTGGACAAGCACAAAAGTAATTAACATAAATCATAGTAATTGATTATGTAAAGACTCATTAAGAACTGTGATAACAAAGTTATGAAACAGGTGTGACCATTCCCAACACTAAAAACAAGGAGAAAAAAATTAAAAATAACCATAGTTCTAAACTGAAGATTTCAAAATGTTGAAACTAAGGAACATAATTAAAAAACAACTCTCACTTGGTGTCAACCATGCCAATCTCAAATCGAAGTTTCTCGAAGGTTTCTCTAGGTAAGGGCTTGGTGAAAATGTCAGCTAACTACTTTTCTGTTGAAAAGTGATGTAGGATGACAGTACCGTGTTCAACATGATCCCGAATAAAGTGATGACGAATATTGTAACACCCCTACCGCTAATACCGTTCAATCTCCTTATACAATCCAGATTCACGCAGTGGATACTTACATACTCAACGGTGGGTGATACACTGCCGTTAGTCACCCACGTGACTAACAAGGCTACTACTACTACATACAGCATCGGCCTGATGGACCGGAATCCCGAGTACTACACATCTACAAACATACTCCATTTATCAATCAAATACTACAATGCTCCATTCAGCACTTTACTCCTTCACAATACCATACAATACAATATACATAACCATGTTTACTAGGTTCCAAATACAAATACAACGCTTTCTTCAATTTCATACATACTCATCACGAGTCTATCCACTACCCATTCTTCACAAACTACCTACTTCCTAAGTACAAGGGTGTACCACTTAGTACACCTCTACATTCTACTTCTACTATCCGAGTGTAGCCACCGGTCTCTTACCTTGACCATATCCGCTTCGGGTACTTGCACACTAAAAACGTTCCCCCTAGGGGGTCAGCTTTCGCTGCATATGATAACAGCATACCCCGTGTACTAGTGAGGGTACGCCGACCACTTGGTCGAATACATGCAATTCATTTTACAATACATACATGCATACATACTTTCATACGTAATATTACATTCCATTACGCACAGAATACATACATACATTTCAATATGTACAAGTAGTTCATACAAGCCAAATGGCACTTACTTACCTTTCCTGATATGCGCTTACACAATACATACTCAATGCATACACCATACATATTCCATACATACACAATACTTGTTAGCTCCTTTTTGTCCACCTGGGTTAATCGGGTGGAGATTACTCTTTTACTCGTTACTCCATACTTACGCATACATACTCATACTTTACTTACTTACTTACTCTTACTCATGTTAAGTCGTCGGGACCTCCGGCCCGGGGACTACTCTGTCCCACCACCGGGATTTACTTGGTTCACCAATCCAGGATGCTACCCATTTAAGGGGTTTGGGCCGTGGACCAGTTTAAGAACCAGGAATTGGATCCAACCTCTTGTGTCTCCTCATCCTCACGCGTGGCCGAAGCTATATCGGACTTCTACTCATTCCAATTTATCCAATACTTAAGTTAGGAGTTAGGTAGTTACGAATTACTAGAAGTCATTCATTCAAGCCACATACACAAATACATTGCTCAAGTACACATCCATACACAATACAATAAAAAATACAAGTACACTACTTATTACAAATGCACCCCATCATCATTCATATATTTCATGAATTATACAAACTATTGTTCAAGACAAATATCAAGAACAACGTAAACAAGCACAAGTAGGTGCAATATAGTCTGATTCATGCTTTTATCTTATTAGGTGATCAAATAAGCACACAAATCGGGGTAACCAGTTTAGGATACAGGGCATGAAGAAATCATACCTTTTTCGAGATTTACTTTACCGGGTGTCCCCTTGTTCCTTAGTCCTTACTTGTTCCTCGAATCCTATTCTTGAACCTCCGGCTACATGCCAAATGGTTCAATCAATACTAAGTATTACAACACATACTTAATTACTACTCCCATACTTACCCCATTATCCCATTGTTTCGGTTTAACTTAATGTTCTTAAACTTACAACTTTCTTAATTACTTCTCAAACTTGTTTACACTTCTTAGGGCCTTTAAAGGTCACCAAACAAGGCCTTAACAACTTTTAAAACCATTACCAATCAATCCCCGTGTTTAGAACCCTTAAAAACACTCTCTGCTGAATTCTGGGGGTGGTCCGGGACTTGGTCCGGACCCTAAGTCCCGGACCAACACTTAACTTGACTTTCGGCCTATTTTTACACCTGGCCTGGATTTGGTCCTGGACTTAGTCCCGACCAATTCCTGCATTCACTCTCGGGCCTTTTTTTGAAGCGGTCCGGGACTTGGTACATATCCTAAGTCCCGGACCCTGCTAAAAACTGCTATTAAGGTCATTTTTCAACCCTTAATCCACCTCCAATCATTCCATAATCTTTCCACATGTTTTGTACATATTTAAACACACTTAAACACTCACTAAAACTCCTTAAATCCATGGTCCAATACTTACTCAACTTCTTGCTCAAATTCTACAAATTTCCATTCTCATTTCCACACTTTGCACACTTGTGCATTCCTACACTTCTCTTTGCATTTTAGCACTTTGTTCTAACTTCATTTTACCATTCCAATTCATTTCCAAGCAACTACAATACCTATACCCAAGTCCAACACTCTTTTTACCAATTCTTGCACACTAATTTTTCCTAACTTCTCCAATGCATGTTAATACACTTTGCTACAGATTTTACACTTCTTATTTCTCATACTACTACTAGCACTTCATCACTACTAAACATACCTACTCAATCCAATATACACCTTGGTTCTCCCATTCACCAAGTCATTCTTAAATACATAATTCCTACCAAAATTTTGCCATAGTTCACCTACTTTTCTTACTTAGCCATACACATACTTTCTTCACCAAGTTCATTCCTATTCTAGCCACACCCATACAAGGGTCCTACCAGCAACCAATACAATACCAACTCAACAATACTTCCTCAATCCATAATACTAATACACATATACAATATACTTGGCTAAGGCCCACAATTTACTTACTAGTTCCCAAATACTCAAAACTTCATAAACTTCAATACTAATACAATAGTTTAGGTTCTTTTATGTGTTTACCCATTCCCATTACTTTAATGCAATAGAATTAAACATTAGGAAGGAGCTCTTACCTTGAGCTTATTTTTCCTTCATTTCTTTTCCCATTCTCTTCTTCCTTCTTTCTTGCCCAAAATCGGTTATGTGGGGAATGGAGTTGCCAAACTCCATTCCCATCACCCAATGAACACAAAAACAATTGCAATTAACATCCTAACCCTTATATTAATGCTAGTTCATTGAAATGTTTAAAGCAAGATTTCTAGGGTTTACCTTTGGAGTGTCTTAGGAGGGTTTTTAGCCCTTGGTTCAAGAAGGTGAATCCACCACCATTGCAAGGTTGATATTATGCTCAAAGGAGAGAGAAAAACAGAGCATTACAAATGGGGCAAAATCGGTTGTGAAGGAAGGTGAAGAAAACATGAGTTTTTCATGTAGATTTTTACCTTGTTGGAGAGAGGAGACTCCAAGCTACACATTGATGCTATTTTCTTCACCAATGGGGTATACCCACGAAAATGAACTTCCTCATTTTTGGATTTTGAAAAGAGAGAAGTGTAGAGGAGGATGAGGGGAGTTCAAATATGTAATTTATTTTTGATTTGGAGCTCAAATGGAGCTTGTGTGAGGGAGAGAAATTGAAGAAGCCATTGAAGCTTATTTTGAGAGCTTCAAATCGTGAATGAAGGAGGAAGGTGGGGAGTATTCTGCAGGGAGGGGAATCCCATCGTGGGAAATGAGAGAATGAGGAGGAGAGAGATGAGGGAATTAAGGAAATAAGAAGAGAGAGAGGGCTACTTTTTACTTTTTGTTACTTTATTACTTATTTGTTTGTCTTGTAGTGTAATAGACAATTAATATAAGTGAGAGAGGGAGGGGACAAATCGAGACCCATACCACTCTCATTCAGATTTTTAATTTTTTATTTGCAAATGGGACACATTAGTTTGGGTTTATTACAGTTTACACCCCGGAAGTTCCGGTTTTTGTACTATTCGCTAACCGGAACCCGTTTTCCGGAATTTTCTCGTTTAATTAATTTTATTGGTTATTAAGCTTCCATTAATGCTTAATTATAGTTATTTAATGAACTATAATTTTTACGGGTCCGTTTGACCACTTAAAGTCACGTTTTCGGGTTTCCTCGAAAAACACGCGCTAAAGTTCTATTAGCGTTTTAATACATTATTTGGATCCGTTTTCTTTGGGAGTTTTCCCATATATTATTTAGGCCTTGTTAAGCCTTTAGAATCCATATAATACGCTAACCGAGGTCTCATACCTCCTACAGTTATTTAACGCTTATTTAGCGTTTTCCGCTTTTTAAGCGTTTCTTTATTTTTTTGGATTTATTTTTCCTCATCAATATTACTTAGGCACCATTAAGCCCTTAAATAATTATTAGGATAATTTTAATCACTATATTTAAGGTCGGGGTATTTCAATCTACCCCCTTAAGAACTTTGTCCTCAAAGTTGTTCGAGGTTATAGGTTTACAATGCTTACCATTCTTACATGTCTAATACCAAAGGTCACACATTCTTCCTCCTTACAATTCCCCAATTCATTACTCAAGGTTTCTCCTTTCCATGTCATACCAATGTACAATAATTACTCCAATCCATATTACTATCAACCATCCGGTTCCTCATTACAAAATTTATACATACATACAGTGCAAAGCTATCCCCAAAGCAATGCAATACACATCACAATCTCGCAGGCACTCAGGTCATCTCGACACAGGACTCCTCTATGTCCGCTGCCCTTGGAATAATACAATATGCTATACTACTATCTTCTCCTATAAACTTCCAACAAGTCCTCAATCTCCAGTCTAAGGAGAATAACTTTACAACTACTAGTTAGAAATTTTCTAAAACACACAACTCCAAATTCCAATTTATATTCACTACTTCTATCCTATGTGTGATTCTTGTGACCACTTGAGGGGAGCTTCGAGAATCATTCGACCCTGATGTGATCAGCATCAGTGTTGAACTATCTTTCCACCCCAATTTGTGTTCGGTTTCCCTTGATCTGATCAGGATCAAGTTCGACTTCCCACATCAGTTTCAAACAAGCAATTAATTCAATTAATTTCATGTTTTATCTTTTTACTCTTCCTAGTCCTTCATACATCTCCAAGGGATGGAATTCGGTCCATCAGTCATTCTCAATCTATTTCCCAAATGCTTTACTTCGAGGTTCAATACCTAAGTGCTCATTTCATCAACCTTCACTACTTCCATACATTACTCTCCATCGTTTCAAATATTCTAACTAGGGATTACCATACTTGTAGAATTTAGTTGTGCTCAATTTACTTCCAATAACTTACCTAGGTATACGCTACTCCTAGACTTCATTCATCTGCTACTCTCATTCATTTCGTACTACTTCTTTAAAGGCTACAATACTTGTGGAGCTCCGTCCACTACTCATTACTCTTCTTTACCAATACTCTTACACTGGGTTACAAGATGGGTATATTCGCCCTAAGGTATTTGCATCTCTCGTTCCTAATTACCATAATTTCAATATGAATGGATACTTATGTTTATTTAACATAGTACCAATCATCCAATCAATTCTCATTTGTGCTATGCACATTATAGTTTATGTGTTTTATTCATGAAACTTACATTAAGCGGTTTTCGCTCTACCCCCCTTAAAAGGGATTACCCACGTAATCTACCATATGTTATTATTATTAAACATTGGTTACTCAATTTGGGCAATCTGAAGCGTTTTAGCTTCTTTACGGTTTGTTACATAATATACCCTTGTCAAAGGGTCCTAATCATAACAATGGTTTAGTCTTTGCACCAAGGATTCCTATATGAGTTTATTTAACTCATAATTAATTCGGTTCCAGCCTATTAGGCTTCAAGGCATCAATAGCCATTCTACTATACTTACTAGGTATATTATCTCCTAGCTAGGGCCCACTAGCTTCTGCTGCGCGACCCTGATAACCTGGGTTATTCACCCCTCTTGTTATCCTTAATGTGCTATACATCACCTTTTTATCCGTCTATTATGGGAATAAGGTTTACTAAACAATTGCGGTATTCTTTTACCGTGTTTGAACTATAATTAGTTTTAGATTGTAACCAGCTCTCTGGCAATCTATTATACATACTATTCGTACTCCCACGATTATTCGCTAAGTTCCTCCGACTTATTGTCGGGCGAGGTTAAGTCACTACTTAGTTGTAGTGCTTCCTCTGGTGTCAATAGTTTCTGAATCATACCAGTTCTTCTGGTTTAGTACAAGTGTTCTTTACTTGTATGACCTTGCATTTCTATGCGTCGGTCCTAGTGACTTTGTTACGTCTCCTTTCACCTTTTATTCCAATGGGATTCACATCTTGTGATTGTTAGTGTGTTTCACACTCTTCGTGCTTCTTTGGCCTCAGGCCGCACGGTCTGTTGCTAAGCTTCCTTAGCTGGCTTGTGCCATATTTGTTGGTGAAAAGAAGGGTTTACTACGGTTTATATTTTCCATATCCCTAGCCATCCCATTAGATCATTAGCTGCACAAGTGCAATACCAAAACACTCAGTCATACAGAGTGCAGAGGCGTAAACGCTTGACAATAAGTCACTTATGTGATAGGAAAGAATATTTCTGCCTGTCATCTCATACTTATACTCCGTGTTATTATCTGCTACTTCCTCATGGCGGTCGCTTGTTGCGCACCGTATCCTTGCTCATTGTATAACATTGTTTTTACAGTTTCTGTTACTGTGGTAGTTCCTCACTTATTGCCATTGTTATTGGCACCATTTCCTTATATGTGTAGGTTAGCTTACCTCACATTCTATCATCATTTGTGATACAATTTACCATTTATCTTGGTTGATAATGGATGAAGTAATTTATCAGGTTACAAGCTCTCTTGAGTGTTGGTCACTCATGGTGTGCAATGTGCACTCGAATTGATTATTTTTGACAATTATTGTCCTCCCTAAGCTGAGCATTGGTTATAGGCTCTAGCTGTGTAGTATTACTTGGGTATGTACATCACCAAGACGTCCCAAGGAACTTCAAGGGTTTTCTGTCCCGTTCAATCATTGGTACACGAAGTTCTGATTGAGAGGCTTGTTGCCACTCATAGGTCTCATGACAAGAGTTACCAATTTGGTGTTTACACAATGGTTCACCACATGCTTGGTTGCGCATGGGGTATGCTTACTCCTTAAGTCGTAATAGTTTGGAAAATCTCATTTCCTTGTTCCATCGCCCCTTGGCAATATCTATATGCATAGGCTTTATTGTTATAGTAGATGGAAGTCTTCCCTACGGGTTCCCATCTTCACCACATTGGTGGTCTTCGGTTAATGGGATGTACCTTTACTCGAGTTTCCGTAGTGTTCAAGTGTAGACTAGGCCATTGTTGCATTATAACGTTTCCTATGCCTCTGTGTTATCATTTCTACAGAAGGCATGAAGGGTAATTAAAAGCTTCGTCAACTGTATATAGGGTGATGCTCTAGTGATAGTGACACTGAGGTAGCCATTACTCCAAGTCACTTATGATGTTGAGCTCCAATTGGGTGGTTCAATTGTCGATCTATTACTCATGTGAGGCAATATCTTTTGCAAGTCTTGTTATTTTCCAAGGTGGTTCTACAACCATTTAAACTTTTACCAGGTAACTAGTTTATGGCTTTTGAGCCCTATTGCTGCAAGCTATACTCTTTGCAAGCTACTTATACATGCTTCCACTCCTTGTATACCCCATAGGTTGGAGGTATTACTGGGCTCCATGGCAAGTCGTGACATCACACTTCCGTTCGTAGGAGGTCCTTTAGGCAATTTGATGCTAATCCGTGCCTTCTAGTAATTTAGGGTATTTCCTGTTAAGTGAAATCCCTTCAGTGTCTTAACCGAGTGTTCGTTCTAGCTCCCGTGCTCTTATCCTGACGCTCGTTCGACTGTTGTCAACTCAGACACCCTCCAAGGATTGCTCCTGGGTGTTGTTAGGTTATGCCGTTACATCCGGCTAGTGTTTATGGTATGTTGTGCCTACTATACCGCCTTGTGGTATTAGATTTTGAGTTATCCCTTTTTGGGTTATAACGTCTCCCGTTCTTGGGTAGACTGTTTATACTTGTTCCTAGTGCTTAAGCTTGGGTTTAATATCCTCTTCAATGATAGATTATACTTTGTGGTAATCTTGTGATCGCTCTTAGGAACTCTACCCCGTTTGTCGTGCATTGTTAAGTTCAAGTTAGGCATTTGCCTTACTGTGTTTAGGCTGGGTATCCCATCCAGCTGTCAGGTAATTGCTTGAATTATTTAAGACATATCCAATGTCTATACTTGTCTGTGCTTTTTTGCACTTCCCAATCTTCATTCCTTTTCTTCAGATGGATTCTTTGAGTTCCTTATTCTTGTTCCTTAAGTGAGTTTCCTCCTCCTTGATTGTCTAAGGTGTCCAGTTGTTCTGGTTAAAATTTACTCATGGTCCGTAGAACGGAGTTGACTACTTCCCGTGTGTCGTACACTACATGTATACATACGTGGGGTACCTTGTTGATACGTTACCACTTACCCGACTACTTGTCAGGCCCGCAAGCTCCTTTGGAGTGCGGTCGTCCCACATCCCGTAATTGGGTACACCTGTAGTGTTCGTCACACGCCTAGGTGAAGTATTATGTCGTCAACTCCTCTTGTATCATGGTATGATACTCACCGTAATTATATTGGTTTGGTTTTAAAATCCATGGTTTAAAAGAAAGGTTTATGGTTTTGAAAGAAAAAAATTGGGTTTTAAAATCATGGTACGGTGTTAAAGAAGTTCTTCATGGCATAGCCATGTTTGAAATCTTGACCAAGTCCAGCTTCCCGCTGACTGGTGTGTTCTAAAGGTAGTGGTCAGGCCGTCAGGCTTTTCCATGGTTTCATTCCTCCAGTTTTGGGATGTTTATTCCTGTAGTTGTTCCATTACGGCCACAGTACACTACTATGTACTTGTGGTGTGTTAGTGCTCCCCTGCATGTTCCTATTCTTACTGCACTTGCTGTGGCAAGTGCGTGATACTGGTGGTTTTTGGGTAAACCGATACCGGTCACGGTATGGTTTCCACTCGTAATTGGTAGTCTTGCTTACTCTTCCTTTGATCTTGTTGATCATTTACTTAGGTTAATTACTCTTCTGAGTAACTTCTCAGTGAGTCTGACATGGCTGTCATTGATCAGGGTACTTCTCCAATCCTTGGAGATTCCCCTTTTGATTTGGTTGTGTTCTTCCTTGTTGCTCGTTCCGATACGTTTGTTATGGTTCCTGAGCCTGAGTTGTTTTGGGCACTACGGTTGCAGTTGCGTCAGATTATATCTTGTGAGTGTCCTGGTAGTTGTCTGAGCTATGTTGGCCAGTGTTGTAACCTTTTTGGCGTTGTAGTTTTGGAGTCAATCACTCCCGACTATGTCCTTAGCCAGCTAGCATACCGTTGGTGGTGTTGCTTAGCTATTATTGTTGTCCCGTAACTTGTGTCTTGGGTTCCATTACTGCTCCTTTTCCATTTCATTGCACGGTTAGTGCTTCTCTTCCTACTGCTGGTTGCTTAGTTAGGTTCTGCGACTACTAAGCATGTCGCCCCATGCTGTTGTAAGTTATAGCCCCCTTCTGGTTGGAGTGCTCATTCAACCGCTATTGAGTGCGGGTATTGTTGTTCAACCGGAACCATCTCCGGGACTTCCAATTCTTTGCATCTATTATATGTCAGGTTCTTGTTTACTGTATGATTATTTCACTACTGCCAGATCGGGTTTTCCTGAGTGTGAGAGGACTTTCCTTCTCTCTGGCGTACTTTCCAAAGTTATACAAAGGGGTTCGTGGAGGGCGGGTCTGGTATTGTCGGCATCCGGTACTCACCGGGAGTTCCTAACTAGCATCTCTCTAATGCTATCACTCAGCCCTTAGCCCTAAGCTTCTAATTCCTAACTCGGTATTTCCTAACTTGGTATTTCCAGTCATCAGAGCGATACTTCTCTCTGTTACCACATTTTGTAACACCCCTACCGCTAATACCGTCCAATCTCCTTATACAATTTAGATTCACGCAGAGGATACTTACATACTCAACAGTGGTGATACACTGCTGTTAGTCACCTACGTGACTAACAAGGCTACTACTACTACATACAGCATCGGCCTGATGGACCGGAATCCCGAGTACTACACATCTACAAACATACTCCATTTATCAATCAAATACTACAATGCTCCATTCAGCACTTTACTCCTTCACAATACCATACAATACAATATACATAACCGAGTTTACTAGGTTCCAAATACAAATACAACGCTTCCTTCAATTTCATACATACTCATCACGAGTCTATCCACTACCCATTCTTCACAAACTACCTATTTCCTAAGTACAAGGGTGTACCACTTAGTACACCTCTACATTCTACTTCTACTATCCGAGTGTAGCCACCGGTCTCTTACCTTGACCATATCCGCTTCGGGTACCTGCACACTAAAAACGTTCCCCCTAGGGGGTCAGCTTTCGCTGCATATGATAACCGCATACCCCGCGCACTAGTGAGGGTACGCCGACCACTTGGTCGAATACATGCAATTCATTTTACAATACATACATGCATACATACTTTCATACATAATATTACACTCCGTTACACACGGAATACATACATACATTTCAATACGTACAAGTAGTACATACAAGGCAAATGGCACTTACTTACCTTTCCTGATATGCGCTTACACAATACATACTCAATGCATACACCATACATATTCCATACATACACAATACTTGTTAGCTCCTTTTGTCCACCTGGGTTAATCGGGTGGAGATTACTCTTTTACTCGTTACTCCATACTTACGCATACATACTCATACTTTACTTACTTACTTACTCTTACTCATGTTAAGTCGTCGGGACCTCCGGCCCGGGGACTACTCTGTCCCACCACCGGGATTTACTTGGTTCACCAATCCAGGATGCTACCCATTTAAGGGTTTGGGCCGTGGACCAGTTTAAGAACCATCGGATCCAACCTCTTGTGTCTCCTCATCCTCACGCGTGGCCGAAGCTATATCGGACTTCTACTCATTCCAATTTATCCAATACTTAAGTTAGGAGTTAGGTAGTTACGAATTAGTAGAAGTCATTCATTCAAGCCACATACACAAATACATTGCTCAAGTACACATCCATACACAATACAATACAAAATACAAGTACACTACTTATTACAAATGCACCCCATCATCATTCATATTTCATGAATTATACAAACTATTGTTCAAGACAAATATCAAGAACAACGTAAACAAGCACAAGTAGGTAATATAGTCCGATTCATGCCTTTATCTTATTAGGTGATCAAATAAGCACACAAATCGGGTAACCAGATTAGGATACAGGGCATGAAGAAATCATACCTTTTTCGAGATTTACTTTACCGGGTGTCCCCTTGTTCCTTAGTCCTTACTTGTTCCTCGAGTCCTATTCTTGAACCTCTACATGCCAAATGGTTCAATCAATACTAAGTTACAACACATACTTAATTACTACTCCCATACTTACCCCGTTATCCCGTTGTTTCGGTTTAACTTAATGTTCTTAAACTTACAACTTTCTTAATTACTTCTCAACTTGTTTACACTTATTAGGGCCTTTAAAGGTCACCAAACAAGGCCTTAACAACTTTTAAAACCATTACCAATCAATCCCCCATGTTTAGAACCCTTAAAAACACTCTCTGCTGAATTCTGGGGGTGGTCCGGGACGTGGTCCGGACCCTAAGTCCGGACCAACACTTAACTTGACTTTCGGCCTATTTTTACACCTGGTCCTGGACTTGGTCCTGGACTTAGTCCCGGACCAATTCCTGCATTCACTCTCGGGCCTTTTTTTGAAGCGGTCCGGGACTTGGTACATATCCTAAGTCCCGGACCCTGCTAAAAACTGCTATTAAGGTCATTTTTCAACCCTTAATCAACCCTTAATCCACCTCCAATCATTCCATAATCTTTCCACATGTTTTGTACATATTTAACACACTTAAACACTCACTAAAACTCCTTAAATCCATGGTCCAATACTTACTCAACTTCTTGCTCAAATTCTACAAATTTCCATTCTCATTTCCACACTTTGCACACTTGTGCATTCCTACACTTCTCTTTGCATTTTAGCACTTTGTTCTAACTTCATTTTACCATTCCAATTCATTTCCAAGCAACTACAATACCTATACCCAAGTCCAACACTCTTTTTACCAATTCTTGCACACTAATTTTTCCTAACTTCTCCAATGCATGTTAATACACTTTGCTACAGATTTTACACTTCTTATTTCTCATACTACTACTACCACTTCATCACTACTAAACATACCTACTCAATCCAATATACACCTTGGTTCTCCCATTCACCAAGTCATTCTTAAATACATAATTCCTACCAAAATTTTGCCATAGTTCACCTACTTTTCTTACTTAGCCATACACATACTTTCTTCACCAAGTTCATTCCTATTCTAGCCACACCCATACAAGGGTCCTACCAGCAACCAATACAATACCAACTCAACAATACTTCCTCAATCCACAATACTAATACACATATACAATATACTTGGCTCTAAGGCCCACAATTTACTTACTAGTTCCCAAATACTCAAAACTTCATAAACTTCAATACTAATACAATAGTTTAGGTTCTTTTATGTGTTTACCCATTCCCATTACTCTAATGCAATAGAATTAAACATTAGGAAGGAGCTCTTACCTTGAGCTTATTTTTCCTTCATTTCTTTTCCCATTCCCTTCTTCATTCTTTCTTGCCCAAAATCGGTTATGTGGGGAATGGAGTTGCCAAACTCCATTCCCATCACCCAATGAACACAAAAACAATTGCAATTAACATCCTAACCCTTATATTAATGCTAGTTCATTGAAATGTTTAAAGCAAGATTTCTAGGGTTTACCTTTGGAGTGTCTTAGGAGGGTTTTTAGCCCTTGGTTCAAGAAGGTGAATCCACCACCATTGCAAGGTTGATATTATGCTCAAAGGAGAGAGAAAAACAGAGCATTACAAATGGGGCAAAATCGGTTGTGAAGGAAGGTGAAGAAAACATGAGTTTTTCATGTAGATTTTTACCTTGTTGGAGAGAGGAGACTCCAAGCTACACATTGATGCTATTTTCTTCACCAATGGGGTATACCCACGAAAATGAACTTCCTCATTTTTGGATTTTGAAAAGAAGAAGTGTAGAGGAGGATGAGGGAGTTCAAATATGTAATTTATTTTTGATTTGGAGCTCAAATGGAGCTTGTGTGAGGGAGAGAATTGAAGAAGCCATTGAAGCTTATTTTGAGAGCTTCAAATCGTGAATGAAGGAGGAAGGTGGGGAGTATTCTGCAGGGAGGGAATCCCATCGTGGGAAATGAGAGAATGAGGAGGAGAGATGAGGGAATTAAGGAAATAAGAAGAGAGAGAGGGCTACTTTTTACTTTTTGTTACTTTATTACTTATTTGTTTGTCTTGTAGTGTAATAGACAATTAATATAAGTGAGAGAGAGGGAGGGGACAAATCGAGACCCATACCACTCTCATTCAGATTTTTAATTTTTTATTTGCAAATGGGACACTTTAGTTTGGGTTTATTACAGTTTACACCCCGGAAGTTCCGGGTTTTGTACTATTCGCTAACCGGAACCCGTTTTCCAGAATTTTCTCCTTTAATTTAATTTATTGGTTATTAAGCTTCCATTAATGCTTAATTATAGTTATTTAATGAACTATAATTTTTACGGGTCCGTTTGACCACTTAAAGTCACGTTTTCGGGTTTCCTCGAAAAACGCACGCTAAATTCTATTAGCGTTTTAATACATTATTTGGATCCGTATTCTTTGAGAGTTTTTCTGATATATTATTTAGGCCTTGTTAAGCCTTTAGAATCCATATAATACGCTAACCGAGGTCTCATACCTCCTACGGTTATTTAACGCTTATTTAGCGTTTTCCGCTTTTTAAGCGTTTCTTTATTTTTTTTGATTTATTTTTCCTCATCAATATTACTTAGGCACCATTAAGCCCTTAAATACTTATTAGGATAATTTTAATCACTATATTTAAGGTCGTGGTATTTCAAATATCGATGTGTTTAGAACATGAATGGTGAACGAGATTCTTTGTAAGCTCAATGGCGCTAGTGTTATCACAATAAATTGGGACTGGTATAAAAGACAAGCTGTAGTCTTCAAGTTGTCTATATAGCCACAAAATCTGTGTGCAACAAGCAGCAGTAGCAATGTCTTCAGCCTCAGTTGTGGATAGAGCAACAGATGCTTGTTTCCTTGATGACCATGCTATCAGATTTGATCCAAAGAACTGCCCTGTACCAGTGGTGCTCTTTCTATCAGTAAGAGAACCTCTAAAGTCAGCATCCGTGTATGCAGCAAGAGTAGGCAGTGATTCTGTAGTGTATAATAGTCCAAGTGTCGGTGTCCCTTGAAGATAACGAAAGATACGTTTCACGGCCATGACATGTGGTACTTTTGGATTAGCCTGAAATCTTGCACAAAAACATACGCTTTGCATTATATCTGGTCGGCTGGTTGTAAGATAGAGGAGTGAACCAATCATCCCTCTATAAACCGTGGGATCCGTGGACTCATTGAACTCATTGAACTTATACTTGGTCAAAAGTTCAAGTGTGTATTTTGTCTGACTTATAAACGTGCCATCTACTGTCTGCCTAATTTGCAGTCCTAGAAAAAATGTGAGCTCACCCATGTTGCTCATTTCAAATTATTTGGTCATCATAGAAGCGAAACCCTGTGTCAGACTGGGACTGGTGGAGCCAAAAATGATATCATCTACATAAATCTGTACTAAAAGCTTGTTAGCCCCGTTTTCTCTGACGAACAATGCGATCCACCTTTCCTCGTACAAAATTTTGTTGTAGAAGGAAAGATGTTAGCCGTTCATACCAGGCCCTTGGTGCTTGCTTAAGACCTTACAATGTTTTCTTCAGCCGATACACATAATCAGGTTTCTCTGGATCTACAAAACCGGGTGGCTGAGAGACGTATACCTCTTCTTTGAGATTTCCGTTTAGAAACGCACACTTCACATCCATTTGATAAAGTGTGAATTTGTGTAAAGTAGTAAAAGCAATTAGAAGATGGATGGCCTCAAGACGAGCAACTGGAGCATATGTCTCATCAAAATCCAAACCTTCTTGTTGATTGTAACCTTTTGCCACCAGTCGTGCTCTCTTCCTGGAGATTTGTCCTTCTGAATCGAGTTTATTCCTTAGACCCACTTGGTTCCAATAACGTTTTGATCTTTGGGTTTGGCAACAAGTTCCCACACATCATTTTCTACAAACTCGTTCAGCTCCTCATGCATGGCATTAATCCAACTCTCATCCTCTAACGCTTCTTTCACAATTTTAGGTTCTATTGTGGAAACAAACCAAAGAAGGCGCAGAAGTTTTGTTTGGTAGATCGAGTTCTGACCCCTGTGTTCAAGTCTGGCAGAATATTGGTGAGTTCTATGCCCGGAGCATTCCTGTCCGTCAAACGATGAGGTGCTCTGTTGTCTATCTTTGAGAAGTGTTGGTGTCGGTTGGTGCAGTCGGGCACCGGTCTGAGTTCTGAACTGATGGTTGTGGAGTCTCGGTTTGAGTCAACTCTTCCTCTGAATCAGCTCCCGAACTATCATCATGAGGTGTGACTCCATCCTTAATCTGAAATAAATCCTCTATTAGTCCTTGACCAGATCTGCCTCCAAAATTGTTTTCATCAAACTTAACATTTGTGGACTCTTCAACCATCAGAGTCCGTTTGTTAAAAACCCGATATGCCTTTCTCTTCATAGCATATCTGAGGAAAACTCCAATATCACTCCTTTTATTAAACTTTCCCAATTGATTTTTCCCATTATTATGAATGTAGCACGTGCAGCCAAACACTCTAAGGTGTGTAATAGTGGGTTTACGACCTTTGAATAATTTGTAATGGGTTTTGGACAATATAGGTCGAATAAGGGCTCTGTTAAGTATATAACAAGCGGTATTGATAGCTTCTCCCCAGAAGCTAGATGAAAGACCACTGTTGTTTAGCATAGTACAAGCCATCTCCTGAAGAGTCATATTCTTACGTTCTACAACTCCATTTTGCTGTGGTGTTCTAGCTGCAGAGTGAGTGTGGGTTATTCCAGTGTCGGTACAGAACTGAGACACTCTCTGATTTAGGAATTCCGTTCCTTGGTCAGTACATATGCCCTTTACCTTACTCTCAGTTTGAGTCTGAAGTTGTAAAATCAGGTTTTTGATTTCATTAAAGGTCCGATCGTTATGATGAAGTAGGATAATCCAAGTATACCTCGAGTAGTCATCGACAACCACCAGCACGTATCTCTTTCCAGATTTGCTTCGAACTCTCATAGGCCCCATTAAATCCATGTGTAGTAGCTCTAGAATCTTGGTGCTACTGACCACACCTTTAGATTTGTGAGAAATGTGTGTAAGCTTATTCAAAGCGCAATCTTGACAAATCGTACTGTGATCAAGTCTCTTCTCTGGCAATCCATCCACTAAGCCTTTCACCCTGAGCTTGTTGATTAGGTGATGATGTGCATGTCCCAGCCTTCAATGCCACAGCAAAGCATCCTCTTCATTGACCGTGAGACATGATAGATCATTCTGATCACTGACATCTACCATGTAGAGATTACCTACTCTACAACCTTGAAGCAAGACTTCCTATGTTGCCTTATTACGTATCTGAAAACCGTTAGAGTCAAACACAACTTCAGATGGACCCTTATCATAAACTTGTGAAACGCTGAGCAGATCATGACTTAGACCTTCCACAAGACTAACTTTATCAATGCAGTGTTCTTTTCCAATTGTGCCAATTCCGATTATTCTACCTTTCCCTGTTGTTGCCAAAGGTTACTTTTCCTCCACGTTGTTCAACAAGAGTGTTGAACTTTCCTCTATCGCCACTCATATGTCTTGAGCAGCCACTATCCATTAACCACCAATTCTCATATTGGGTGGCTGCTAGTGCCTATGAACAAACAATTACTTGTTAGCCTTAGGTACCCAAACCTGTCTGATCACAGTTTTTTTCGGATACGAGGAATTGTTTATGTTTTGGACAGTTCTGGATTGATGAAAGATTTTGGGTATGCGATTGATACGTCTGGAATTTAGAGAACTATAGAAACCTATGCTATGAAAACGCTTATGACAAAACTGACAAAAGTATTTAGTCTTAGTGTTTCTAGGATTAGAAGTTTTGCATATGGTTGATTGACCTGAGGTTTCTGTTTTTTTCTTTCCAACCAACATTCGTGTTAGATCGGCTTTTCCAGTGTACCAGACTGGATTCTGTTGAGAAGATATTTCTTTTTCTCTTAAGTTTCCTGATAACTTGTATCTCAAAGTCTCATTTTCTCTTCTCAAATTCTCATAGCCTTCCTGAAGAGATCTAAACTCAGTTTGTGCCCACTCAGGTAGACACTCGATTCTTTCTAACAAGGGTTTTACAAACTTTATCTGAGTATTTTCTTTAACTTTGGTTTGTATGATAGGTTCCTTAGATACTTCTAATACAGACAACTTTGACTCTAGCAATTTAATTTTAACAACAGCAGAGGTTAGCAAATTAAAAATCTTTTTTTAGACAAAGAATTGAAGGCATTTTCAACGAGTTCAGGACTTACCTCATCAGCCTCAAGAACTTTCTTCCAGTCTTCACTAGCCATCATGCAAAAGTCTTGGTCTGCTGCACTCACGTTTTCATCTTCCTCGACCACTGCCGTCATACACACCTGTGATGTTTCCTCTGTTTCTGAATCTGTGTCTGAGACGTCTTGTCTCCATGCTGCAGCCGCAGCTTCTGTAAATTTCTTGACTTTGTCATGGAAGCTTTCCTTTGGCTTTAGTGTGCAATCTTTGACCACATACCCTGGTTTATTACACCGAAATCATATAATCTGGTCCTTCTTGGATTTAGTTTTATCAAACCTAGATCCTGATCCTTGCCTTCCTCCGAATATCTTTCTAATTCCGTTGGCTATCATGGTAATCTCCACATCCTGATCTGTATTTTCACTTTCCTTCTCTTTTTCATTCAAGACTTTCTTGGCCTTCAGTGCCAAGTCCTTGTTCACACTCAGATTAACTAGTTCCCCTCTCATCTTCCCCTCGTAAACTATCAGTTTTGAACCCAGCTCTTCAAAGGACAATTTTGACAAATCCTTTGTAGACTCTAACAATGTGGTGAAGTTTAGCCAGTCTTTACCGAGACTGTCTAGAAATCTCTCATTCACTACATCATTATAAAGAACTACCCAGACCGTCTTGAGCTCGCATAAAATCTTGTCAAACCAATCAAGTGTCTCAGATATAATCTCATCATCCGACATCTTGAAGTTATCAAGCTGCCTTTTGAGCTGCTTCCCTTTAGCCTTTTAACCTAATCCGTTCCAGCATATGCAGTTTTGAGAAATTCCCAGACCTCCTTAGCAGTGCGCAACCCCAATACCTTTTGTTGGTCTGAATCTGATAACGACGACATAATGATCCTTCTAGCTTGCCTGTTCTTACTTATTAGCTTATTGTCGTTTTCACTCCAGTTAGCCCTAGGTTTCTCCTTGGTAACTCCGTCCTGCTCAAACTTCGGTTTCAGGTCGCCTTCAGTAACTACCTCCCACAATTGGAGATTGATGGAAATCAGTTGATCTTCCATCTGTTCGCACCACCTGCTGTAGTTGAATTTTGTCAACTTAGGTGGTTTAACACTATAGGAATTCATCATGATCTACCCTGAAGAAGTTTCTTCGAAATAAAGGGTAACCTTGCTCTGATACCAATTGTTGAATCCTACCGTGTGAGTATGAAACTGATGAAGAACAGCGAACGGGTATAATTAAAAGAAGAACTCAAACGACTTTAATATAAACACGTATCACACCTGATACAAGTGTTTCACGGATAGCAAGTACTTCTCTATATCCTCACGAGTATTACTACTCAACTCACGTAGGGAAATTATCTATCCCTCAACCTCTAATATCTGAAGTTCTACCCCGTGGATAACTTCAGATTATAATACCCTAGACTGATAAAACTGTACCGTTGATTTCACATGAAATCCTCACCCTGTTGTTTCCCGTGTTTCCCTATCGGTTTTTGCTGCGTAAAACCTAAACCTTTAACCCTAGAATTACAACCTCATATATAATGTCAAGAATTAAATTACAGGTCATAAGCTTAGATTTTATTTATCTTTAACAGATTGATAAAATCCTATTTAAGATATTATATCTTCTTTCTTTGTCCCCTCAGTTTAGGACTGACGCGCGTCTTCTGGTATTGATCTTTTTGTACTCGATAGTATTGAACTGAGTTTGCCAATCAAAATAACATCAACAGATTGGAGCACTGTCATTGAAGCACGTGGCTCACAAGACCATGGCCTTGCAATCTGGTGGATTTATCTGAAAGTACGGTAAGCAAAACAACTTATATAAATTTGTTTACTAATTACCATTTTATATAAATGCAGTTTTGGGAGAATAGTTTTCTAACGTATGCTAACTTGTCATTTCTTAGACACCTGTTCCTATTGCTGGCAAAGGTAAGCGAGTCAGTGCGTCGAAAGGAAAGGGACCATCGGGTCAGCAGGATGATCACTACATCAGTCCACTTCGACGCGATTTCATTCATATCCAAAATTTGGTGAAAACACTGGGAAAGCGTCAACAAATCTTATATGACTTGATACTAGGGAAGGGTGATGATTTCATTCAGTTCATCCTTAGGGTTCCGCCGTCTTTGTTCCACAGCGGAGAACCCCAGGAGTTGCTGATCAGTATTAGCGATGTCAAGGAGCTGCTGCTTGGTGATATGCTAAACATCTCGGTGATTCAATCCTACTGCTTGTAAGTATCACATTTATTCTCTCTCAAAGTTAATAGTAAGTTTTATGTATATATAATTTTAATTTAATGCCTTTGTCATCAAAGGCCCTTACTATCGAGGCTGGTGGGAATGAAACTGGAAAATATGATCACCTTCCTATGTCCATAAATCATGTCTTCTGAGGAAGCTATGAGAGATAGTGTTACGTGTCAGAGCCATATGCGCAATGCCATAATTGCGGTGGTAAAGAGGAAAAGCAAATTTGTGCTCATACCATATCATTAGATATAAGCGTGCTTGACCACCTTATGTTTTTGTCTTGTTTTATGTTAACTCATACATATTTCGAAGCTGAAGTTGATTTGTTGTTCTTTGAAACTTGTAGCAATCATTGGTTGTTGTTAGTGGTGTGTACTTACTCATCATCCTGTATAGTGATTGACCATATTGGTGGAATTAGGAGAAACATCTCCATTTCTGTTCTGCTGACAAAGTAAGTAAATTATGCATATTTTCATTTCAAAAATAAATTTTATACCTTTTTTTATGACTTGTCACTTAAATGCTTGTTTTAATTAATTTCAGTGGTTTTAGAGATGGTATGGTCAATGCCAATCAGATGAATTTTCCTTTGAATATACAGTATTTGAAAAAGGTAAAAAAATATTCTATTTACCCATGCATACTTAAATATATTTTGTATATTAGTGTGTATATATAATAATATAATTTTATTGAAAATAGTGTCCCAGGCAACCGGATAGCAGCAATTGTGGATATTTTGTGATGCGATACATGTTCTACATCGTGTCCAAAATTGACAAAATCAGTAATGACATTGGAGTATGTGTTATAAGTTTTGTGTTTGAATTGGTAATTTAACTGTTTCTGCATGGTTGGACAAGTTTAAATGGTGTACTTAATTGCTTTTATAATTCTTACGTGCAGCTTATTAACTTCTTCGAAAAACAAGGAGCTACTTATTCAGCTGGTGATCTAGATTTTGTCAAGGGGCACATGTGCGCTTACTGGACGAAAGCAACACTTTTAGAAGACGAACAAAGTCATGATCAGTTGCCCGTTGTTTGAAGTTGTCTGAACTGATCATGAACCAATTTGCATCTGTAAATACACTTGCATTGTATTGATGAAATATGCAGTTTCTGGCCTGCATTATCAAATTTCTACAGATTGTAGTACAATATAAGTACTTAGTAGCTTCCATCTGTGTTTGGATTTTAACTGTAATTAAATTTTGTCTGCATGTTTGGTACTAATACTGGCAAATCTCTGTTAATGTACTGGCTTATTTGTTGGCCTGGAATTAATGCTGTAAATTTAATTAGTTCGTACAGATTTTAATTTCTCTGTTACAGTTTGTTTGTGATGGCTTCTGCTGTGTTGAAAAGGCAACAATGCATTGATCTGTGATGTGATGATCTGTAGCATTTGTTGGAACAGAGATTTTTGAAAAAAAAAAAAAAGAAGATATAAAGAACGCTTATCCATATAAGCGTTCTTTTAAACTCTCCCGCCGACCATCATAAGAAACGCTTATAACATATAAGCGTTGTTTTTGGTCGAGCATAAAGAACGCTTGTTACACTAAAGCGTTTTTTATGTTCCCATCATTTTCACATTATAAAGAACACTTTGCAAATAAGCGTTCTTTAAAGTTAGTATAATGAACGCTTTGGAAGTGTCACTTAAAATGTTTTACCATTTGAGTCACTTAAATGCCAAATTTAAGCGTTGTTTATTCTTTTTTTCCAGCAGTGAATCTTATGAAACTCGATTTCATCAATTAGTTTTAGTTTCCAGGTTGTACTAGATATTCTCTAATGTTTAGTACTCTTATATTTTGAACCTAGTTAGAGACAAGGGCTTATCTACATACTTTAAATATCAAAGTTAATGTTAAGACTACAATTCAATTTTGATAATTTTTGTAACACATCGGTTTTTTAGTTTAATTGTTGTAAAGAAGTCGAAAGATTCTATTTTTTATTGAAGTATTCAAAGAGTATGCTCTCATTTTAGTACGATATAAAGGTTATTACCTAATTTCTTCAAATTGAGAAAATTATGTAATATTTGTAGTGACACATTATTATGATTTTCAATGACCCTTGTTACGTTGTAAAGAAAAGTCAAAAGAACTTTTTATAGACATATAAAAGTGTTAACTAAATATGACTATGAGTCACTACATCTTTTTATTAACACACAAACAATGTCAGTAAAGATTCAATTATATGTCACAATAGTATTCCTCGACACAATAATAAGTGTCACTAAAGTGTCAGTTTGACACCAGATCAATAAAGTGTCACTATAGATGTAAACCTTTCACCGACTTTTAATTTTGTGTTAGTAAAGCCCTTTAGTAACTGCGGTGCTACTCACACTTTTTTTTGTCGATAAATCCTAGTTGGTCCTATACTGACGCTTTTTAAGGTTTTTGTGACACTTTTTCTGTGTCACTAATTGGCGTTTTTTGTAGTGATTAAACCCTAATTTCTGTTTTACCCCAAGTTAATTTCCAAAAATTCGAAGCCCTAATTTTTAGAAGCGACATTTGTCAATTTTAGAGCCCTAATTTCAATCATTCTGAAATTTTTAGTTTCCAACATAGCAAATCCCTTTTCTACCATTTCAAAACCCTAGTTCAATTTCAGGGTTTCAATTTTGCAAAAAGGTAATTTAAGTTCGCCAGAAACTAAATTTGGTTTCAAATGTCTAAATACAACATATAGTTCATGGTTTCTAGGTACATAATTCGCAAGGAAGAACAGCTACCACAACGTCCACAGTCGCACAAAATTTACCCAGATTCTTGAAAGTTCACAAGGAAAATTGGGCATCCAAGTGCCGATGAACATAGTGGGGAAGGGAAGAGTACTTTCTATCCTAATGTCCTCGAATATAACTATAAAATTGAAGAGAAAAACAAAAATGAAGGAGATTTCTACCTCCCTGGCATCCCAAACAGGGTTCTAGCTTTTGGGTCTGCTCCTTCTTCCTCGGTTCATCCGTGCCCGAATAGCTGCCAAGTCCACAGCCCAATGTCGGCGTCCAAGGGGTTCTCGTTTCACTAGTTTCACTCTAGTGTCGAGGGAAGAGAGAAATCAAAGAGAACGCGAGCATGTTCCTTGTTCTTCACCAGTTAAGGTTGAGATTTACCGTGACATAGAAAAAGAAGAGAGCAGCGAGAGAGAAATGAGGAAGTTAGGGTTGATTAACGTGAGTGTAGAGACTGAAGTAACGTGAGAGTAGTATGTTCCTGGTTAGGGTTGCAAATTACTGAGAGTGATTAAGAGAATGAATGAGTTGGGTTATTTTCTTGTTGTTGGTTGTGGGTGGGCAATACATTACTGTAAATGAAGAGGATCGTTTGGGCCGACCCAGTCATTCTGGGTGGGTCGGCCCACTTATTATTATTTTTGTTTATAAAACATTACACATATAATGTTGTTTTTAGCCTGTTTCTTGCCCGTTTTTCTTGTCGTTCGTGACGCGTTATCCCATTTAACGAGACGGACATTTTTATGACTTCAAATATATAATTTCAAACAATAATTATTATTGTTATTTATAAATTCTATTAATTACTATTTAATTTCCAATTGGTTTGTGTTTTACCATTTTAGGCGAAAACGCGACCTCTTTTATTCCGACTGCATAACCAATTTTTAATGCGTCTAAAATTACTTATATAACCTTGTAAGGTGTCTAAGACCTTGTTTTCACTTTTAAAATATTTGTGACATATTTCTTGATGTAAAAATGATCAATTATATTTTTGTTTATATTTCTTTTCTATTTTAAACCTCTTCAATGTCGTTTTAGGCTTCGTGAATGTTTCCTAACGACTTTTTAAGGTTTAATTAAATATTATATTATTCCCTTTTACTTATTTAACGACATTCAATTCCTTAACTTCTCATTAATTACTTTTATGTAAATAATAAATTATTAATTGAAGTAATTAATATTTGGGATATTTCAAGGATATTCCTACTTCGAATAATGAAGCTATCATTGATTGTTTATATTTAAAGCAAAAGATTGGGGAAGAAGTAAGTTGTCTGACGTGGCTAATATGATGTGGATGATTTATGATACAAGAAACAGATGTAGACATGATTCAAACCTTGCCTGGTGGACTGTCATTGAGCATAACCAAGCTTTCATTGTAGCTTACGTTGCTTCTTCTTCCATTCAACAACCTTATGTGGGTAATTTGTCTCCCTATCGACGTCCTTCGACATGTATCACCTCTATCCGTATTGAAGTTTTTAATAGTTAAGAGTTTCTGATACAAATTGAAGGTCTTTTGAGATACTCGACAGGAAGA
This sequence comes from Limonium bicolor, assembly GCA_023374045.1. Taxonomy (NCBI): domain Eukaryota; kingdom Viridiplantae; phylum Streptophyta; class Magnoliopsida; order Caryophyllales; family Plumbaginaceae; genus Limonium; species Limonium bicolor. The sequence goes on from CM041780.1 coordinate 21,488,385, forward strand.
CCAGTATTAGCTTTCAACAAGACTTTCAATATCACCTGTAAGGTGCATTTTTTATGAATAGCAGATTAACAACAAATGGTAATACTCGGGCCCGTAAAGAGCCCTTATTTCTAGTAGATACAGTAGTTACCTTGCATCTAGTGGTGACACAGTAGATACCCTCACCGTATAGTTATGGTTGTAATACTAGTTATGAAGCTTTTAATCTCCCCATCTTTCTACTATAAAGATGTACAATATTACTTTTGATAGGATTTAGATTTAGGAAGAAAATCATAATCACTTTCATGTCCAAGTTGAGTGGACAAGGAGACTTAGAATCTTCTGGGTGTATTCGTGTACTAGTTATATATAAAGAATTACTATGGCGTGTCATTGCAGTTCGAATCCAATGTAGATCATGAGGATAGTTGTCCCCTTGTTACAATTGAGGAGGAGGATATAAAATCTGAAACAGACTACTAAAACACTCCCTAATTGGTCATCTTTAGGGGAAGAAGTACGGCTATAACTTATTTAGGGACTTTGTTCCATGGTCTTGGAGCTTTGTTGCTACCCCACAAATTCTCCTTCGTGAAGAAGGCTGGTTCATTTTCAAATTTGACAAGGAGGAGGACATTGAACTTGTCCTAAACAAGGGACCCTGGATCCAAAATTCCTCCCCCCCACTCGTTCTAAAAAAATGGTCCTCCGGTCTCTCCTTTAATCCTAGAGACCTCAATCGCTTTCCGGTTTAGATCCAACTGCATAGACTCCACTTGAGTCTTTGGTCTCGCTCTAGCTTCTAGAAAATCTACTCTAGGATCGTTACCCCTCTCCACACTGAACATTTCACTGCTGACAAATTTAGGATCTTTTATGTTAGGGCCTTGGTTGAAGTAGACTTCAATAAGGATCTAGTTCGTGAGGTTGAGATTCGCACCCCCTTAGGCACCTTATTCTAACCTGTTACCTTTGAATGGGAGCTAGTCTCTTGTTCCGCTTGTAATCAGCTAGGGCACCACTCTCACCCATGTCTCTCCTTTCCTCCTACCCATGCCCCTAAAAAGAACCTCAAACCCAGGAAAGCCCCCTCAATCCCAATCCCAACCCTATCCTCCCCACTTCAAACTCCCTACCTTCTAAAGATCCTTCCACGATTCTCCCTCCTCCTACTTTGAAACCCTTAGCCCACCCAGTGAAATACCCTAAACTAATAAAACATGGATTAAATATCTAATCACATTAATTAAGGCCTAAACATGCCTTAAAAGTCAACTGAGAACAATAGTGGTCAACACAAAGCAAGATATTGCACCCTTTGACTGTTTAGGGTAAATAAATACCCAAATGAACTTTTTAGGACCTAAAACTTTGTCCTAAGCTTATTAACACATAACTAAACATATTATAATTGTTGGACAACACTCCAACACAAAGAACAAGCATTTACATGCTTCAGCGTCAAGTAGGGCAAAAATGTGCTCTAAGGAAACCTTAAAGGTCTAATGTCCTCTATTTTATATAAAGTTGGATTCCTATGATCAAATATCATGTAAGGAACACAATGAAACTGTTCTCAAAGAAAAGTGAGCTCAGAAACACCTTGCGACACAAAATGTGCACTAAAATACCTTAAAACACGTTTTTGTGTATGAGCTCTAAGATAATGACTTTTTGTCACTATAAAGACTAGATTATACTCTTTATAACATTAATGTGACATTATAGACTATATTATAAAGTCTAAATCAAAGTTTAAAAATATAATCAAAATGGACAATTTAGTATGAATAGTACCCAAAAATAACATTTAATTACTAAGTCTTAACCATGGTCAAATGTCATCCATTGACCAAGACCTCCATTGCCGCCCCATATGAGCTGTCAAACCCACTCAATCAGCAACCTCTAATCAATTAGCCAGCCAATCTAATGAGTCACCTATTACTATTACATAAAGTAACCTTTAATTAACTTAAAAGCAAAATTGGCTTACGTTTCTCATTTGCCTTCATTCCCTGCCGACACAAGCTGCCTCCATCCTCTCTTTTGCCTCTCCAAACCGTGGAGAAGATGCCAAACTCAGAACAGAACCCCAATTGACATAGGTAAGCTTATTAAGCCATTTTGTGTTCATTCTCTTCACAATTCTTTCCTCTTTTCATGGAGCTAAGCAACAACCATTTCCATCCATGGTTATAGGTTGTTTTGGAGCTTAAAAGAAGGGTGAATCTTGGCTGTAACAAGGGAAGAAGGTGGAGAAATCTAATCTTGTTCTTAAGGTATAAAAATGTGCTTTAAGCACTTATCTTGTAATTCCTTTCAATTCCGGTTGTGAAACCTTGTTTCCTAGCCTTATAATCTTCTTCTTAACATACTTATTCAGTTGGTATGTCAAGAGCTTCAAGGTATAGCCAAATCCAAGCCTAAAACACCATTTTGGCATTTTAATCAAGGTAAAAAATTAGCCATCTTCTAATCTGAGTTATACCAGTTTAAAGCTTGGTTTTAGTAGCTCTTTTGATGCTCTTTAACTTCTGTAAATATAGGCTGAAGTCAATCTTGGTTACCTTGGTATTCTAAGGTAAATTTTACCTTGAAAATATACATTAAACACTTCTTATGGTTAGATCTTGCTTGGAGACTAATCATGCCTTAATTGCTGTTTGAAAACATGTAAACTAAGCTGTGGAAAATTAATCTCCAAACAGCCGTGGCCAAACAAGGCCTAAACTTGGCAAAAATAAGGTATAAATCACTTAAACCTTCACTTGGTATATTAATATGTGTTTATACATATGTATATATATTGTGCCGTGAGTGAAAAAGGTTTATAGGTCTTATTTTGACCTTAGGTGATTAAGGAATGGTCTAGTAAATTTTATAACTAATTAATTAACATAATTGTCAAATTTAAGTCATTATGTGGAAAATTGGTAAATATGGAAAACTATGTGGTAAGGCTGAGAGTTTAAAGCATTTTTGGGCATTTATGTGTAATTCATTTTATAAGCTAATGTTTGTAATAAGGCCATGTACTTTAGGCCATTTTATTTATGTATTTATAAGGTTTTATTTAAGTTTAAGTAGTATATATATATTACCGCAAGGAAATGGGGTATATAGTGTAATTAAATTAAATTTGGGGGCTATATAATAATAAAGCCGAAAATTAGAGGTTTAAATGAGTTTAAATAAAAATTATAAGATTATATAAAGTTTTGGGGTTAAATGGTAATTTCTAGAAAATATGGGTATTAAACCGTATTATATGGAGATTAATGGTCAAGGCAATATTAAGGTGGTCAACCTTGACCATATGGTAGGTTTTGACCAAAATAAATAAGTTAGATAACTTATTTAAGGTTTTATAATAAGATAAGTATTTAATTGTAACAATTTTATAACATATGTGGTAAATATGTTATTACCGAAAATAAAGGGTGTAAAATGGTATTATACACAACCATGGGCTATTAGGAATTTTTAGGAATTTATTGGGTTGATTTTGGGAATTAAAATAAACTATATATGTATAATATATAGTTATTATGTCATTATGACACTTAGGAATAAAAGATGTGGTGGAATAGTAAATACCGAGATTATAAGGGTTAGGGATAATATTTATAACCCTTAGGTGAAATTTGGTGATTTTTGGAATAATATAAGAGTATTTAATAAGATATATGTATAATATATAGTTTTAAAGACATTATAAAACTATATGTTATAAATTGGGCCAAATGGCAATTATAGAAACTTGGTGGGTTAGAAAAATAATTTAGAACAGCACATGGGTCTGTTCGGAATTTTACAAAAATATAACCATAGGTTATACCCTTTTATAAGTTAAAAATGTTATATTATATGGTATATATAACATGGTATAAATAATGGGGTGATTTTGTAAATAAAGGGAACTATTGATTATGGAAAAGAATAAGGTTTTAATATATGTGCCTATGCGGCAATATAATATAGTTTTGTATAAAAACTATAGGTTATAAATTAAAGGAAATAAAAATATCATATTATATGATATTAGTATATGGTATAACATTACATAATGTTATATGGTCAAAATGGAATTTAAATAAATTAAAGGGCTGTACCGAATTATAAAAGTTTGGAATATGAATTTTAGACTATGGTCTACAATGTTATAAATGTTATAACAATTATATGGTGTTAATAGTTTTAATGGAATTAATATAAGTAAGGATATTCACATTAAATAATGTGACAAACTATGAATAAATAAGATTCATAAACTAAGGTATTTATTGATTAAACCTTTGGAGTTGTAATTATACATCATAAAATGTTACGTAATATTATGATAATAATCTTAATATAAGTTGTATAATATAATACAACTAATGGGAATAATCATCTAATATAAGATGATAAAATGTAACATATAATATGAGAGTTTTATAACTCATGAAACTTACCTATATGGTAAATATATACATATACAAGAATAATGTATATAAGGATGGATATATATTAGGTTTGGAAACAATATAATATAATGGAGGTGGTTATTACAAAAAATAGTTACAAACTATAAGTTATGAGTTTTTGAATGCAAATATAACTTCCTAAGATAATGGATTATATAATACAATGTATTATAATGGATGGTGGGAAAATAATACAATATAATAAATAATACAATATAATATAATAATGCATGCATACATGCAACTATAGGTTATATACCTAAATTTAATGGTGGATAAGATTAAAGAAATATAATGAATTAAACTTAACAGTCGAAATATTTTGACATACGAGTTTTAGTAACAAAGCCGACCAGTTTAGATAAACCCGTAACAAATAATTGTAGAAATCAGGGGATGAACTGTCGGGGTTACTTGTTATTCGGAAATACCGGATGTAGTTAGTCATGGAGACTGACTTATAGTTTTATTACCGTTAAGATCATATTTCAGACGAAGGCGCTTGACGAGCTAGTGGTCTACACTGCGCATCCTAGGTCTTGGTGAACGGTATGTAAAGGGGTTTGATCCGAGTTGTCCTAAGGAAACTCCTTGGGCTCAGATTTGGTTGATATCACTTGTGTGTTAAGTGTTTTGGATACGTGTATGTGATGTGTGTTACTGCATTGATTATTTATGCACGAGCGTCCCACGGGACTAACACTACATCGACTATAGATCGACTTATATAAACATACATATACGTTATTGTGATAACAAGACGGTTACTTGATATAATTCCATAGTATTAATATTTAGTATATGGCAACCTAAGTAAAACACTTAGGAACGAGTCACGACATTGTCGGTCTCTAGAGCATGGATCTCGAACATGAATATAACCTCGATTACTTCTAGGTATGCATGAGACCCATTGGGCAGCTAACTAATAATTATTCTCCATAAGAGTAAGAGCAGATCTAAAACATTATGAGAGAGAGATGGTGTGAGTTGAGGTGAGGAATCCAGTGTAGTTTACGAACTACCTGGTTGCGCATTTGTGATCACTGAGGGGTTCCCGATCGGGTTCCGCTCCAGGTTTATACCCAATGAGCCCTATTTGGATCGTGGGTCAGGTGGCTACGGCCTTTATATGGACGTCTTACGAGACAAAAGAGAATAGTCAGGGGCCTCCGGACCTCTGGCGAATTGAGCACCTTTGTGTGTACGGGAGGACTACTGTCCATGGTGAGGTTATCGGGTTGTCTTAACATGACGCCCAACTGGTATTAATTAAACATGGTTTGGATGGGGCTTTAAGGGCAAGGTAATTAACTATGGGAACTATTCGCTACGGCGATTGTACATTGTACATTATACTGCAATTATTTCGATATGATCGATTATACAACTGTTGTTTGTGATATGATATGAATGTTGGATTGGATGGATGGTTATGTTTCTATGCATATATTACAGTATTGATTATATCTGTAAAATAATAAAGCATGAAACCAATCTAATAATAAGATGGTTTAAAATGACTAAGTGACCATTAGTGTCCAGGCCCGGCATACTCAGCGTTTATCGCTGATAATACACCATTATGCAGGTTGTTGATTATTGTCGAAGCCGAAGTGCGGGAACAAGGTAATTAGAGTTTGTTTTGATTACCGCACAGGGAGTTTATTGTATAGCGATGTCAGACTGGGAATTGTATTATGGTACAGTTATGTATATTCGGGATTGGGTAGGCGCTCACTTGTCGATGTTTATGAGTATGGACTTTGTATGATGTATAGGAATTATCTCGTTATCATAGCGGTTAGCAGTTTGTTTATGTTGGTTGTTGGTGTAACACCCCAACCGCTAATCCAGTGCTTACCGTCTAATCGTCCTATTAATCCTACGAGTTCGCAGCGGATTTATTACATACTTGCTACGGCGGGTGAAACAATGCCGCTAACCACCCATACGGCTAGCAAGGCTACTAATACTTACAGTCACGGTCTGATGAACATAACGTACCGAGCTACTAATATAATGCATACTGAATACAGAATAACCTACTTACATCCTTGGATCACCGAGTATTTAAAGTATATTCAATTACAACCTTTCCACTTCCCAAAAGAATGAGTTTCTAAAGCTACTCATCTATACCCCGATCCAATACTTCCAACATCCAAAAAGGTGTACCCCATGGTACACCGGCTAATCAAAAACTGTAGCCATGTACTACTTAGTACACCCATTATAAATTCATTGTTTACAATCAAAAAGAAGATAAAGAAATAGAGCTATGTCCTCAGCATCTTCATCAATCTCGAGTACCTGCGTGTAGTAAAAATGGTGCCCCAAGGGGCTCAGCAAAAGCTGCATATGGACTCCGCATATACCGCGTGCTAGCTAGGGCACGCCGACTATTTGACGTCCACTAAACATGCCATTCATTTATTTCATACATACATGCTTTTCATACATCATACATGCTCATACAATACATTACACAATTCAAGGCAACAATATCATAGCATAACTTCTTACTTACCTTCACAAGGTTAGCCAAATTATGCATCCGGGTTAATCGGAATGCTTTATTCTTTTACTCATTACTTACTTCTTCTTACTTACAAATACTTACTTTCAATTACTTTACTTACTCATTCTTTCTTACTTACTTATACTCAAGTTAAGTCGTCGGGACCTCCGGCCTTGGGGACTACACCGTCCCACATCCGGGATTTACTTGACTCACTAATCCGGGATGCTACCCACTTAAGGGATTTGGGCCGCGGACCAGTTTAAGAGTCAGGAATTGGAGCCAACCTCTCGTGACTCCGCATCCTCACGCGTGGCCGAAACTATATCGGACTTCTACTCATTCCAATTTAATTACCATTTTAAGTTAGGATGGTTAGCTTGTTAGGAATAAGTTAGAAGTCCAAACGCAATAAATAACGGTCACGGAACATTACAACATTCATACAAGCATCCATATTCATCCATACATTTCATGAATTATACAAACTAAGATTTAAGAAAAATATTCACAACATACGACACTACATTTTCACAAGTATGCATATTAACTCCGATTCGTGCATTTATCTTATTTGGTGATCAATTAGCACACAACACACAAATCAGAGTAACCAAGATAGCATACGGGGCATGAGGAATCCATACCGTTCACCGTTGTACGTACTTCCAAACGTCCTTCCGGTGTCACAAATCAATTCCTATTATATACATACAATTAAATGATTAATCTAACTATCATTACTTAACTCATACTTACTATGTCCTTATACTTCTTACTTACACTTTACTTACTTACTTTTCATTACTTAGGTTTTACTTTCTTACTTAATTTGGCTGGTGCTTCATACATGTACATATATATGTAGGTACATACATATATATATATGTATATTATTTAGTTTAAATAATATTTTCTTTTTTTTTGTCAGGACCGGACTTGCGACCGACCTTGCAAGTCCGGTCCATTCCAGTAGGTCAGGTTACGGAAATTCTTCTGGCCGACCGGACTTGCATGTCCGGTCGCAAGTCCGGTCCATTCCAGAAGGTTTCATCGGGGAATTTTCCTGGTCCGACCGGACTTGCATGTCCGGTCGCAAGTCCGGTCCATTCCCAGTAGCATACTGACGGGAAAATTTTCTGCTCGACCGGACTTGCAAGTCCGGTCGCAAGTCCGGTCGATTCCAGTAACTTTCCCGTTTGTAAATCTGGGCTCGACCGAACTTGCAAGTCCGGTCGAAGTCCGGTCCGGCCCAGTATTTGCATTTTAATTTCTGTTTTCAGTCCTCTCTTTACTCAATACTTCCCCATTGTTCCTACACTTAATCCTGCATGTTTTAACACCATTTAAACCTCCTAATGCACCCTAGTTCATTTCCTAACTCCTTACACAATTTTATACTCATTTACTCATCTAATTTTCTAAGTTTCAACTCACACTTACACTAGTTGTTTCCCTAGTGTGTTTGCTACAGATTTTAGGACTAACACTCTCCATCTACAACTCCCTCTTCTAATGTCATTCCTAACACTCCTAATACATCTCGAATACATCATCTATCTCCCTCAACTTATCCTCTATCTTCCTTAATCAAAATCTGTTACACACTCACATTATTCACCTAGTTTTAATTCTCTGTGTTCTAATCCTAGGCAAATTTTGCCATAACCTCCCCTATATTTTTACACTCTCACCACTCAATCTAGTTCACAATTCAACACTTATTTCACCTGTTTCAACAACCAAAACTACACAAGCTCTCATATACAAATACTAATGCTAAAACAACATTAAGACCACTAAAATTTCCTGCACTCAACAACTAAATCCCAATCTGTTTTCTAACCGTTTTACATGTCTTTTAAAGCTTCAAAATACTTGTATTCTCTTACACATTATACTACTAATGCATTACCATTTTTCAATACCAATTTTCATTTCTAAAAATCTGTTACGTACACAATTACAAGACTACACAAAGGTGAGCATTCCTTACCTTGTTTTGCTTCTAGTTTCTTTCTTCTTCCTCCTCTTCTCAACGGTTACAGCACTCACAATCTAAACTACAACCCATTCACATTCACCATTTTAATACTAAATCACCCTAAGCATTATATAAGCTCTAATCAAATTTCTAGGGTTTAGGAATCTCATTACCTTCCAAGGGTTTATGAAGTACTTGGAGCAGCTCAAGAACAAGGTTCCCACCTTCCAAAGGAGCCAAATCGGCTGGGTACAAGAGGGGCAAACAAAGTTTAACTAGATTTCGTTTTGCCCATAAAGCTAGGAAAAGATGGAGTTTTCAAGAAGTTTTTACCTTAGAAGAACAAGGAGAACAAGGGCCTTCTAATGGTGGTCTTGGAACTCCAAATGGGACATACCCATAAAAACGAAAGTGGGTGTTTTCGAATTTTGGAAAGATGAAAGTGAGCTCTTGAGGAGGGAGGTTACAATGGTGGTATTTTTATAATTTTTGGAAGAGTGTGGAGAGAGTTACAAAGGAGAGAAGGTGAGTTTTGTGTTGTTTGCTCTTTTCTCCATTGAAATCGTGAGGGAGGTAGAAGATGAAGAAAAAGAGAGGGTGAGGGCTGCTGCTTCACGTGAGGGAGAAGGAGAATGGGAATAGGAGAGAGAATTGTGAGAGTGGGGTAAGTAATGTAGTTACTTTTTGCCTTTTTAATTTCTTTGTCCTTTGTGAATAAAAGGGAGTTAAGAGAATGTGTGGGTGGGGGATAAAATCGGACAGCACCCAAACCCATGAGGGTTTTTAAAATTCTTTTTACATTATTGGACACATAGGTTTGTGTTATTTATATTTCTACCCCACAACTTCCCGTTTTTGACAGTTTTTACTAATCTCTCGTTTTATTGATTTTATTGGTCCTAAAGCTTCACTAATATTTATTGGTGGTTATTTAGTTGACCAAAACTGTTACGAGTCTATTTGACCCGCTTAAAGACACGTTTTCCCGGTTACCTCGAAAAACGTGCTTTAAGGTTCGGTAATGTTTTTAAACCGTTTTAAAGGTCCGTTTTCTTCGGGATTTGTTCCCTCATAATTATTTACACTTAATTAAGCTTCTAAATTACTTATTAGCCCAATTAATCCCTATTTTTAATTACGGGGTATTTCAGTTGGATATAGTTTGGCTTCGTTACTCGCATGGGCGAGTAATGGCTGGTGACACCCGAGTGAGTATTGTGGTTATTATTTATTCTTCCGCTGTAAGACGTTTTATTTGTTGCTACGAGAGGGATTATTACGTGATTATGGAGAGGGGTGTTACACCCAGTCTCTAGGAGCCCCTCCTTCACCCCGGCCTTGCCCTCCCCTTCCAAATCCCTCTTACTCGAACTTCCTCCCTGCCCTCTTCCACCCCCTGGCTGATGTCACCCTCTCTCAAACTCATCGTTAATTCTCCCAAGTAGGACGTCTGGCAAGTTGTTCTCTCTAGAACCAATCAATCCCTAATTGTGAGCCTCGATTTTAAACCCTATCCTATGTTGATTAAAGCTGATTAGGATCTAACCAGGTTTTAGGTCCACTTATAACCTAAGATTAATAACTATGTCATATAACAATAATTATTAAAACCTAAGCTAGCTCACTGGAGCCTATTATGATTCGCCACCTAATTTTAACCTAGACGAAATTAGGAAAGAAGAGTTCGGGTTCGGGGGCTTGGTATACGACTTATTTAGGGTTCAATTACTTTCATTACCCCTAGAAGTCGTTTTTCCTCTACTTAGTTTAATTACGGCTTATTACGAGTCGTTTTAACCTAAGTGCGCGAGCTTCCGTTTTTTGTGTTTTTTAGCATTTTTTGACTGGAAAATAAAAGTGAAAATTGTAATTTCCTAAACTAGGGTTTCAGAGGCAGAATTAGGTCAAGTTTTGTTTCTGTCCGTAACTACGGACCTAATGTCCGTACCCACGGACCCTAGTTAATCTATATGGAAAAAAAAGTTGAATTAAACAGAAAACAAAAATTTGAAAAGTCTGGGGCCACGGACAGGATGTCCGTGGGCCCGGACATTGTTTAGAAAAAACCAAAAAATTTGAAAAATTAAAATCCCGCCGCCGTCTGTGGGTGTCTGTGGCCACGTACAACCCGTCCGTGGTCCCGGACCATAGGTCCGAGGTCCCGGACCACCCACGGACAGGGGTTTTATGGTGGTTCCCGAAGGTGTTTTCTGCTCAAAATTTATGCACGTGTAGCCTGAAAGATATACAAGACGTTAGTAATTGAAAGATTTCAGTTTGAAGCCGAATTATGCACGAAACTTAACGAACAAGTAATAAGGCAGAAACAAAAATAATTAGCTATACAGAAGCCAAAAAGGGTTGGTTTGAACCCAAAATATTACAGAATACTAATAAAGTCGTATAGTTTCAGAAAAGTGAGATTACAACCTGTTTTGTCTTCTGGAACAACGAGACTCTTCACGTTGGGATTCTTTCGGTGCTCCATTAATGTCGGTTTTGAATTGAGTTCAAACCCAGCTTCTGACTATTGAGAATTAATGGTGTTCTTCACGTTTTGGTGGTGGTTTGATGGTGATTTGATGATTGTGGATGAGATGGGAGTTGAAAAATGTGTTTTGGTGTTGATTTTGGTGAGATTTCGGCGTTTGATTGTGGCTCTAGAATTCAAAACGTGAAGAGAATGAGACGGCTGCCTTCTTTGAGAGTCTAGGGTTCTTGAGGTTCTGATTTGATCATGGGATAAGGTTCCTTATATAGACTTCCTTAAAGATAGAAAAATCCGGAAAAAACCGAGATTTACCGACGATTTAGCTCTAGGGCTTCCAAAAGGAATTTGATTATAAAATTTTACACATTGGTAAAGGATGATATTTCTGATTTTTCTAAAGTGGAATCGAATTTTTTTGGATATTGGAATATTTTTAAATTCGATTTCTCGCCAGATTCAATCAGAAATTGCTAGAAAATTATTGGAAATTCGAAAAATCAAAATTCCAACGTCATTATGCTTCAAATGTCATTCTCTATCATGGGTTAAAATTTTAAAGAATTTTGAATTGATTTGACCCTTATTTGGAGGAGAGAGAAAGCTTATAGGGGGGCTTAGGAGTGTTGAAAAATTACGAAAATGCCCTTGGAGATGACTAAGCTGTCCTTGGTACTCTGAAATGTGCCGATCGAACTAGGAACCCTCGCTTCTAGCCTATTAGTAGAGACTCTCTTCCGGGGGGGTTGAAATTTTGGGTATAACACTAATCCTCCCTCTTCTTAGGAAGACTTCTCTCTTCAAATAGCAAACTCATTCTCTCTTTTCGAGCATGGCCCTATTCTAGCTGCCCCCACCCCTCCCAGTTCTTTACAATGAATCTTGTAGTCTGGAACGTTAAGGGGTCCAACGACCCCTCCAAACTTCATGAAGTCCGACTCTTCGTTAAGAACCAGACGCTTTGCACATTTGCCCTCTTGGAAACTAGAGCCTCTAACCTTAACTCCTTCTCTCTTCTTGCATGGTTTTCCCCTCTTGGACCATCCTCCACAATTACGTTGCTCACTTCAATAGTCACATTTGGATCCTTTTTGATCTCATGTTTATTAACCTTACCCTGATTCACTCCTCGGCGCAAATGCTCTCCTACTCCACCTCCCCCCAAGGCTCTAGCACCTTGACCCTCCCGGTTGTCTATGCTAGCAACAACCTTGTGTTTCGAACCCTTCTCCGGGCCAACATCATTAGCCTTAATAACAGAGTAGTTGGTCCTTCGATTGTTACGGGTGACTTCAATAACATTTTGTTTGCGGGTGATAGGCTAGGCTGTCGTACCCCCTCCCCTCAGGAATATGGGGAATTTACGGACTGTGTGGCCACAGCACAACTAAACGATCTCCGCCATTATGGGAGATTCTACACTTGGTGGTATAACCAGGACAGTCATGACCGGGTCATGGGGAAAATTAACCGGGTATTGGTTAACAAAGCTTGGATTGCTTCCTTCTGGCTCAGCTATTGTACTTTCCTCTCACCGCTTATTTATGACCACAGGCCCATGATCATCTATCTCCCCTCATCCTGCCCCTTTTGGGTAGAGCTTTAAATTCCTTAACCTTTAGACGAAGGACCCATCCTTCCTTCCTCAAGTTAGTGAGGTCTGGAATGTCTCTCTGAGCGGAAGTAGAATGTTCTTCGTTGTCAAAAGTCTCTGCATTCTTAAGTTAAACTCTCTACCCTCAATAGATCAGAATTCAGTTCCCTCCTCCTCAAAGCCCAGACCATCAGAGTAGACCTTCTCGACCCCCAGCAGAAACTTGACAATGAACCCTGGAACCCCCTCCTTATTTCAAAAGAGAAAGCTCTAAGGAACGCCCTTCGTGCTCACAACCACTAAGAGATCCTCTTCTTCCGCCAACTTGCCAAAATCCGCTGGCTTAAACTAGCCGATGCGAACACAACCTTCTTCCAAAGAGCCATCATGGCTAGGCGTAACAAAAACTCCATTGCTTCCATCATCAAGGACCAAGGGATGGAACTCACTGCCCCTAACGACATTGTCAACTGTCTTATCTCCCATTTTAGGAACATTCTCGGGTCTAGGGGCTCCCCAACCCAATCCATAGGACCTCAGGTTGGATAATAATAGGACTCTTGCTTCTCTTACTGGACCACCCTCCTAAGGCCGGTGGATAACATGGAAATCAAGGCTTCCCTCTCATCCATCAGGGACGACAAAGCCCTAGGGTTGGATGGCTACTCCTCTAAATTCTGTAAAGCCGTGTGGCCCATAATTGGCGAGGATCTCCACTTGTCCATTAAAAGCTTTTTTCATGGCGGTACACTAGTAAAAAAGATTAACTCAACCCTCATCACCCTGAGCATAAAATCTGACAGCGCCTCTTCCCTTAATGATTATAGACCCATCTGTTGTTGTAACACCATATAGAAAATGATCAGTAAAATCCTAGCCTAGCAGATGAATCTAGTCCTCCCTAATATTGTGCATGAAAGTCAAGGAGCCTACATCAAGGGTCGTCTTATCACGAATAATAACTAGCTTTGCTCCTGTCTCATGAAGCACTACCAAAGAGCCCATATCTCCCCCTGCTGTATGATCAAAATGGACATTAGGAAAGGCTTTGATACTGTCGAATGGCCCTTCCTCAAAAACTCTTTCTTGTATCTAAGCTTTCCTCCCACCTTTATCTGATGGATCATGCAATGTGTTACTACTACCTCCTTCTCTATTAACCTGACCGGTTCTCCCCCCCCAGGGGCTTCTTCAAAGGAGAAAGAGGTCTACACTAGAGGGACCCCCTCTCCCCTAATCTCTTTGTTCTGGTTATGGACATGTTGTGAAATACCCCTAAACAGTTAGGCGTTGAAAACGCACCTAAACTCCTTAAGGTAAAAAATGAGCATTAAAGCCCGACCTTAAGCTAGACAAGTTATATAAGCTATGAACATCATATAAATTAATCAAGGATCATTATATGACCCTTAGAACACAGGACATCACCTAAAACTGAGTAAAAGTACAAAATGCCCGGGTGTTCCCTTAAAGGCCCTCAAGGCCCATAAGTCCCGGAAATACTTTATAAGATGAAATAGAGCATTACACTTCATTCCAAATGCACCATAACACTTTATTAAACATATAAGATGAAGTCCTCAAGCTAAATTCTCAGTTAAAGACAAAGTGCCTGGAGGTTCCCGATGGGGGCCCCATAAACCCCTAGGAGTGCCCCGGAGAGGTACCGAAGTGGCACAAACTCCAATATAAATTATTCTTAGAGTTCCTATCACTAATATTCATCATTCCAAAGATGATGCTCGAGCTACTTACTCAAAAATAAATGAAGTGCTTGGACGAATTTCTTAACGCTCCTTTTTGCCCCGGGAGTGTCCCGGTGGCCCGGAAATTGGGTTATGAGTTGATATAACCCCATATAACTCAATGTAACACCTTAACATATTATTATTGACTATAAAAAATGTTTATAAACACTTGGAACTCATAGAGACTACATAGTTTTCAGAAAATCCTTAAAGCACAAAAACGCACCTTCGGGTGTCATAAAAATGCGTTTTACGCAATTACCTTGAAGCTTTTGAGGAGCCACGAGTTGATAATCTTAAAAGGAAATAAATTAACCATATAAATCAGTTAATTCCAGTGCTAAACTCATAGAACAAACAGGGCCGAAATTATGATCAAAAAGGTACCTAAAAATAGCATTTTTACCTTAGAACTTTCATCTTTTACCTTAGTATAAATGTACCAATTAAATGTTGGGACCTATAACATGTTATAATATGGTATTAATAAAATATAGTGTGATAGGAATCAAATTAAAAATCATTCCCATTTGATCCTTATTGTAGGCGCCATTTTAGGTGTTTTTACACTAGATTTCAACTTGTAAATTGTCTTATGGAATGGTGACTCACTTAGCATGTGCCATATGATAATGTGTCAAATAAATTCAGTCAATGGAGCCCCTCATTACCGATTTCCTGCAAAGAAAACAACAAGGAATGAGTTAGGAAAAGTCATGGGAAATTAAATACACAAAAGAACAAACTAGAATCTACTTTATACCATGTGCAAGTAATCAAATAAAACAACCCATGTTCTACTATCCTATGGCTGCCGATTTCACATGGAGAAAGGAGGTTGATTGCCTTACAATAATCAAAAGAAGAAACCACTTAATTAAGCTAGTTTCTTATGTCTAAAATGACAAGAATCAAATGACCCCTACAGCACTACATAGCCGAATTCAAGCAGGGAAATAAGGCTTGATTGCCTTATAAAATTCAAAGTAGAATACCTACCTACCTAGGAATGATATAATGTCTTCAATTATCAAGAATCAAATGCTTCATTCAGTCCATATTGCCGATAATTATAAGGGAAAAGAAGACAACTCTAGCATGGTAGACATCTTAAAAAAATTAAAAAGAAAACACCTACCTACCTTACTCTTGTCTTCTTGTTTCAACTATCAAACAAAGCCATTTATTCCTCCTTGTCATCAGCCGAAAGCAAGCTGCCCAAAGAAGACTTTGGAGCCAAATAATGAAGTCAAAATAATAAAAAACAAGTCATAAAATAATGCCTTGGAATATAACAATTATTTCCATTTGATTCCTTCCTTTGCATATCTTCTAATACCTTACGTGAGTCATTCTTTCATTTGCCCAGCCTTTGCCGATTTGGTAAGTGTTCCATTCCTCTCTTTCCTTTCTTCACTTGCTAGTTAATTCCTTAGAGCTTCAAAGCTCCATTAATGGTGTTCTAAGTTCTAACACCATTTTATGTAAATTTTCCTAGTTAAATCTACAAAGTCTTGAAGCAAGAATCATCCTAGCAACTACCCAAGATTTCGCCAAGCTTAGATACTCCAAGGAGTTGTCTTGATTCAACAACAACACAAGGAACAACAAGATCAAGTTAAGGTATATTTTCATGTTGAAAATCCTAGTAAATTCTTTAAGGAATTTTCAAAAATTCTAGGCTTCTAAATCTATATTCTCTTCATTATTACATGAAGGAAACTTGGATCTACAATCATCCCAAGGTGTACCAAAAATACCTTGTTAAATTCCTAAGGTAAACTCTTGTAACACATGGATCTCCTAAATCTACATAAGGAGGCTGAATTATCTTCATCAAAATAGCATTTGAAGAGCTTGGAATTCAAGGAGAAATGAAGCACAAGAATTGTCTTGATTTAAAGAGTAAGTTTCTATAAATAAGTGTTATTAAGTTTAAGCTTCAAACTTTGGTATCAAAATTATGTATAAGCCTTATTAATATTAAGGCCGAAAATATTGGGTTAAAATATCAAGGAAAATAATTTATAACATATAAGGTAAGATCATTACCTTAAGGTATAATTATGTGTCACAAAAATTAATTATGATACATATATAGTTAAACCGAATTATCTAAGGACTAAATGTTCTATTTTAAGTTTATAATCATTCTAAGTCATTAGCATAATTTTAAGAAGTGTTATATGACTTATATACATTTATATGTACATATAATAAAGTTTAAATCAAGTTTTGAAACTATATAGTAAGATATAATTAAGGCCGAGAACATAATAGGTTAATTGGTGATTTTTGAAGTGTATAAGTATATTAGCTTATATTATAAATTTTGGGAATATTAAAAATAGCTACAAGTATTTAAATGGCTAGTTTATAAAGTTATTTGGTTAAAATGTAAATTTTGAAAGGTTTGGTGCATTAAATATAATTGTCGAGAATTATAGGGGTGATTTTGTGTATTTATGAAATAATACACGGTGGGAATTAATATTATGAATTTTGATAAATTTAAATAAGTGTTTAAGTGTTAAAATAACATTTTATAAAGTTTTGGGGCTATTTTGTAATTATTAGAAAGTTTAGAGTTACAACCGAATTGCTTATGATTTTATTGGTAAATTAAAGTATTAACTATGAAATTAAGTCTTGGTCAAAGTGTTGACCAAAAACTTTGGGTTAAAATGATTTATGACATAAAATATTATGTTTATATAAGTTTTGGGGTGAATATGTAATTTATGAAAGATATTTGAAAAAACCAAATTAAAAAGGGGGCGAATGGTAAATTACGAAAATATAAGTGTTCACTTGGTTATTCAAGAAAATTAAGTATTAAAACTATAGTTTATAAGTTAATATGTAACTTATATAAAGTTTTGGGATTAAATTGTAAATAAAGGAAAGGTATATGTCAAGACCGGAAATAATTGTGGTGATGCGGTAATTTATAAAAGTTAATATATTTGTTTTACAATTTCCGAAAATTAATATGGTATTTAGTAAATTATAAAGGTTATATGGTTATTTGGTAATTTGTAAAAGTTGTTGGGTACAAAATATAAATATCAAATTAGTATGGTTGGTTTTGTAATTTAATAAAGAAAGGAATTAAGACTATGTATTATGATACATTATAGAGTATAATATAAGGTTTATAAAATAATTGCGGTTATAATAAAAATAACCAAAGGATATTGATATATGGACTAAGTGAAAATAATTATGAATATATGATTTATGAAATAAAGATATACAGTACAATGGAAATTCATTATCACATTTGAGTACTACATAAAATAATGAATTGAAGGACTACCTAGAACCACTGTTAAATAATAGGGGGAAGTAAAAGAACATACAGAGTTGGTATACAACGAGTATAAACTCTACAGTGACAATACTGTAATATTTAGTGGGTGGTTATATTAATATTATCCGGTATTGCTCGTAAATATAACAGCGTACGGGGAAGGACTGTTAAAGCGTAAATTGTCAAGCTAGTTGTTACCACGGTGAACGGTATGTTAATTGTGTGGTCTGAATGTCCTAAGGATTTTCCTGAGGTCCAGACGTTGTGTGTTTAAACTGCTAAGAGCGATATCTGTGATTTATGTATATTATCTTGTATACTGTATTGCTCGACACCACTGCGTTTTATTTTACGCGAACGTCTTTTGACTGGAAGTTTATACATCTAAACTGGAACAAGACTAATTGACCTTTATGTATTATTGAACCTAATTTATGGTCAACTGTTATAGTCTTAACTCAAGGATTGGTTATTGTACCACTGACTAAAGGGCTAACTTATAAAAAGAGGAATCCAAACTGTTTCGACTTTCTGGTTGCGCATCGTGATCACTACGAGAGACTTTAATGGGGAGTCACTCAAGGGAATCCATTGTCCACATTCGACGATGGCGGAGGGCACTACCGTTGGTGCACAGGTTCGACCGGATCGGTCAAAATATTTATCCAGGGCCATAAGGTCAGCTGGTAACGGTTCCATTGGAACCCAGGGGACTACTGTCCATTATTAAGTTATTAAGTGTTGTCTTAACATGATGCCTGAGGTGGAATTTAATTGGAAAAGTTTAAGTGGTTGGTTTAAAGGATAAGGGCCAGGCGGCCAACTAACAAGTACAGTTAATACGCGTATTTTGTTTGGTTATTGTTATGGATTATGGTGTTTGATTATCTGGTTGATGTTTACTATTATGTGATGTGATTTGCAGGTGAACTGTTATGTGTTTGTTTAGCATTTACAGTTATTACTATTATTATTGTAAACCGGTATTTCATGTAAAGAATCTAATATCAAGATGACTAAAACGACTTAAGGAATCTAGACGACTTAGGACTACATTTAGCATACCAGCATTTCGATTGCCGAGCCTTTTCATGGGCAAAACATTTCAGGTTACTGAAGAAGACACAAGACGGAGTGCAGGGCACAGGGTAGCAAATGGGTTTTAATAAAGAAACTCTTTAAGTTTGGTATGTGTTGTATTAAGGAGATTGTTGTATTCAGTTAGTTGCTCATTTAGTTTGGATTTGGTTAGTAATAATTAGAGTGCTCAGTATCTGTTCATCACAGAGTAAGGAGTTGAATTGTTGGAAGGAGTAAGGATGCCTTGTTACTCACAAGGGTGAGTAACGGCGTGTAACACCAAGGTAGATAGTTTTATTTTCCGCTGCGAATTATTATTTAATATGCTACGACTTGAGATGTTATTACAGGTTTAGGATTAGGGGTGTTACAAAAAGTAGTATCAGAGCGGAGTACCGCTCTGATGACAAGATACTGAGTCAAGAACAGTGAGCATAGGAATTATGGGGATAGGGGAAACATCTGTGAGGATTCATGACTTAGAAAGAAAAATCTTAGGGATATCTTTATTGCTAGTAGTCAGTTTTCTACATGTTTGTGATTGTGTATGTAATACGGTGTAGTAACCGAGTAGAAATAATAATATACTATCTTAGATGTCGACAAGAGGAAGACCATGTGGAGGCAGCAGTGGACGCAGTGGCGAGACACAGGCGGATGTTCCAGCAGTACCAGGCCTAGCAGCGGCCATGGCAGCCTTCGCGCAGCAGCTAGGAGCTCAACTTACGGGAGCCATACCCCACCCGCCGCAGCCCAGGGAAACCAACTGGTTGAAGAGCGTTGCAGACGCGAGAGTACTAACTTATTCAGGGGAACTGGACCCCGCCGCACTGGAGAAATTCATAGTGGAGCACCAGAAGGCCTTCAAAGCTGTTCAAGTTCCAGAAGATCAGAAGGTCGACATCGCAGCATATCACCTGAAGGACGCAACTGATATTTGGTGGCGGTCTGTGAAGGGCCACCATAGAGCTACACCGGACTTTGGATGGACAGCGTTTGTAGAAGTGTTACGAGAGAAGTACTACCCCGAACACCTAAAGTAGAGGAAGCGGCAAGAGTTCGAGACCTTAATCCAGGGGAGTGAAACAGTTGACCAATACTATGCATGGTTCATCAGCCTGTTGGACTACATTCCAGGGGTCGACTACTCCGACACCGTGAAGATTCAGAAGTTTAGGGGAAGTTTGCAATTTCACATCCAGAGCGCCATGGGAGCAATTTGTTTCAATACAATCCAAGAATGTTATGACGCCGCATCGGCAACAGAACTAATGCTTCAGTCCAGAGAAGAGGCCCAAGGAAAGAAGAGAAAGAATACTGAAGGAGAAGATGGGGGAGCAACCTCTGGCTGTTACTACAAGAAGGGGAAGAAACTCTTTGATAAGAAGAAGGGGCGGAAGGATTTCCATGGTCAGAAGACGAAGGAGCAGGTCCCTCATCTGACCGGCCCAGTTATTGATGCTCAGCCACTAAGATCAGCACCACCTAAGGGCAATAAGCCACCCCAGCGTCACTACTACTATAAACGCTGTGGAAATGATCACCCAGGCATAGATTGTACGGGAAGGAAGGTGGAGTGCGGCTATTGCAAAAACGAAGGCCATAGAGAGTATGAATATTTTTTTTCCAACCCAGCGAGCCGAGTATACAAGGGATCTAGAGGTTCACAGAGAATACCAGCTATTATGCCGGGCAGACCAAGAGGAGGCCAAGCGCCGCAGAACAACACCTATACTAGAGGACCGGCAGGACGACCATCCTCAACCGGGAGTCAGAAGGGAAAGAAGATAGTTCCAGGAAGAAACACCCTGTACACAGTGGGAACTTCAGGCGCTGAGGCTAGCGCTCAGTGCGAAACCGGTAAGCCTAGAACTTAAACCAAATGCATGATGCATGAATGTGTGTTCATAATTATCAGTCGATGAGACTTGTATGTGTTACTAAGTATCAAAAATTTAGAGAGTCCTAACTTATGTAACACCCCATCTCAATCCAATCGTGGTTATCGCAAACTTAACAACATATATACAAACATTGTAGCGGAATTAAGTACACTCTAGGACCTTGCCACGGTCTGACTAACAGAATATACCGAACATTAGTACATACAATCCTTATTCATTTAAATATCAATCTTACAATCTCCTTACATCCCATACAACTTACTAACATCTCATACCATTCACTAAACGAGTGTACAGACACTACTCGTGCAACTAGGAGAAGACAACCCGGAGTAAATTCTACCCAATCCTACTCTCAGGACTGTCGCCTTCTGTCATTCACCAGCATAATTAACACAGCCCCCAAAGGGGGTCAGCAAAATTGCTGGTACGATCCTCTCATGGCCCCCAAGCTAACGTGGCTACGACGACTAATTGTCGATAGCATGGAGGTTGATTAGATGCACAACATAATAGAAAGTGCAATAAACAACAAGCCAAATATGAACAATCAAAATTCAAACACAATGAACGACTTAAATGCGTTCCCATAATTAGTGAGTCAATTAATTAACTCCTTATGTTACGTTTCCTCTTATTCTCAGTCCATCCTTATCTTACCTCAATCTTAGTCCTTATCTTAGTCTTAGAAAACAAACCATTATTTAAATAGAAATGGATGTAGCTTATCTCAGTCTTAGAATACAAACCACTCTTTAAATAGAAATGGTAGTATCTTATCTCAAACCTTATCTTAATCTTAGAATACAAACCATTCTTTAAATAGAAATGATTGTATCTTATCTCAATGTTTATTTTTGTCGGGTAAAAAGCAACCCTAGCCAATGAGCTATTAACTCCATTGGTTGAAAAAACAACTTATCTTAAAATTTTGGATTTAGGTGATCCTACCGCACCATCTTAATGCCTCCTACCTTGGACTAGATGTCCAATGTAGCTGAGTCGACATTCGACCCTAGGCAACAAGTCCGAAGACAAGTCCTTAAGCGGAAGCCGGAACTGAATCAGGTACCAACCCCCTTTCCTTAACATGCACGACCAGAGTCAGTCCCAGATTCCTCACTCCCCCCTAAGTTCCAGTTAGTAGAAGTCTCAAGACAATGTTTGTTGGTTAAACCTCTTTCAGTTATTAACAAACTAATATTAGGGAGTGTTCTTTAGTCTCACACAATTCTTTACTAAACATTAGTTAGTAAGTTCTCACGGTAAGTTGTGTTAGTTTTCAAACATCACACAACAATACTATAAACATAATATTCTGGTTGCATGCTCTATCTTGTTTAGCCGGCACACATAAACAAATAGCACACAAGCCGAGGGACACCTCATTAGCAAGCAGGTCACAAGAAGAACTGTACCGTTCACCGTTGGTCGTTCGGTTGCTTACTCTCCTCCGGAGTCCAAATTCTCAAACCCTAAAACATTCATCGAATTGGGTGGTTAATTACTTTTAGTCAACCTAGCTTACTTAATCACTAATGACCCCCACTAAATACCACAAAATCATTTAGTTCAAGCTTAACCACTTATGTTATTTACTTCTCACTCTACCTCTCACTTGTTCACACCTCCAATGGCCTTAAAACTCCACCAAAGAACTCTTAACAATCATATAATAGCATTACCCAACAAGCCCCCTTCATTTACCTCTTAAAAAGCACACTTCTTTGTAAAAATGGCTGGTCCAGGACATGGTCTGGGACTGTAGTCCCGGACCAATTACTGGGTTCACTCTCGGCACTTATTTATGGTTGGTCCGGGACTTGTTACTTAACTTAGGTCCCGGACCACTTCTGGAAGGCACTCTCGGTAGTTTTTTTGTGCTGGTCCGGGACTTATTACAAGACCTAGGTCCCGGACCAATCTAAACTTGGAATTTTGGCATGTTTTTAGTGCTGGTCCGGGACTTTATCCAAGGACTAAGTCCCGGACCACCTTATAAACTGTTAAATTTTACAGTTTTGAACCTCTTTCCACACCTGTTCTTTTGCCCAATCTTCTTCTAATCTTTCTCAAAGTATTCACACATGTTCTAAAACCATTTTAGCACTTAAAATCCTTCTAACTCATGCGTCAACTCACCTCCAAATTCCTTGATCATTATTCAAGCTCTTACTAAACTCTTAACACTTATAGCTTAATTCCTTACACTTCCAACATGTAAATCTTGTCAAAAACTTCAACTAATCAATGTGTTTCCGTTCAACCAATATAACTACTCCTCAAACATCCTTATTCATCCACCTTCCCTTTTCTAAACCTCCCAAGGTTATCTTGCATCTCCATGCACAAATTTCTCTCTTTTCCATTTGTAGCTCATCATTCCTAAACTCTTGAACTTACCTAAACATTTCTTTTCATCCTCTTAGCACCTTAACCTTGTTCTTCTTTACCTTGACCATCCTACACCCTCCTTAGACATCTTCATCTCTTTTTACTCAACTTACTCACCATTCTCATGATCATACTCTCTTATACATTCTTAGACATTTTCCTAGACAATTTCCAACATTCTCCTTCAATTTTCACTTCCATCACCCAAGTCCTCACATTATCATCCAACTAGAACCTTATTAATCCTCTACTAGCATCTTCACCACTTACACAAGTTTCCCCAAAATTCTCATTGTAATACTCTCAAGTTCATACCTAAATCATCTTAAAGCATTGTACACCATTTCCTCCAGATTTTTTCTCAAGTCTTATCATTCCTCATAACATGATTTTGGTGTGTTTAATACACCCACCTAACCTCTAGTTCCTCCTAGAAAATTCTAGGTCATTCCAATCCTCAAGAGCTCCTTAGTTAACTCATTTCCACTCTAATTCCTTCTAATGACTCAGAGTAAATCCTAGGTCATATCAATTCACAACCACCAATTAACACTTTGTTTTCTACTCAAATTTCGCCATAGCTCCTCTAGTATATTATCATGCCTACATGCATTGTTTTTCTCATTCAATCATCTCACACACAACAAATCCTTTCTCATCATATTTTCTCACCCAAATCAACTCATTCATAACAAACTTAATATAGTGCAATAATCATAAATTGCATAGCACTAAGGCTCTTAAATGACATGGCTCTTAGGCCCTTAAATGACTTGTAACACCCCTAATACGCACATGATACTAAATGAAATCGCAGCGGAATTAAATAACTAAACAGTAACTAACGCTTCGGTGCTACAACGCCGTCAACCACCCACGTGGTTGACAAGGCAGAATAAATACAAGTGTACCGGTCTGATGATCAGACTCCCGAGCATAAACTAAACCATAAATACATCATATACAATACCGAGTGTTTACATGTCCATCACTGTATCACATCACTGTTATCTGTCACAACCAAATATACATCACGCCACGGAGCACAGGCGCATCCCGGGCCATCATCCAAAGTACTCAAAATAACCACATCCTAGGATCTAGAGCCACTCCTTCTTCGATCCTCATCCTGCAGTAAAAGAAATATGGATCCCCCGAGGGGGTCAGCAACCCTTGGCTGGCATGGTTAACGCGCAGCCCATCGACTACCGTGATACGCGCAACTAATTGTCATGATAACATGGCATTCATTTATATACATAACATAACATAACATATGGCTTAGCATCAATGGTGCACAGCACAACAACACATACACAGTGGATTTTCACTCCACGATAACAAACCACAAGGGTCAAATAACACAAGAGCCTAGAGAGTGATTCACTCTCATGTTAAGCTCGTTAAACACACTCGTTACCGTTCTGTTAGACGAACGAGTAACTTAAGTCACAGATGGTTCGGATTTAGTGACCCGAACACACCACACAAACACATGTTCCCACTAAACCGATCATAAGTCAGAATAGGTAAGCTTTGGAAGAAGCTAGCGGGAGATCGAACGCCAAATTAAGGAGAACAATCTTAACAACATAAGAGTCGAATCTGATTCAGATATCTACTCTTAACTTACATGCATGACCGGACAACCGGATTCCTCACTTCCCAGTTAACACTTGTTAGAAGTTCATAGTGGAACTTAACAACCAATACACAATAGGTGGTAAGTCATGTTAGACACACACAAGGGAAATGAGTCACAACATAACATAACAATAATATGAACAACTGTAAACTCATTACATGTTTAAATCTTATAAAGTCATAAACACACAGAAAACATACAACACACAAGCCGGTGTAAACCGGTAGGCAACAGACTGCAAGAAAACCATACCTTGGTCCTTGCCTCGTTTGGTTTCCTCCGTAGGTCACTCCTATACATAATTAATAACGTCGGTTAATTAATTATTTAACTCCAAACTTACTAAGTATTTAACATGATTGTATGACATGTTTTATTGTCTATCTTACCCTAGGTTACCTTCATTATACACTCTAGGGTTAACTACATAGGTCACATTCTTTTCTATTTTTTTTTTACAAGTTTAGGTCCGACCGACCTTGCCGACCGGACTTGTCCAAGTCCGGTCGATTCCAGAACACATTTCCGTCAAAATTTTCTACTCCGACCGACCTTGTAAGTCCGGTCGTATGTTCGGTCTATTCCCGAGAGTTTCTTCCCTTTGAAAATTTATCCCGACCGGACTTACCAAGTCCGGTCCTATGTCCGGTCGCTTCCAGTAACTCAATCCGTACACAAAATACAAGCCCGACCGACCTTGCAAGTCCGGTCCCCAAGGTCGGTCCATTCCAGAAGCTAATTCTCGCAGGGTAAACTGGGCCCGACCGAACTTGCAAGTCCGGTCTGCCCCAGACCTTTGTTTTCCTTTTTACATTCTACTCCAAACTTCACCCCATATAACCTAGTACTCCCTAACCTCATTTGGGCACTTTAAACACACCTTAAGACACACTTAAACACTCATAAAACTCATTATCTAATTCCTTAAGCCTTTACCCATTTCCTCACAAAATTCCTAACACTTACAATGTTTTCTCCAAGTTTTTCAAGTGGTGTTTCATACCTATGATAACTATCATCCCAAAATGCTTTCTCCTTATTTTAACATCATCTCCCAAGCATCATTGCTCACAACTAACTCCTTATATCCATCTTGAAAATTCTTTTCCAAGTTTACACTTTCTCCTTAATTTACCAAAGTTTGCCTAAGTCTTTACCTAAGTCCAAAATGACTTTGGTACATACTAAAATCTCAAGCTCATGCCTAAGTCCTTCTCACATCTTAAATCACCTTAATGCATGTTTCTTTCACAAGGAAAACACCTAACCATTCTAAATACTCTTTAACTTATCAAACTCATTTTAAACTCCTAGAACTTCACATTTATTACCTAAATTTCGACATAGGTTCTCCTAGAACATTACTAAACCAAAACACATTGTTTTTACGAACAAACAACCAAGAACACTAAAAATCCATCAAGTACTTATTATACACAAACTCCACTCATAAAGCACTACATCACAATATAGTGCATAATTTAAATTGCATGGCACTTAGGCCCTTAAATGACATGGCTCTTAGGCCCTTAAGATGCATAAATCTTAAACACTGAATTTCCACAATATATTTGCCTTTAACCTGCAAATACACTCAACAACACATATGCCTTTTACTAAGCTCTTGAGAACACTTTACTAAGTCATTCACCATTTGCTCTTTAGGTAGTTTTAACAAGCATTATAAGCTCATTTCTCCTAAGGCATTAAACAACATTTGGTTAGTAGATTTACCACTTTTCCAAACAACTTCTTTCTTGTTTCCTTTAAAAACCGGTAGGGTATTTGATTCTTTGACAAGTTCTAAACAATATACAAACATTATAATGAGTATTCAAGCTATAAGCTCCATCTCATTGTAAACCCTAATTTTACATTGTTTCAAAAACATTAATGTAGTTGTTTTACCTTGCTCTTTGAAGAGAGTTTGAATATCTAGCAAGAGAGGACTCCACCTAGTCCATGAAGAGTTGGAATGAAGCTAGAACAAGGTCACACAAAGAGCTCCTTCAATATGTATTTTCGGTTACCACAAACATGAAGGAAATGAAGTTTTTATTGAGATTCCTTACCTAGAAGCAAAGGAGAGTAACAATATGTAAAAATACAAGCTCAAGCTCCTTCAATGGAGGAACTCCATGGTACCGAAATGGTGGTCTTGGAATTTTAAGAAGATAGGAATGAAGAGCTTGATGAGAGGAAGAGATTGGTGGTGTTTGTTTTTTATTTGAACAAGTGAGCAAGATTTTACAAGAGATCAAAGAGGAGTTTTAATGGAGGTGGTGTGGTATTACCGTGGAAGAGAAGGAAGAAGAGGGGTGTGGAGCCGTGTGAACAAGGAAGGAAATGAGAGAATGAGATAGAATTGCTTTTGAAGATATTTATACTTATAAAGTAAAAAGTAGTTTATTTTACTTATCATTACTTACTTAATACATTAATAAGAGAGTGGTGAGTCACCACACTTAAGAAAACCGGCCCCCATTTATACTTAGGGGTAATATAGTCTTTATTTGTCAATTTAATTACTTATACAAACATATGTTACAAAATAGCTTATAAAAATCACTATTCATGAAAACAAGGCACATAGAAGTGAAATTTTTGATTTCCCATTGATATAGACATCCAACTGTGATATTATATAGTACACATATATATTTAAGAGTAATGATGGACATCTAGCCACTTAAAACTCATTTACAAGACAATTTTTCAAAAATAAATTTAAGACTCCTTAAAGCACATTTTGTGTTTAAACTTGTTTTCAAGCTTGGTTTTCTTTGGTAATTGGTTAAATATGTTCATTAGTGTATAAATGAGGTCTTGGTAAGTTCATTAGGTCTTAACCAAGTTTATCCCAAGCTTAGAGCACCTTTTGGCTCTTATTGACTTTAAAGCACATTTTGTGTTTTCTTTTGTTTAAATTTGTTTACTAATGTTTCTAAGACTCTTTTTAGTCTTAATACACCATATTTAAGTGTTTATACAATATATTAAGGTTTGGGGTATTTCATGACTTAAACTTAAACACTGAATTTCCCACATATAATAGCTTTCAACTTGCAATTACACCCATCAATCTCATAGTAGTTATAATGCTCCTAAAATCCATCTTAAACTTATCTTACTAACTCATTTCCCATTGGCTCCTTAGTGACAAGTTCACAAGCTGGTTTAGATTTTTTTCCTAGGTTATATAACCCATTATATAATGTAAGCTTTAAGCTACATTTGGTACCTATATAAACACCCTTCCTTAGGAGACAAATTTACATTAAGGCAAGCAATTTACCTAATGTTTCAAGCCTTTCCCTCATTTTCCTCCTTTGACTTCCTTGCTTAGATTTCGGCCAAGAACTTTAGTTCCCTTCCCAACCTTCTAACCAACATTAAATTAATGTAATTAGTACTAAGGAACATGCCTAGACTCACGGAATTCATTCCTAGGTTTACAAGAATTGCTTAATGCACAAAAATGGATGTTTACCTTAGGAATTTGGAATGGAATTTCATAATGAAGCAAGGCAAGACCTCCTCAAGACTTTGTAGAATAGAATCAAGCTAGAACAAGAGATAAAACAAGGTCCCATGAAGAGATAAATTTCGGTTATGAAGGGAAAGTGATGGAACCTTGGTTTTTCTTACATTTTCCTTACCTTGAAAGAATGGAGAAGCTAATGAACACCTCAAGCTAGTTTTTCCTCCTCTAATGGCGATTTCCCATGGCTCCAAAATGAATCTTTTCAAATTTTGAAAAGATAGGAAGCAAGGCCTTGGTCTAACTAAGAGAAATCTATGCTTAGTTTTGGATTTGGAGCTAAGATGAACATTTGGTGGACAAATGAAGGTGGTGGTGCCATGGGTGCTGCTTGGACGTCTTTAGAACAGAGAATAAGAAGAAGAAAACGTTGGTAAAGAAGAGAAATGAAGAAGAGAGGAGAGAGGTAAGCTAAAGAAGATATTTGACCTATAAAAGGGTGAATAGTGAATTTTCTACTTTTCCTCTCATTTCCTTTAATGTGCTGGCTACTAATGGTGAGTCACCATTAAAAACCGTCCCCCCCTTGGTAAACAATATATTTGTGGTCTTGGTTGACCAACTTATTGACTTATGTTGACTAAAACTTAAACTAGGCACTATTTGGCACTATTCATAAATTAGTGCACAAATTTGTGAAATTTTGGTTTCCCATTGATTTAGGCTTACTAATGTGATACTAATTAGTACAAATGTTGATTAAGGTGTAAACATGGGCATTTAGCCACTCAAAACTCATTTCTAAGACAATTTCTCAAGAAGGTGCTTTAAAAAGTCTTAAAGCACATTTTGTGTTTAAGCTTGTTTTTGAGCTTGGTTTTCTTTGGTAATTGATTTAACATGTCCATTAGCATGTTAATAAGGTCTTATAATGATATTTGGGTGCAAATCAAAGTCACTCCAAGCTTAGAGCACATTTTTGCTTAAATTGCCCTTATGACGTTTTCTTGTGTTTTCCTTGGTTTAAATTGTCTACCAATCTTTACAAGGCATGTTTTATCCTTATTACATCATAACATGATGTTTACTTGGCATACTTAGGTTTGGGGTATTTCAATCTACCCCCCTTAAAAGAACTTTGTCCCCAAAGTTCCCATGCATCTTATCTTATTAGAATACATGTCTTACCTCATTCCATAGATCATATAGATCACACTTATATGTACTTAATCTTATTGACTCATTAGGTCTGTCATACACTTATACTCAAATATCACACAACATGCTTAAGCATGTATAGCCCTCAAAATTCCCTTTGTCCCTTTTGATGATAAAAACAATCACATAATTTTCATCGTATTCTCCCATGTCACCGGTCCGTAGACAAAGGCTCATTCGTCCTCGCCACCATGGGCCAGAATACAAAACAACTCTGTTCTCCTCATGTCACCAGTCCGAAGACAAAGGCTCATGCGTCCTCGACTTCATGGGCGTGACTCAATAAAAAGGTAATCCTTTTTACGAGGTCATGTGAGGAATAATTCCTCTAATTAAAAATACAATCAACTCCAATTTCGTTTTGTCCCAACACCTTTATCCTTAGCGTGATTTAATTGTGACCAATGGTAGGGAGTTTCAGGAATCATTCAACCCTGATGTGATCAGCATCAGTGTTGAACTATCCTTCCGCCCTAATTAGTGTTCGGTTTCCCTTGATCCCTAGAAAATCAAGTTCCACCTCCCACGTCATTTTCAAACATCAAATAATTCACTCATTTCCAATTTTCTATCTTTTTAGTCTTTCTAATCGTAATCAATACATCTACAAGGTGTGGACTTAGTCCATCAATCATTCCCAGTTCATCTCTTAGTACTTACCTCTGGGTTCTCATTCCTACTAAGTTCTATATCAGTCTCATAACAATTTTCACTATCTTATGCCTCATAGCATTACTATCTCCTGCCTCATACTAACATCAAATATTATCTCATAGTGTTATCTTATTCTTATCTCACACATAGTTTCATATCGATTCATATCTCATATATTCCTTAAGTCTCCTTAATCCTCTTCACTAGTTCTCTTAACTGGTACTCACACGGAGTTAACAAGATAGGTACTTAACATGTATGGTATTTGCATCTTCTGTGCGCAATAACCATAATTAATCCAAAAGTGTTTTATATAAAAAAAATTCTCAAGTTCTGTTGTGCTATACACCCGTAGTTTACGTACTCAGTACATAAACATACGCTAAACGGTTTTCGCTCTACCCCCCTTAAAATGGATTACGCCCACGTAATCAACCTTATATCATCCTTGAACATAGGTTCAAGATGTATAATTCTCACCAAGCATTCGTGCTTCCATGTCATCTATCTTACTTATAATTCGATCAGAGGGTCATAACTATGTTAATGGATTAGTTTCTGTATTGAGGATTTTTAACGGTACTTATACCATTTTCTTAACTTAGTTTTGTCTAATATTAAAGGTACTAATCTGCTAGCTTCCGCTGCGCGACTCTGATAATCTTAGGCTTAACTGCGTTTCTTATCCTTTTATAGTATTGTATATCCTTCTGCCTCCTTATAGTTTAGGAATATTAGTCTCTCAGTGGACACGTGTTGTCTTTAATTATACACGGCCTTAATGAGTTGTAACTCGACTATCCATTCTCCTTGAAGATCTAAAGTTCATACTCTTAGTGTTTTCTCAAGTGTCTAAATCGTTCTTTCCATCTGACCTTTGGTCTGAGGATGATTCTTAATCTGAAACTACTGTTTAGTGCTTATTGCGCTTTACAGTTTAATCTCTTACGTCTTAAGTCATGTCCAATGTCTGTACTTAACAATCCGTGCTCTTCGCACTTCATAGTCCTTAATTATTTGTTCTCTGATTCTTTTATGTTGCTGGTTCAACTAAATTCCTTCTCTTCGACTGTTTGTGGTAGTAGCTGCTCTTGTCTGATCTTGCACCGTTGCCTGTGGTACGGAGTTGACTACTTCCCGTGTTCCTTACACCACTCGTCTACATGCATGGGGTACCTTACTGGTACATTACTACTTACCCGACTAACTCATACATGAGCCTGTCAGGCCTGCAAGCCCCTGTGGGGTGCAGTCATCCTACGTCTCATTTTAGTAAACTCGTAGTGTCCGTCACACATTTAGCTATTGCTAATTATGAAGTATTCTTATGTCGATCTCCTCTTTCATCGTTCCATAACAACACTTATTGTTCTTCTTGAACTTAATCAAGGGAAATTCATTTACTATGTTCTTGGGTATGGTATGCTTTAGCTCCTTTCTGTATCCCGTACTGACTCGGTCTCTTAGTAACTGAGGTCTCTTTCCATAGAGCCTCTTATCTTGTTTCTCATATTTTGATCTACTAGGAACGCACTTCCAGTTCCTTAAGGAATGGAAAGTGTGCTTCCTGTGAGATCTTACCTCACATGATCTAGACTACTAGCGTCAATGCACAGTTCGTCTACCATCTCATTTCCTTGCTTATATCGGTCTTAGCTCATAGATCTAATTGCCTTTATGTCAACGCTGCTTGACGGCTTATACTTAATGGTCGCTTACTGCGCACCATGACTTAATCCCCTTATATAAATATTGTACTCACGACCACTACTACCGTGGTAGTGGGCCTTTACTCTGTTGCCCATTGATGGTGCAACTACTTACTCACTTATTCTAATATCTAATCTCATACTCAATCCCTTCTTGGTGTATACACACTAGGAGTTCTCTAATTTCAGTGTATGGCGGTTGCCGTACCGTGTTGTAAAATGGTTATCTCTTAATATGAAAGTGTTCTACATTAATCTCAGGTTCGCAAGTAGGCTAATTTCTCTCACATTCTTTCATCCTTATGATGTTATTTACCATGTAATTTAACTGGTTACTGAAGAAGTAATCCATTGAATCACAAACTCTTCTAACCGTTGGTCACTTGACGTGCCATGTTG
This sequence comes from Limonium bicolor, assembly GCA_023374045.1. Lineage (NCBI taxonomy): Eukaryota > Viridiplantae > Streptophyta > Magnoliopsida > Caryophyllales > Plumbaginaceae > Limonium > Limonium bicolor. Next base: position 21,520,968 of record CM041780.1, read on the forward strand.
TACACTCACAATGTTTATCTCTGACGATTACTGATCCTTAAATCCTGGGTGTTGGATATGAGGTCTGTCTCTGCGGCCTTCCTTATTACTCAAGTGTATCTGGTATGTTCTAAGGTAATCTCAAGGTTTATAGTTTCCATTCTCTTAACAAAATTTATTCTATCTCTAATAAGTGAGAGCCCTTTTGAGGGGTTTATTCCCACCCATGGCCTCACATCAAGGAGAGGTATCCCCACCCTAAAAGGAATGGTTCGTTCTCTGCCCCTGACAATGTACTATCTCATTTCTCTCATTGGTGCCCTTTCCTGGCAATATTTTCCACAATCTAAGTTATAGGTTCTTTGAACACTATCCACCGTTGGGTTATATATTAAATGTAGTATCGGGTTTTCTAGTAAGTCACTGCATCCTGCTTCCTGCTATTGAAGTTTATTCAGGTGATCTGAGGTTACATAGTGTCTTTGACAATACTGTCATTTCATAGACTTGCGCATTTTTTAATAATTATGGACCGATTCGTATTAGGCATCTGCCTTACGGTGTCTAAATTGGATATTTATCCAGGTCATCATGTGCTTCCATCTCAACGCTTCACTCAACATTTGTTGACTACGCCACCGTCAGTGATCAATCATACTTGAGTGTTAATGTGTTAGGCAAACAATATTAACTGTTATTCATCAATTTGTTCAGATCAACTATGCCCACTCTGTGGGGGTAGTCCTCTGAGCTTTCCTCTGTCGGGATTGTATGTCTTTAATCCTTAGTAGGTTATAACTTAAGTTCATTTCCCTCTGTCTCTGTTTCCAGGGTTTACTAACATATTCAATGAAGAGTGTTTATTACCGGTATACTTAATGGTCATCTCGGGAGTTCTATCCCGTTCTTGTTGGAAGTCGTTGCGTCAACAGTCTCCACTATATTATGTAATACGTTCCTGGTATGTTATTGCTTACATATTGTTTTGCTCGGATCACTGAGTGATCTCTTAGGTTTTCTCCTTCAAGGTTTGGAATTGGTGTTCTTACCCGTCTGTTCGTTGTTGTTGTAGTAGGTTGTTCCGTTGCTGACATTTATTTCATTTAGTATGTCGTCCAAGTTCAGTTCCTTGCTGACTAGTGTGTCGGCTCATCTTATCATGGTCAGGTCGCCAGGCCTTTCCAAGGTCTCATTCTCCCGTTCTTATAGATTTACAATCCGGTATTAGTGTGTACTACAACTGTAGCGTTCTACTAATTCGCCATGATGGCTTTCCGTGTAGCTTAACCGTGGTCGCACTTGCTATGGCAAGTGCGCCATGCAAGATGGGCTTCTGGTACCGTGCGTGTTGGTAGTGGTACCTTTTTGTAGTCTCCATGTAAGTGGTAGTCCACGGGACCCCTTCGATGTTCTCTTATTTTGGATAACTGACCATCCGGCAGTTTCCTGGTTGTTTTGACAGTACTATCACTTATCAGGGTGTTCCTCTTTTTGAGGGAACCCCTTGTTATTTTCTTATGTCTTAATCCTCGCTCCCGTTTCCACACATTCGTTGCGGTTTCTGAGTTACAATTCTCCTTTAGGCACTACATCGTAGTCCTGTTTTAATATCCAATTCGTACACGTTTTTATCGTCGTCTATGCTATGTCGACCAGGTTTTGCAACCTTTCTCATTGTATGGGGTTTGGAGTTCCCGTTTCTAGTTTGACCTTTCGGCAACCTTAATTCTCATGCTTTGTATTATCCCACTCTTATGCTCATTCGGACCACTGTCCGATACTCATGTCGTTTATCTTTTCCTATCCATTGCACTCGTTGTGCTTTTCTTATCATTGGTATGGCGGGTTGTTTCGACTACGTAGCATGTCGACCCATGTTGCCGGTAATTTCCGTTCTCTTACTGGTAGAATTCCATTGGTAGCGCCTGTTTCACTGTTGCACTCCATTAAAACGTTCAAGTTCTCATAAACTGTTGTTCAACAAGATGTTTCTCGTATTGCTTACTGTTAACTAACTACCAGATCGGGTTTTTCCCGAGTAAGAGAAGGCTTTCTTCTCTCTGGCGTTTGTTCTCCGTATTTCAAGCAAGGGATGTGGAGGGCGGGTTTAGGTACTATGGATATCTGGTAAACACCGGGAAGTCCTAACTAACGCACCTCACACTCTATCACTCAACCCTTAACCCATATCTTAAATTCTAACTCGGTATCCTCCTAAGTTCAGTAATTCCTGTCATCAGAGCGTAACTACGCTCTGATACCACTTTTTGTAACACCCCATCTCAATCCAATCGTGGTTATCGCACACTTAACAACATATATACAAACGTTGCAGCGGAATTAAGTACACTCCAGGACCTTGCCACGGTCTGACTAACTGAATATACTGAACATTAGTACTTACAATCCTTATTCATTTACATATCAATCTTACAATCTCCCTACATCCCATACAACTTACTAACATCTCATACCATTCACTAAACGAGTGTACAGACACTACTCGTGCAACTAGGAGAAGACAACCCGGAGTAAATTCTACCCGATCCTACTCTCAGGACTGTTGCCTTCTGTCATTCACCTACCTAATAAAAACAGCCCCCAAAGGGGGTCAGCAAAATTGCTGGTACGATCCTCTCATGGCCCCTAAGCTAAGGTGGCTACGACGACTAATTGTCGATAGCATGAAGGTTGATTAGATGCACAACATAATAGAAAGTGCAATAAACAACAAGCCAAATATGAACAATCAAAGTTCAAACACAATGAACGACTTAAATGCGTTCCCTTAATTAGTGAGTCAATTAATTAACTCCTTATGTTATGTTTCCTATTATTCTCAGTCCATCCTTATCTTACCTCAATCTTAGTCCTTATCTTAGTCTTAGAAAACAACCCATTCTTTAAATAGATATGGATGTAGCTTATCTCAGTCATAGAATACAAACCACTCTTTAAATAGAAATGGTAGTATCTTATCTCAAACCTTATCTTAATCTTATAATACAAACCATTCTTTAAATAGAAATGATTGTATCTTATCTCAATGTTTATTTTTGTCGGGTCAAAAGCAACCCTAGCCAATGAGCTATTAACTATATTGGTTGAATAAACAACTTATCTTAAAATTTAGGATTTAGGTGATCCTACCGCACCATCTTAATGCCTCATACCTTGGACTGGATGTCCAATGTAGCTGAGTCGACATTCGACCCTAGGCAACAAGTCTGAAGACAAGTCCTTAAGCGGAAGTCGGAACTGAATCAGGTACCGACCCCCTTTCCTTAACATGCATCACCGGAGTCAGTCCCGGATTCCTCACTCCCCGCCAAGTTCCAGTTAGTAGAATTCTCAAGACAATGTTTGTTGGCTAAACCTCTTTCGGTTATTAACAAACAAATATTAGGGAGTGTTCCTTAGTCTCACACAATTCTTTACTGAACATTAGTTAGTAAGTTCTCACGGTAAGTTGTGCTAGTTTTCAAACATCACACAACAATACAATAAACATAATATTCCGGTTGCATGCTTTATCTTGTTTAGCCGGCACACATAAACAAATAGCACACAAGCCGAGGGACACCTCATTAGCAAGCAGGTCACAAGAAGAACTGTACCATTCACCGTTGGTCGTTCGGTTGCTTACTCTCCTCCGGAGTCCAAATTCTCAAACCCTAAAACATTCATCGAATTGGGTGGTTAATTACTTTTAGTTAACCTAGCTTACTTAATCACTAATGACCCCCACTAAATACCACTAAATCATTTAGTTCAAGCTTAACCACTTATGTTATTTACTTCTCACTTTACCCCACACTTGTTCACACCTCCAATGGCCTTAAAACTCCACCAAACAACTCTTAACAATCATATAATAGCATTACCCAACAAGCCCCATTCATGTACATCTTAAAAAGCACACTTCCTTTGTAAAAATGGCTGGTCCTGGACTTGTCCTAGACTGTAGTCCCGGACCAATTACTGGGTTCACTCTTGGCACTTATTTATGGGTGGTCCGGGACTTGTTACTTAACCTAGGTCCCGGACCACTTCTGGAAGGCACTCTCAGCAGTTTTTTTGTGCTGGTCCGGGACTTATTACAAGACCTAGGTCCCAGACTAATCTAAACTTGGATTTTTGGCATGTTTTTAGTGCTGGTCCGGGACTTTATCCAAGGACTAAGTCCCGGACAACCTTATAAACTGTTAAATTTTACAATTTTGAACCTCTTTCCACACTTATTTATTTTCCCAATCTTCTTCTAATCTTTCTCAAAGTATTCATACATGTTCTAACACCATTTTAGCACTTAAAATCCTTTTAACTCATGCGTCAACTCACCTCCAAATTCCTTGATCATTATTCGAGCTCTTACTAAGCTCTTAAAACTTATAGCTTAATTCCTTACACTTCCAACATGTAAATCGTGTCTAAAACTTCAACTAACCAATGTGTTTCCGTTCAACCAATATAACTACTCCTCAAACATCCTTATTCATCCACCTTCCCTTTGCTAAACCTCCCAAGGTTATCTTGCATCTCCATGCACAAATTTCTCTCTTTTCCATTTGTTACTCATCATTCCTAAACTCTTGAACTTACCTAAACATTTCTTTCCATCCTCTTAGCACCTTAACCTTGTTCTTCTTTACCTTGACCATCCTACACCCTCCTTAGACATCTTCATCTCTTTTTACTCAACTTACAGACCATTCTCATGATCATACACTCTTATACATTCTTAGTCATTTTCCTATACAATTTTCAACATTCTCCTACAATTTTCACTTCCATCACCCAAGTCCTCACATTATCATCCAACTAGAACCTTATTAATCCTCTACTAGCATCTTCACCACTTACACAAGTTCCCCCAAAATTCTCATTGTTATACTCTCAAGTTCATACCTAAATCATCTTAAAGCATTGTACACCATTTCCTCCAGATTTTTGCTCAAGTCTTATCATTCCTCATAACATGATTTTGGTGTGTTTAATACACCCACCTAACCTCTAGTTCCTCCTAGAAAGTTATAGGTCATTCCAATCCTCAAGAGCTCCTTAGTTAACTCATTTCCACTCTAATTCCTTCTAATGACTCATAGTAAATCCTAAGTCATATCAATTCACAACTGTTGGGTAAATACTATACATTAATATATAAAGATTTATAGCAAACTAAAAGGCAAGTGCACCTTAGTCGGAGTAGTACAACAAGTGTCGTATCCACAGGGAAATTGTTCAATTATCCTAGTATCGGTATTTAGTAAAAACAGTAAAAGGGGGGTTTAGCCGGAGGCAAGCTTGATTTGTTGTTGGATCCGTACAGAAATAATAAAAATAGTAAAAACAAGTAAATTAGTTGATGTGGATGGAAAAATGCATCCTAGGATAATAGAGGAATCGCCTAAATTACTTAAACAGATTTATAACCATGTCTCAATTATTTATTGTCTATTAGAGTTAATAATTGTCAGTTACGAACTCTAAGTTATAGCCTCAGTATTTTCCTGCTCAATCCGGAGTGTAAATACCAAGGTTAATTCCTTTGTGGTACTTAGACTATCTCAAAACCATATGTTGATAGTTACCATAAAAATGCAGTTGTTTGTCAGGCAAAGCATTTAACAATATTTGCTGAAAGGAATTAAAACAAGTTTAACAAGAGAGACAGGTGATAAATACTGTTTTACGTAATATTAGAATCAAAACCCCATCCTAGGATACAAAAGAAAATTACTCAGACATTAACGGAGATAAAAAGATAGCACAGATAAATTTAGACATTATTTCAGAGAAAGAACGGGACTGCTCTCACTCTCACTTCTGCTGCCTCTCTTCTATTTCTTTTGTTTCTGCGTGAGTATCGAATGTTGTGGTGTTACGGGAGAAGATGAATGGAAGAGAATGATGGAGTGTGGTGAGCGATGGTCTGTTGTGTTTAATCTCTCGTACGTGGTGTACCATTTATTGTTGAAGGTGCTGGGTTTATATAGAGGCAGAGGATGGTTGAAGATAGAGCTTGAGAGGAGACAGAACTGAGTACGCATGAGGGATTTAAGGTAGGCACCTGATATCGTTTATGGAGCAGTTCGACATGTCTGTAGGCGCCGCAAAGGAAGAAGCAATTGGGGAAGACGGTCGGCGAACGAAATTAGTCGCGTTAATTTCTGGATCTGCGTTGCATTTACACGCGTCCTTGTTTCTGTCCGTCCATTTATCCACGGACACAATTCTTCATTACACACGTCCGCTCAGTGTCCGGCCTAATTCCCACGGACACACTTTGTGTCCGGCCTTAGTAGTGCGGACAAGACACGGACGGCTCAAGCTCTGTCCGGCCTTTATAATGCGGACGAGACACGGACTCATTCACCCACGTCCGGCCTTCTGTCCGGTCTTGGTTATGCGGACGTAAATGCCCTGTCCGGCCCTGGTTCCACGGACAAGACCCGGACAATACTACTCACGTCCGGCCTTAGTTATACGGACGTAACCTGGACGTAAGTCTTTGACTTGTTTTCTTTTGCGAACTTTTACCGGCTCTAGATTCTTCATTTGGACTCCGTTTTTCAAGCAGTTTGCGCCTATGCGTTCGTCTCTTTGTCTACTTTGTTCCTAGCTTGGTTTTTCTTCATGTTTAACCAATAAATTTGTGAGATAACCAATGAAACATAAACTAGAGGAAAACATACGATAAGTGAGAAATGAGCAAGAAAAGTGCTGATATAATATATGAAATACACCTATAAAACATGCTCATTTAGACACTTATCCCACCCCCACACTTACCTTTTGCTTGTCCTCATGCAAAACCATGTACCCAAAAGTAGGGAATGCTCAATACTAACAAATATTATTATGAAGGGTAGGATAAAGAGGTGAACGGTACATGATCTTTAAACTTTTTGAGGAGTGTGATACATCAACTACTGGTGGCATAGGTGTGCTCAGGGTAAAAATAAAAATTAGAGTTTCGGGGTATGATCTGGAGTACTTCAATGCTTCTCAGTTAAGGTAACTTTGAGAACTTTTACCATGGCCAACTTCTCTCAAGAATGGGTATTGAGGAGAAAACAAAAGGAAAAATAGATTATGCATTTGTTTCACTTTTGCATAGGAGATGAGAAGATAATATGTAGGCATCAAGCCTTTGTTTTTAAGAACACTCAACTCTCTTTGTTGGTTACCAATGGTGTCTCGCAAGTCCCTTATTTATTTTTTTGTATATATATTTTTTTAGACAGAGAAGCACCCCTTAGCAATCCCTAAGAAAGAAGAAAGAAAGAACCCCTGAGTAATAAAAATCCAACCATTGCAGTTCATTTGGTCATACCGCATAAAAATGCTCCTCAAAAGCAATCAAAATTTTAAATTTTGTACCATTTGTACCATTTATCCCACAATTCATAACAGTATTTATTCTTAAAGAGAACAACCCACATATAAAGGGTCCACGATATTGAATTTGGACAAACGCAAGATAAGCAGAGAGATTAAGCATTTAAAGCACAAAATGTCGCTGAAAAGGGCACTCACCCCCACACTTAAATTGAACAATGTCCTCATTGTTCACCAGAAAAACAAGGGATGGTTTCAGAAGACCTTTTCGGTCAGTAGATAAAATAGAGAAAACATAAAGGTCACAAATAAACATTTAAGCACAGAACCTCTCCACAGCAGTTTTTATTTAAATAAAAGCATAATTAAAGAAACTGGTACTCCCCTGAGATTATTTTTGCTAGCGTCTAAAAGATTTCCCCCCACACTTGAGCTTCAGCCTCAAGTAGCGTAGCTTGGTTGCGGTGTAGACATGAAGTTGCACCTGCATAAGACACTAGAAGCAACCATGCTATAAACGGGGTTAAAAGTTAGCAAAAACAAAATTTTAAAGAGAACCTGAAAATTAAAATAGCATAAAAGCATATAAAAGAAAAGTTCAGCCGGGTTGCCTCCCGGAAAGCTGCCCTTCTTTGACGTCTTTAGCTAGACGCTTTGTTTTTAGATCAAACCTGAGGGGTGGTTATGAGGAGGAGATCCAAAGCATGACTCGATGGTATTTTTGAGTGTCCGCCTGGATGCATGTTTTCTTTTCTTATCCCGCTCTTCATCGGGAATTGGTGGTGGTATCTCTGTAATGGACATTCCGTCCGGAAGGGTGACAAAAAGAAGTGGGGATGATGGTGATTGAGTGTCCCTTACAAACTTGAGATCCTTGGATTTGTTATCTGGAGACCTTCCTGATGCAAACTCCAGTTTTTCATTATAAGCTTGAAGGGTGATTGTCCCCTGGGCCACCAAAATGTGCACATTGGCCGTGGCAAGGAAAGGTCATCCAAGGATGAGAGGTGTAGTGGAGTTCTCTTCGATGTCCAAAATGACAAAATCGCATGGGAAGTATAAGTGTTCCACTTTGATGATAACATCCTCCACCACTCCGCTTGGATAAGCTACTGAACCATCCGCCAGTTGAAGGGTCATCTTGGTTTTTTCCATATCTCCAATTCTTAGCCTTTTGAAAGTGGAGAGGGACATCAAATTTATGGAGGCACCCAGATCGCATAGGAAGTATGGAAATGAGGTGCTACCAATTGTGACTGGAATGGTGAAGCTGCCCGGATCATTGCATTTCGAAGGTAGTGGTTGTTGCAGAATAGCTGAGCAAGCTACATTGAGTGGTACAGTACCGGCTTCGGCCAATTTAGTTTTGTTAGAGATAAGGTGTTTGAGAAATTTTGCATAGTTTGGCATTTTGGCAATGAGGTCTACAAACTGTATGTTGACGTTTAGTTGTTTCAGCATTGCCAGAAACTTACCATATTCATTATCCAATTTCTGCTTTTGGAGTCGGTTGGGAAATGGTATAGGCGGTTCTTGAGGAGAAGGTTTTGAAGCTGGTGGAATAGTGAGAATGCTGGGAGATGTCTTTTCTATTGGAGCCTCAACTCTTTCTTCACTATCCTCTTGGGATTCTCTTGACCTTTGCGGGTTGTGAATCTCGTTGGTTTTTCTACCGCTTCTTAAGGTTATCGCCTTAACCTCCTCTTCTTCTTCTTCAAAATCGAGCTTTTCATTTTCATAGCCGGCCACCAAGTCCTTAAGGTAGGTATTCTCGGACTGAATACGATTTTTATAGACTGTGGCGGTGCTTTCCAGTGCAGCTACATTCCTTTTGGAAGTTTCGATTGCTACTACCCACTCTTGAAGGGAAGGGTGAAGTGTTGGAACCTCAACTATTTAAGCCACCTCCATCTTTTCTTCATTGTGTTCCTTCACATAAATGCATTTGGCTTGCTCTCTTGGATTTGGCTCCGTTTGGCTTGGGAGAGTCCCAGGCGGTCTTCGAGAAAGTTGTTCTGCAATTTGATTGAATTTACCTTCGATTTTTTGGTTGAAAGCTTATTGTGCATTAAGCTGGCTTTGAGTCATAGACATGTATCCCTTCATCATCTCTTTGAGTTCCGCGTTTGGATCAACAGAGGATGAAGATGGTTGTTGTTGTTGTTGGAAACCTAGAGGGGCACCTTGTGCTCTATAACCCATATTAGAGTTTGGTTGGGGTCTGTTTCCCTGATAGGTATTGGAACTGTTGTTCTGCCCTCCTTGGTTTTGATCATTGTTTTTCCATAAGAAATTCGGGTGATTTCTCCATGGGTAGTTGTTGTTGATGTTATTGTTGTAGGAATTACCGGGGCGGTTTCCTATGAAGTTCACATCTTCGTACTGGTTTTTACCTTCGCATTGATGAGTTTCATGAGGACCGGCGCATATGGCACATCCTTCTGCAGATGAACTTGGAGGTGAGGAAGCTATTGTCTTTACGATTTCGTTTTGAGATGTCGTTAGCTTTTCCACCATCTTTGCAAGGGACGCGGTCTGAGCCGATAAATGATCCGTAGGCTCAACGTGGAGTAGGCCTGCTGCTCGTGGCGTTCTTCCTTAGGATCTCGTCCACTGTCTTGTATTGCTCGTCATGGTTTCAAGAAGGTTCATCCCTTCTTGAGGAGATTTCATCATGAAACTTCCTCCTGCAGAGGAATTTACGAGTAGTCGGTTTCCATCATCCAAGCCATTAAAGAATGACAGGCAAAGGGATTGATCGTCGAGACCATGGTGGGAACACTTCATCAGCATATCCTTGAATCTGTCCCATGCGTCGTACAATGTTTCTCCTGGTTCGTGACAGAATGTGTTGATTTCTCCTATCAACTGCTTAGTTCTACTGGTTGGGTAGTATTTGGCAAGGAATTTCTGGGCCATTTGCAGCCATGTATGGATTGATCGGGAGGGAAGACTTCGGTACCACCTGTTTGCTGAATCTGACAACGAGTGAGCAAATAGTTGTAGACGGATTCTTTCTTTGACGTTCCCGGTTTGACCAAAGGAATTACAGAAGTCTAGGAAGAGACTTAAATGATTTAGGGCTTCATCTGGATTTGCTCCACTAAATTTGCCAAGATCCCGGATGGCGGTGATGTAGTGGGTTTTGAAGGTCCATTGTCCGGCTTCTTGCGGTGTTAGTTCGGGGAGAACTATGGCTGATACCCTTCCTTCGGTATTCGGTTGGTGGTAATCAGAGAGGGCACGGTGTTCTGGTTGATCTGGTTGATTTTCATGGTCCATTTCTTCTATAACTTGGTTTCCGGCCATGTCTTGATTTCTCAGGTTTCTTCGTGTGTTAAATAAAGTGCGCTCGGGTTTGGGTCTCGGACTGATAGGTGGAGAACCTCGGGTTCGAGTGTTTGGCATGCACAGAAGATAATTTGTGGTTTGTGAGAAATTGCCAAATCAACAGTGGTTAGATTAATAAAAGCAGAAATACTTAAATAGACTGATAAACGTTAATTAAACAACACTTATATTTTTTTATTTTTTTTATATTTTTTTTATGACAAGAGTAGAAAGACAGAAAATAAGTGAATAAAAAGAAACAAAAATAATTGCAGGTTAAGTAAATAATAAAATTAAAATAAAGAAAAAGGACAGAATTAAATTGCAGGTATTTAAATGACGGTAATTTAAATAACATGGGAATTTAAAGAACTGAATTTAAATGTTAGTAGTTAGAGTACTGGAATTTAAATGACAGAATGTAAATGTTAGTAATTAGTTGGCAGAAATTTAAATGACAGAAATGTAAATGTTAGGAGTTAGTGTACAAAATTTAAATGACGGAAATTAAAATGTTAGATGACAGAAATTAAATGACTGAAATTTAAATGTTAGAAGTTAGATTGTAGTAATTTAAATGTCTGAAAAATAAATAACAGAAACTAGTAGAAATAAAAATAAACAAACAACAAAATAATATAAACAGAATATTACAGTATAGCAAGTAAACTACCGAAAACTAGGGAAATTGATGGAATCAATTTCCCCGGCAACGGCGCCAAAAACGTGTTGGGTAAATACTATACATTAATATATATAGATTTACAGGAAACTAAAAGGCAAGTGCATCTTAGTCGGAGTAGTTCAACAAGTGTCGTATCCACAGGGAAATTGTTCAATTATCCTAGTATCGGTATTTAGTAAAAACAGTAAAAAGGGGGTTTAGCCGGAGGCAAGCATGATTTGTTGTTGGATCAGTACAGAAATAATAAAAACAGTAAAAACAGGTAAATTAGTTGATGTGGATGGAAAAAGGTATCCTAGGATAATGGGGGACTCGCCTAAATTACTTAAACAGGTTTATAACCATGTCTCAATTATTTATTGTCAATTAGAGTTAATAATTGTCAGTTACGAACTCTTAGTTATAGCCTCAGTATTTTCCTGCTCAATCCGGAGTGTAAATACCAAGGTTAATTCCTTTGTGGTACTTAGACTATCTCAAAACCATATGTTGATAGTTACCATAAAAATGCAGATGTTTGTCAGGCAAAGCATTTAACAATATTTGCTGAAAGGAATTAAAACAAGTTTAACAAGAGAGACAGGTGGTAAATACTATTTTACGTAATATTAGAATCAAAACCTCATCCTAGGATACAAAAGAAAATTACTCAGGCATTAACGGAGATAAAAAGATAGCACAGATAAATTTAGACATTATTTCAGAGAAAGAACGGGACTGCTCTCGCTCTCACTTCTGCTGCCTCTCTACTATTTCTTTTGTTTCTGCGTGAGTATCGAATGTTGTGGTGTTACGGGAGAAGACGAATGGAAGAGAATGATGGAGTGTGGTGAGCGATGGTCTGTTGTGTTTAATCTCCCGTACGTGGTGTACCATTTATTGTTGAAGGTGCTGGGTTTATATAGAGGCAGAGGATGGTTGAACAATTTCCCTGTGGATACGACACTTGTTTTACTACTCCGACTAAGGTGCACTTGCCTTTTAGTTTGCTGTAAATCTATACATTAATATATATAGATTTACAGTAAACTAAAAGGCAAGTGCACCATAGTCGGAGTAGTACAACAAGTGTCGTATCCACAGGGAAATTGTTCAATTATCCTAGTATCGGTATTTAGTAAAAACAGTAAAAAGGGGGTTTAGCTGGAGGCAAGCTTGATTTGTTGTTGGATCAGTACAGAAATAGTAAAAACAGTAAAAACAGGTAAATTAGTTGATGTGGATGGAAAAAGGTATCCTAGGATAATGGGGGAATCGCCTAAATTACTTAAACAGATTTATAACCATGTCTCAATTATTTGTTGTCTATTAGAGTTAATAATTGTCAGTTACGAACTCTTAGTTATAGCCTCAGTATTTTCCTGCTCAATCCGGAGTGTAAATACCAAGGTTAATTCCTTTGTGGTACTTAGACTATCTCAAAACCATATGTTGATAGTTACCATAAAAATGCAGTTGTTTGAGAGGCAAAGCATTTAATAATATTTGCTGAAAGGAATTAAAACAAGTTTAACAAGAGAGACAGGTGATAAATACTGTTTTACGTAATATTAGAATCAAAACCCCATCCTAGGATACAAAAGAAAATTACTCAGACATTAACGGAGATAAAAAGATGGCACAGATAAATTTAGACATTATTTCAAAGAAAGAACGGGACTGCTCTCGCTCTCACTTCTGCTGCCTCTCTTCTATTTCTTTTGTTTCTGCGTGAGTATCGAATGTTGTGGTGTTACGGGAGAAGATGAATGGAAGAGAATGATGGAGTGTGGTGAGCGATGGTCTGTTGTGTTTAATCTCTCGTACGTGGTGTACCATTTATTGTTGAAGGTGCTGGGTTTATATAGAGGTAGAGGATGGTTGAAGATAGAGCTGGAGAGGAGAGACAGAACTGAGTACGCGTGAGGGATTTAAGGCGCCTGATGGTTTATGAGCATTCGACATGTCTGTAGGCGCCGCAAGGAAGACGCAATGTGGAATACGGTCGGCGAACAACTAGTCGCGTTAATTTCTGGATCTGCGTTGCATTTACACGCGTCCTTGTTTCTGTCCGTCCATTTATCCACGGACACATTCTTCCATACACACGTCCGCTCCGTGTCCGGCCTAATTCCCACGGACACACTTTGTGTCTGGCCTTAGTAGTGCGGACAAGACACGGACGACTCAAGCTCTGTCCGGCATTTGTAATGCAGACGAGACACGGACTCATTCACCCACATCCGGCCTTCTATCCGGTCATGGTTATGCGAACGTAAATGCCCTGTCCTGCCCTGGTTCCGCGGACAAGACCCGGACAATACTACTCACGTCCGGCCTTAGTTATGCGGACGCAACCCGGACGCAAGTCTTTGACTTGTTTTCTTTTGCGAACTTTGACCGGCTCTAGATTCTTCGTTTGGACTCCGTTTTTCGAGCAGTTTACGCCTATGCGTTCATCTCTTTGTCTACTTTGCATGTTTTAGTAATCAAAATACTCTTTGTATATTCCTTGTTGTATACTCCTCATGTAACCGATCCGGAGACAAAGGTTTTCATGTCCTCGGTCCCATGAATGAGACTTAGTAAAGAAAATACATGTAAACTCCAATTCCACTTTATGCTACTGCATCTACTCTTAACGTGGTTAATTGTGACCACTTGTAGGGAGTTTTAGGAATCATCCGACCCTGATGTGATCAGCATCAATGTTGAACTATCCTTTCACCCCAATTTGTGTTCAGTTTTCCTTGATCTGGCCAAGATCAAGTTCTACCTCCCACATCAACTTCGAACAACCAAATAATTATTTATGTAGCATTTTATATCTTTTATTCCTTTTAGTCATAATCATAAATCAATACATCTCCAAATTATGGAACTCAGTCCATCAGTCATTCTTAATCCACCTCTCAGCAATTACTTAGAGAATTTAATTCCTACCAGGTTCTACATCGGTCTCATACCGATTCATACCTCATAACATTACCATATTTGGTCTCATATCAATTCATACCTCATAACATTACCATATTTGGTCTCATATCAACACATATCATAGGGATATTTAATTCCCCTGGAGTTTCTACTCCTCTTTTCCTGAATTCTAGCACCAAAGTTAACGAGGTCATCCTCTAATACATCTGGTATTCGCATTTAATTGTGCGTAATAACCACAACCACACAAGAATGAATACATGTGATTATATAACATACGTATCAAACATCATAACTAATTGTATTATGCTATGCACACTGTAGGTTACATACTCAATAAGTGAAATACAGGCTAAGCGATTGTACGCTCTACCCCCCTTAAAATGGATTACGCCCACGTAATTAACATTATATCATCCTTGAACATAGGTTCAAGTTGTTTAGGTGTCATGGAGCATTCTGGCTCTCATGTAGTCTATCTCACATTATGATTGGGTCAGAGGATTTTCACCATGGTAATGGCTTAGTCTCTGTATCAAGGATTCTTATTGGTGTTCATACCAATCTTACAACTGTGTTCCAGTGTAGTCTCTAAGGCACCAAAGTATTTGGAAGATAAGTCGAATATTTTATTCGACTGGAAGTTGTGAGACACATCCTTCCATCTTCTCTTTTGTTAGGTATATCAAACCTTTAAGATACGGTCCACTAGCTTCTGCTGCGCGACTCTGATAATCTTGGGGCCTAGTTTGCCCTTCCTATCCTCTTCAATATGTTTACAGCTCTTTTGTATCCTTATAATTTAGGAATAAAGGTCTCTTAATGGACGCGTGGTATCTTTATCTATACACGGTCTCTATGAGCTATAGCTTGTCTATCCAGTTCTCTGGAGATCTGATGTTCATGCTGTTATTACGTATTTCAGCGTCTGAATTGTTTCCTACTAACTGGCTCTCAGTCTAAGATTTCTGTATTATCTGGTCTTACTGTTTAGTGCTTATTGCTCTTTACAGTTTCCTCAAAAATCTTGAAACATATGAACTGTTCATACTTACTAATTAGGGCTTCTCGCACTTCATAATTCTTAATTGTTTCCTCTTGGTTTAACTGAGTTCTTCCTCCTCCATTGTTCACGGTAACTTGCTGTTCTGGTGTGAGTTTGCATCGCTGACTGTCGTACGGAGTCGACTACTTCTCGTGTTCCTTACACTACTCGTTTACATATATGGGGTACCTTACTGATACATTGCCACTTACCCGACTAACTTATAAATAAGTCCATCAGGTCCATAAGCTCCTTTGGAGTGCAGTCGTCCCACATCTCGTTTAAGTATACTCGTAGTGTTCGTCACACGCTTGGTTATAGCTAATTTGTGAAGTATTCTATTGTCGATCTCCTCTTTCATCATTCCATAATAACGCACATGTCGTTCTTCTTGAACTTAGTCAAGGAATATCCATCTACTGGTTCATAACTACATTATAGCTTCGGTATTTAGTACAGACTCGATCCCTTAGTAATTTGAGGTCTCTTTCCTTAGAGCCTCTTATCTTATTTCTCTAGTCGATCCACTAGGAATGCAGTTCCAGCTCCTTACGGAATGGACAGTGTGCTTCCTGTGCAACCTTTAATCACATGGCCCAGGCTGAAATACCCCGAACTTAAATATAGGGATTAAAATTAATCTAATACGTATTTAAGGGCCTAATGGTACCAAATTAATATTGGTAAGGAAAAATAAACCCAAAAGAAAAAAAGAAACGCTTTAAAGGCGAAAAACACTAAATAAGCGTTAAATAACCGTATGAGGTATAAGACCTCGGTTAGAGTATTATATGGATTCTAAAGGTTTAATAAGACCAAAAAAAAATATGAGAACAACTCCCGAAGGAAACGGATCCAAATAATGAATTAAACGCTAATAGAGCTTTAGAGCACGTTTTTCGAGAAAACTCGAAAATGTGACTTTAAGTGGTCAAATGGACCCGTAAAAAAATTATAAATCATTAAATAAATGTTATTAAGCATTTATGGAAGCTTAATAACCGATAAAAATAAAGAAACGAGAAAATTCCGAAAAAACGGGCCCGGTTAGTGAAAAGTACCTAAACCGGGTAAAATGACGAGCGCTTTCTGTAAAAGACGAAAAACGCTCCAGCTAGTATAACTGTAGGGGGACCGATTTTAATAGGTAAATAAACCCCTCACACACTCACATACTAGCTATCTAATTAAAGAAGCAAAAAGCAAAAAGTGAGAAAAGTAAAAAGGGTACCTTACATACCCTCTCTCCTCTCATTTCTCTTCTCTCTCTCCCATTTCCCCCTTCCTCACCGATTTCTCTCACCCTCTCCCTCCTTGCTGCGATTTTGAGCTCCCCACTACAACAATGGAAGCTCCCTCTCTCTTCTCCATGCTCTACCTCCATGTGAGCTCCAAATGTAAAAATAATTACATATTTGAACTCCCCTCGTTCTCCTCTACATTTCCCTCTTTGCAAAATTCGAAAAGGATGAGTTTCATCCCCATGGGTTTTCCCCATTTGAAGAGAAAAGCACACCATTATGGAGCTTGGAGTCTCCCCTTTCCAACAAGGTAAAAATCTACATGAAAAACTCATGTTTTCTCCATCCCCCTTCATAACCGATTTTACCCTTGTGTAATGCCTCGTTTTTCTCTCTCTCCTTTGAGCAAAGTATCAACCTAGCAATGGTGGTGGATTCACCTTCTTAAACCAAGGGCTAAAACCCCTTCTAAAACTCTTCAAAGGTAAACCCTAGAATTTTTATTTTAAACACTTCAATGAATTAGTGTTAACTTAAGGGTTAGTAGTTTAATTACAATTGTTTTGTGTTTGGATGATGGGAATGGAGTTGGCAACTCCATTCCCCATATGGCCGATTTGGGGCAAGAAAGAAAGAAGAGGAGGATTGGAAAAAGGAATGAAGAATTATAAGCTCAAGGTAAGAGCTCCTCCTTAATGCTAAGTTTTAATGCATTAGAATAATGGGAATGGTGAACTAATTAAAGAACCCAAAATAATGTATTAGTAATACCATTTTGGAAGTTTGAGTATTTGTGAATTAGTATGTGGATTGTAGGCATTGGAGCCAAGTATGTTGTGTATGAGTATTTGTTTGATGTGTGATATTGGTGTATTGGGAAGGAATTTGTATTTGTATGTTGCTGGTAGAACCCTTGTGGTTTGGCTAGAATAAGTATGAATTTGGTGAGAAAACTGTGTGTATGGATAAGTTAGAAATGTAGGTGAATCATGGCAAAATTTTGGTAGGAATATGTACATGTATGGAAGACTTGGTGAATGGGAAAACCAAGGTGTGTATTGGAGTTAGTAGAGATGTTAGTAGCTATGGAATGGTAGTAGTAGTAGTATGTGAAATAAGAAGTATAAATCTGTAGCAAGAAGTATTGGATTTCATTGGAGGAACTAGGAAGAATTAGACTACAAGACTTAGTAAAGTGAATGTTGGACTTGGGTATAGATGTGTAATTGCTTGGAAATGTATTGGGATGCTAATAATGGTATTGGTGGTAGGAGTATTGAGTGTTAGAATTGGAACAAAAATCTGTAGCATTGAAGGATGAAATTGTGTAAGTTGATTGATGGATTTAGTAAAGAGCTTGTGGATGAACTAAGGCAATTTGGAGGGCCTAGGTAGTGTTTAAACATGTGGGATTATAGGTAGGAAGATTGGAGAAACAATGGGCAAAGTATAGAACTGAAAACAGAACTAAAAATGCAAATACTGGGCCGGACCGACCTTGGGACCGAACTTGCAAGGTCGGTCGAGCCCAGATTTACAAAGACGGGAAAGCTTCTGGAATGGACCGAACTTGCGACCGGACTTGCAAGTTCGGTCGGACTAGAGAAATTCACCCGTCTATAACCTACTGGAATGGACCGACCTTGCGACCGGACTTGCAAGGTCGGTCGACACAAAATTTTTCCGTCTTGTAAGTTACTGGAATGGACCGACCTTGCGACCGGACTTGCAAGGTCGGTCGGGCTAAAAATTTCACGTCAGGTAACTCACTGGAATGGACCGACCTTGGTAACAAGAACTGTACTTTGTGTATATAATGAATATGTGGACTCGGAAGGAGGTAAGTATGTATTGGGTGTTTATGTTGTACTTCCTGTATGTAATGAAGTGTATGTATGTGTGTATGTCTTGCGTAATGTATTGTAATATTGTGTACAAAGCATGTATGCATGTATGTTTGTATGAAAATGAACTGCATGTATTCGACCAAGTGGTCGGCGTACCCTCACTAGTACGCGGGGTATGCGGTTTCATGCGCAGCGAAAGCTGACCCCCTAGGGGGAACGTTTTTAGTGTGCAGGTACTCGAAGCGAATATGGTCAAGATAAGAGACCGGAGGCACACCCTTGTATTTAGAAGTAAGTAGCGTGTGAGGAACGGGTAGTAAGTAGCCTCTTAGTGAGTATGTATGAACTTGGAAGAAGCATTGTAATTGTATTGGGAACCTAGTAAACTCGGTTATGTATTTTGTATTGTATGGTTTACGAAGGAGTAAAGTATTGAATGGAACCTTGTAGTATTCGTTTGATGAATGGAGTATGTGTCGTGGAAGTGTAGTACTCGGGATTCCGGTCCATCAGACCGATGCTGTATGTAGTAGCAGTAGCCTTGTTAGTCACGTGGGTGACTAACGGCATTGTATCACCCACTGTATGTAAGTATGTATCCGCTGCATGACTCTGGAAGCACGAGGAGATTGGACGGTAATGATTGTATTAATAGTAGGGGTGTTACAAAAAGTGGTATCAGAGCGAAGTGTCGCCCTGATGACTGGAAATACCGAGTTAGGAAGTAGAAGCTTAGGGCTAAGGGCTGAGTGTTAGCATTAGAGATATGCTAGTTAGGAACTACCGGTGAGTACCGGATACCTACAATACCAGTCCTGCCCGCCGCAAACCCCACTGTATAACTTGGGAAAGGATGCCAGAGAGAAGAAAAGCCTTCTCATACTCGGGGAAAACCCGATCTGGCAGTTGTGAAGCAATCCCACAGTAAACAAGAACCGACATATGATAGATTCCAAGAATTGGAAGTCCCGGAGATGGATCCTGGTTGAACCATAACACCGCACGTAATAGCGGTAGGATGAACACTCCAACCACGAGGAGGCTACAACTTACAACAGCATGGAGCGACGTGCTTAGCAGTCGCGAAACCTAGCTAGTCAACCAACAGCAGGAAAGAAGCACTAACCGTGCAACGGAATGAAAAACGGAGCGGTAACGGAACCCGAGACACAAGTCTACGGGATAGTAATACTTGAATAATACCACCAACGGTATGCTAGCAGACTAAGGACATAGTCGGAAGCGGTTAACTCCAAAACTATAATGCCATTAAGGTTATAGTACCTGGGCAATAAGCTCAGACAACTACAAGAACAACCATGAGATACAATCCAATAGGACAACAAGCGTAGTACCTAAACGAGGAAGGCTCAGTAACCACCACAAATGTGTGGGAACGAGCCACAAGGAACGACATTAAACCAAATAGAACGGGAACCTCCAAGGACTGGAGGAGTACCCAGATCTACGACAGCCATGTCTAGACCACCAAGAAGCTACCTAAAGGAGCGAGTATACCAATTATAGATCAATAAGATCGAGGGAAGCGTCAACAAGACTAACAAACACAAATGGAAACCATACCGTGATCGGTATAGGATTACTCAAAAACCGCCAGTACCACGCACTTGCTACGGCAAGTGCAGTAAGAACATGAACAGGTAAAGGAACACTCACACGTCACAAGTACATAGTAATGTACGGTGACCGTAATGAAACAACCACAGGATCACACATCCTAACAACCAGACGTATGAAACCTTGGGAGGGCTTAACGGCCGACTACTGTACTTACCAGTCAGCGAGAAGCTAGACTTGGTCAAGACCTCAAGCATGGCTATGCCATGAGAGATTTCTTTTAACACCGAACCATATTTTAAAACCCAAAAATTTTCTTTCAAAACCATAAACCTTCTTTTGAAACCTTGGATTTTAAAACCAGACCAACAGCATTACGGTGAGTATCATAGAATGATACAAGAGGAGTTGGCAACAGAATACTTCACCTAGGCGTGTGACGAACACTACGAGTGTACCCGTTACGGGATGTGGGACAACCGCACTCCGAAGGAGCTTGCGGGCCCGACATATAGTTGGGTAAGTGGTAACGTATCAATACGGTACCCCACGTATGTATACATGTAGTGTGCGACGCACGGGAAGTAGTCAACTCCGTTCTACGGACCATGAGTGAGTTCAAACCGGAACAGCTGGACACCTCAGACGATCAAGTATCAAGGAACTCAGAGAATCCATCTGGAGATGAGGAATAAGAACTAGGAAGTGCAAAGAGCACATACTAGTAAGTATAGACATTGGATATGTCTCAAATAATCCAAGCAATTACCTGACAGCTGGATGGAATGCCCACCCTAAACACATTAAGACGAATGCCTAACGTGAACCTAACAATACTCAACAAATTGGGCGGAATTCCCAAGAGCAATCACAAGATTACTACGAAGCACAATCCATAATCGGAGAGGATATTTAAACCTAGTCTCAAGCACTGGGAGCAAGTATAAACGGTCTACCCAACGACGGGAGACGACATAACCCGAAAGGAGATAGCTTAATGCAATGCCATAAGACGGTATAGAGGACAACACATGTTATAAACATTAGCCGGATGTAACGGCACAGCTACCAACACCCAGGAGCGATCCTTGAAGGGTGTCTGCGTTAACAACAGTTGAACAAGCGTAATGATATGAGCACGGGAGCTAAAACGAACACTCGGATAGGACACCGAAGGGATTTCACTTAACAGGAAATGCCCTAAGATACTGAGAGGCACCTATTAACACCAGATTGCCTAAAGGGTCTCCTATGAACGGAAGCGTGATGTCACGACTTACCATGGAGCCAATAATATCTCAATCTATGACGGTATACATGGAGTGGAGACATGTATAAGCAGCTTGCAGGGGGCATAGCTTGCAGCAATACGGCTCAGAAGCCGTAAACCAAATACGTTATATGAACTCAAACGGTTGCAAAACCCACACCATTGGTAACAAGACTTGCAAGAGGGATCGCCTCATACGACAAGAAATCAACAACTGGACCATAAATTCAAACCCAACATCCTGAGTGGCTTGGAGTAATGGCCAACTCAGTGTCACTGTCACTAGAGCACCAGTCTAGTATACAGTTGACAAGCATTTAATTACCCTTCATGCCTACTGTAGCAGTAATAACACAGAGGCATAAGAATCAGGATAATGCCAACAATGGCCTAGTCCACACTTGGACACTACGAGAAACCCAAGGGAACGTACCCCTCATTGGCCAAGACCACCAATGTGGTGAAGATGTGAACCCTTAGAAAGGCTTCCATCTATTATAACAGAAAAGCCTACGCATATAGATATTGCCAAGGGGCGATGGAATAAGGAAATGAGATTTCCAAACCATTACAACGTAAAGGATTAAGCATACCCATATGCACCTAGGCATGTGGAGAACCATTGTATAAACACCAACTTGATGAACCTCGTCATGAGATCTATGAGTGGAAACAAACCCCTCAACGAGAACTTTCATTTATCAATGACAGAGTACTCTTCAATTGGAGAACGGGACCAGAAAACCCTTGAAGCTTCATGGGATGTCCCGGTGATGTACATACAAGAATAAAGCCGCACGGCTAGAGCCTATAACCAATGCTCAGCTTTGGGAGGACAGTAATTGTCAAAAACAATCAAGGTGAGTGCACATTGCACACCATGAATGACCAACGCTCAAGAGAGCTTGTAACCCGGTAAATTGCTACTTATCCTTGGTCAACCAAGATACTTGGTAAATTGTATCACAAATGATGATAGAATGTGAGGTAAGTTAACCTACACAAAAAACCTAAGTGGAATAAGACATCTCAACATTGGGAAGATAATAAGATTGTCGTATGCTACGACAACCGTCATACACACAAACACAGGAAACTCCAAGTGTATTTACACCATAAGGAAATGGTGCCAATGACAATGGCAATGAGTAAAGAGAAACTATCACAGTAACGGAAACAGTAAAAACGATGTTGTACAATGAGTAAGAATACGGTGCGCAACAGGCGACCGCTATGAGGAAGTAGTTAAGCAATGACACGGAGTATAAGTATAAGATGACACACAGAAATATTCTTTCCTATCACATAAGTGACTTACTATCAAGCGTTTACGCCTCTGCACTCTGTATGACTGAGTGTTTTGGCATTGCACTTGTTCAGCTAATGATCTAATGAGATGGCTAGGATATGGAGAATGTAAACCGTAGTAAATCTTTACTTTCACCACAGACATGGCACAAGCCAATTAAGCAAGCTTAGCAACAAACCGTGCGGCCTAAGGCCAAAGAAGCACGAAGAGTGCGAAACACACTAACAATCACAGATGTGAATTCCAATGGAATAAAAGGTGAAAGGAGACTTAAGAAAGTCACTAGGACCGACGCATATCAATGCAAGGTCATACAAGTAAAAGACACTTGTACTGAACCAGAAGAACTGGTATAACTTGGAAACTAGTGACAACAGAGGAAGCACTACAACTGAGTAGTGACTTAACCTCGCCCGACAATAAGTCGGAAGAGCTTAGCGAATGATCGTGGAAGTACAAATAGTGTGTATACTAGATTGCCAGAGAGCTGGTTATAAACCTACAACTCATTGAGTTCAAACACGGTAAAAGAATACCGTATTTGTTTAGTAAACCTTATTCCCATAATAGACGGATAAGAAGGTGATGTATAGCACATTAATGATAACACGAAGGGTAAGTAACCCAAGCTATCAGGGTCGCGCAGCAGAAGCTAGTGGGCCCTAGCTAGGAGGCAATATACCTAGTAAGTATAATAGAATGGCTGTTAATACCTTGAAGCCGGTTAGGCTAGAACCGAATCAATTATGAGTTAAATAAACTCATATAGGAACTCTTGGTGCAAAGACTAAACCATTGGTATGGTTAAGATCCCTTTGACCAGAGCATATTGTATAGTATACGGTAGTGAAGCTAAACGCTTCAGTTTGCCCAGACTGATTAAACCAAAGTTTAATAATAATAAAATATGGTAGATTACGTGGGCGTAATCCCTTTTAAGGGGGTAGAGAGAAAACCGCTTAACGTAAGTTTTGTGAATAAAACACATAAACCATAATGTGCAGAGCACAAATGAGAACCAAATTGATGATTGATACTATGTTAAATAAACATAAGTACTCATTCATATTGTAATTATGGTAATTAGGCATTAAACATGCAAATACCATGGAATGGATATATCTATCTTGTAACACCAATGTAAGAGTATTAGTAAAAGAAAAGTAATGAGTAGTGGACGGAGCTCCACAAGTATTGTAACCTTTGAAGAAGTAGTACGAAATGAATGAGGATAGTAGATGAATGAAGTTTATGAGTAGTGGAATCGTAAGTAAAATATTTGAAACAATTGAAGTCAACTAAATCTTATAAGTGTAGTATTCCTTAGTTAGAATATTGGAGATGATGGTGAGTAATGGATGGAAGTAGTGAAGGGTGATGAAATGAGCATTAGGATTGAACCATGGAGTAAAGCATTTGGGAAGTAGAGTGAGGATGATTGATGGATTGATTTCATCCTTTGGAGATGTATGAATTCGTAATCACGACTAGAAAGAATAAAAAGATAGAAAATGAAAACAATTAAATTATTTGTTTGGTTGAACCTGATGTGGGAAGTCGAACTTGATCCTGATCAGATCAAGGGAAACCGAACACAAATTGGGGTGGAAAGATAGTTCAACACTGATGCTGATCACATCAGGGTCGAATGATTCTTGAAGCTCCCCTCAAGTGGTCACAAGAATCACACATAGGATAGAAGTAATGAACATAAATTGGAATCTGGAGTTGTATGTTTTAAAGGATTTCTATGTAGCCGTGGGGAAGGATTTTCCATAGACTGGAGATTAAGTATTGTTGGAAGCTGGTACGGGAGAAGATAGTAGTATATTACGTTGTATTATTCCAAGGGCAGCGGGACATAGAGGAGTCCCGTGTCTAGACGACCGGAGCGCCTACGGGAGTGGAATGTGTATTGCATTGCTTTGGGAATAGCTTTGCATTGTATATATGTATAAGTTGGTAATGAGGAACCGGATGGTCAGTAGTAATGCGGATTGGAGTAACTATAGTACATTGGTATGGTATGGTATGTAGAGACCCTGAGTAATGGATTTGGGAATTGTAAGGAGGAAGAAGGTATGGCTTTGGTACTAGACACGTAAGAATGAGTAAGCATTGTAAACCTATAACCTCGAGCAACTTTGAGGACAAAGTTCTTAAGGGGGGTAGATTGAAATACCCCGAACTTAAATATAGGGATTAAAATTAATCTAATACGTATTTAAGGGCCTAATGGTACCAAATTAATATTGGTAAGGAAAAATAAACCCAAAAGAAATAAAGAAACGCTTAAAAGGCGAAAAACGCTAAATAAGCGTTAAATAACCGTAGGAGGTATGAGACCTCGGTTAGAGTATTATATGGATTCTAAAGGTTTAATAAGACCAAAAAAATATATGGGAACAACTCCCGAAGGAAACGGATCCAAATAATGAATTAAACGCTAATAGAGCTTTAGAGCACGTTTTTCGAGAAAACCCAAAAATGTGACTTTAAGTGGTCAAATGGACCCGTAAAAAATTATAAATCATTAAATAAATGTTATTAAGCATTTATGGAAGCTTAATAACCAATAAAAATAAAGAAACGAGAAAATTCCGGAAAAACGGGCCCGGTTAGTGAACAGTACCTAAACCGGGTAAAATGACGAGCGCTTTCTGTAAAAGACGAAAAACGCTCCAGCTAGTATAACTGTAGGGGGACCGATTTTAATAGGTAAATAAACCCCTCACACACTCACATACTAGCTAACTAATTAAAGAAGCAAAAAGCAAAAAGTGAGAAAAGTAAAAAGGGTACCTTACATACCCTCTCTCCTCTCATTTCTCTTCTCTCTCTCCCATTTCCCCCTTCCTCACCGATTTCTCTCACCCTCTCCCTCCTTGCTGCGATTTTGAGCTCCCCACTACAACAATGGAAGCTCCCTCTTCTTCTCCATGCTCTACCTCCATGTGAGCTCCAAATGTAAAAATAATTACATATTTGAACTCCCCTCGTTCTCCTCTACATTTCCCTCTTTTCAAAATTCGAAAAGGATGAGTTTCATCCCCATGGGTTTTCCCCATTTGAAGAGAAAAGCACACCATTATGGAGCTTGGAGTCTCCTCTTTCCAACAAGGTAAAAATCTACATGAAAAACTCATGTTTTCTCCATCCCCCTTCATAACCGATTTTTACCCTTGTGTAATGCCTCGTTTTTCTCTCTCTCCTTTGAGCAAAGTATCAACCTAGCAATGGTGGTGGATTCACCTTCTTGAACCAAGGGCTAAAACCCCTTCTAAAACTCTCCAAAGGTAAACCCTAGAATTTTTATTTTAAACACTTCAATGAATTAGTGTTAACTTAAGGGTTAGTAGTTTAATTACAATTGTTTTGTGTGTTTGGATGATGGGAATGGAGTTGGCAACTCCATTCGCCATATGGCCGATTTGGGGCAAGAAAGAAAGAAGATGGGGATTGGAAAAAGGAATGAAGAATTATAAGCTCAAGGTAAGAGCTCCTCCTTAATGCTAAGTTTTAATGCATTAGAATAATGGGAATGGGTGAACTAATTAAAGAACCCAAAATAATGTATTAGTAATGCCATTTTGGAAGTTTGAGTATTTGTGAATTAGTATGTGGATTGTAGGCCTTGGAGCCAAGTATGTTGTGTATGAGTATTAGTATTGATGTTTGATGGAGTATTGGTGTATTGGGAAGGAATTTGTATTTGTATGTGTGCTGGTAGAACCCTTGTGGTTTGGCTAGAATAAGTATGAATTTGGTGAGAAAACTGTGTGTATGGATAAGTTAGAAATGTAGGTGAATCATGGCAAAATTTTGGTAGGAATATGTACATGTATGGAAGACTTGGTGAATGGGAAAACCAAGGTGTGTATTGGAGTTAGTAGAGATGTTAGTAGCTATGGAATGGTAGTAGTAGTAGTATGTGAAATAAGAAGTCTAAATCTGTAGCAAGAAGTATTGGATTTCATTGGAGGAACTAGGAAGAATTAGACTACAAGACTTAGTAAAGTGAATGTTGGACTTGGGTATAGATGTGTAATTGCTTGGAAATGTATTGGGATGCTAATAATGGTATTGGTGGTAGGAGTAGTGAGTGTTAGAACTGGAACAAAAATCTGTAGCATTGAAGGATGAAAAACTGTTGTAAGTGTGGAAGGGAAGTGATGAAATTGTGTAAGTTGATTGATGGATTTAGCAAAGAGCTTGTGGATGAACTAAGGCAATTTGGAGGGCCTAGGTAGTGTTTAAACATGTGGGATTACAGGTAGGAAGATTGGAGAAACAATGGGCAAAGTATAGAACTGAAAACAGAAATAAAAATGCAAATACTGGGCCGGACCGACCTTGGGACCGAACTTGCAAGGTCGGTCGAGCCCAGATTTACAAAGACGGGAAAGCTTCTGGAATGAACCGAACTTGCGACCGGACTTGCAAGTTCGGTCGGACCAGAGAAATTCTCCCGTCTATAACCTACTGGAATGGACCGACCTTGCGACCGGACTTGCAAGGTCAGTCGACACAAAATTTTTCCGTCTTGTAAGTTACTGGAATGGACCGACCTTGCGACCGGACTTGCAAGGTCGGTCGGGCTAAAAATTTCACGTCAGGTAACTCACTGGAATGGACCGACCTTGGGACCGGACTTGCAAGGTCGGTCGGCCCTGTAACTTTCCAGCGTATTATCCTACTGACTTCGACCGACCTTGGGACCGACCCTGGGTAAGGTCGGTCGGGTCATACAAAAAAAAAATTAAAAATTAAATAATAATAATATATATATGTAAATATATATATGTATACCCACATATACATATGTACATCTATGTAAGAATACCGATGTTAAGTAAGAAAACTAACTTAAAGGAAGTAAACAATGTGTAAGTATAAGAACATTAAGTGAAACCGAAACAACGGGACAACGGGGTAAGTACGGGAGTAGCAATTATGTATGTAATATAATGCGTAGTATTGATTGAACCGTTTGGCATGTAGCCAGGGGTTCAAGAATAGGACTCAAGGAACAAATAAGGACTAAGGAACAAGAGGGCACCGGTAAAGTAAATTGCAGAAAAAGGTATGATTTCTTCATGCCCTGGTTACCCCGATTTGTGTGCTTATTTGATCACCTAAATAAGATAAGTGCATGAATCGGACTATATTGCACTTACCTGTGCTTGACTTATGTTGTTCTCGATATTTATTGTCTTGAGCACTAGTTTGTATAATTCATGAAATGTATGAATGATGATGGCTTGTATTTGAATCTTGTATGGTACTCAAGTATTGTATTGTATTTTGTATAAATGGGTATTGAGCATAGTAATTGTGTACGTGGCTTGTATGAATGACTTCTGCTAATTCCTAACTACCTAACTCCTAACTTAAGTGAGTAAACCGGAATGAGTAGAAGTCCGATATAGCTTCGGCCACGCGTGAGGATACGGAGTCACAAGAGGTTGGCTGCAATTCCTGACTCTTAAACTGGTCCGCGGCCCAAATCCCTTAAATGGGTAGCATCCCGGATTGGTGAGTCAAGTAAATCCCGGAGGTGGGACGGTGTAGTCCCAGGGCCGGAGGTCCCGATGACTTAACTTGAGTAAGAGTAAGAGTAAGTAAGTATGGATCCATAAGTATGTATGAGTATGAGTATGTATGTGTATGTATGAAGTAACGAGTAAAAGAGTAATCTCCACCCGATTAACCCGGGTGGACCAATGAAGCTAACAAGAACTGTACTTTGTGTATGTAATGAATATGTGTGTGGACTCGGAAGGAGGTAGTATGTATTGGGTTGTTATGTTGTACTTCCTGTATGTAATGAAGTGCATGTATGTGTGTATGTCTTGCGTAATGTATTGTACTATTGTGTACAAGAGCATGTATGCATGTATGTTTGTATGAAAATGAACTACATGTATTCGACCAAGTGGTCGGCGTACCCTCACTAGTAGGATGCGGGGTATGCGGTTATCATGCGCAGCGAAGCTGACCCCCTAGGGGGAACGTTTTTAGTGTGAGGTAACTCGAAGCGAAATAGGGTCAAGATAAGAGACCGAGGCACACCCTTGTATTTAGAAGTTAGTAGCGTGTGGAGAAAGGGTATAAGTAGCCTCTTAGTGAGTATGTATGAACTTGGAAGGAAGCATTGTAATTGTATGGGAACCTAGTAAACTTGGTTATCGTATTTGTATTGTATGTTACGAGGAGTAAAGTATTGAATGGAACCTTGTAGTATTCGTTTGATGAATGGAGTATGTGTCGTGGAAGTGTAGTAGTCGGGATTCCGGTCCATCAGACCGATGTTGTATGTAGTAGCAGTAGCCTTGTTAGTCACGTGGGTGACTAACGGCATTGTATCACCCACTGTATGTAAGTATGTATCCGCTGCATGACTCTGGAAGCACGAGGAGATTGGACGGTAATGATTGTATTAAACCAATCACTTAACCTTTTCCAATTAAATTCCACCTCAGGCGTCATGTCAAGACAACCCTTAATAACTTATTAATGGACGATAGTCCCCTGGGTTCCAATGGAACCGTTACCAGCTGACCTTATGGCCCTGGATAATTAAATGACCGATCCGGTCGAACCTGTGCACCAACGGCAGTGCCCTCTGCCATCCCCGAATGTGGCTGATGGATTCCCTTGAGTGACTCCCCATTGAAGTCTCTCGTAGTGATACGATGCGCAATCAGAAAGTCGAAACAATCTGGATTCCTCTCTTTATAAGTTAGCCCTTTAGTCAGTGATACAATAACCAATCCTTGAGTTAAGACTATAATAGTTGATCATCAGTTAGGTTCAATAATACCTAAAGGTCAGTTAGTCTTGTTCCAGTTTAGATATATAAACTTCCAATCATAAGACGTTCGCGTATAAACACAACGCAACAATGTTGAGCAATACAGTATACAATATCATATACATAAAATCACAGATATCGCTCTTAAGCAATTAACACAAAACGTCTGGACCTTAGGATAATCCTTAGGACATTCAGACCACACAATTAACATACCGTTCACCGTGTAACTGCTAGCTTGACAATTCACGCTCTAGAAATCTCTTCCCGTATGCTGTTAAATTTACATGCAATACCGGGTAATATTAATATAACTGTTCACTAAATATTACAGTACTAACACTGTAGAGTTCATACTCGTAGCATATTAACTCTGTATGTTCTTTATTTCCCCCTGTTTATTTAACAGTGGTTCTAGGTAGTTTATCAGTTCATTATTTTATGTAGTATTCACATGTGATAATGAATTTCTACCTTATACTATATTTCTATTTCATTAATCATATGCCCTATTTATTTCCACTTACTCCATAAATCAATATGATTTGGTTATTTTTATTATAACCACATTTATTTTAAAAACCTTATATTATACTCCTTAATACAGCATAATACATTATATTACTTAATTTCAATTCCTTTCTTAATTAAATCACAAAACCATCCTTATGTTTTCGGTAATTACTTAACGAACACTTTAACTTTGAAAATTACCAAGAGACCATATAATTTTCGGAAATTATATTTGTACCCACTAATTCTCACAAATTATTATATAACCACATAGCCTTTAACTTACCAAATGCCACATTAAATTTCAGTATTTACAAACTTGATTTACTAATCTTTATAAATTACCAAATAACCATATAACTTTTACAATTTACTAATTATCCATATTAACTTTCGGAAATTGCAAAACCAATATAGTAGTTTTTATAAATTACCAAATGGCCTCAATTATTTTCGGTCCTAGCATATACTTTTCTTAAATTTACATTTTAATCCCAACACCTTATATAAGTTACATATTGTCTTATAAACTATGGTTTTAATACTTGATTTATTAAAGTAACCAAGTGACCCATATATTTTCGTAAATCACACTTTCGCCCCAAATCAATTTCGGTTTTAACATTGGATTTTCTTATATTCACAATTTAACCTCAAAACTTTATATAAGTTACATATTAACTTATAAACTATAGTTTTAATATTTAATTTTCTTAAATAACCGAAATGGCCCATATACTTTTATAAATTACATTTCCACCCCTTGTCCAATTCGGTTTTACTTAATAATTTCTATAAGTTACATATTCACCCCATAACTTTTATAAACTTAATATTTTATGTCATAAATCATTTTAACCCATAGTTTTTGGTCAACACTTTGACCAAGACTTAATTTCATAATTAATACTTTAATATATCCATAGATTCACAAGTAATTCGGTTTCACCTCTTATCTTTTCCAATACTTACAAAATAGTCCCAAAACTTATAAATTGTTATTTTAACACTTAAACACTTATTTAAATTCACCAAAATTCTTAATATTAATTCCTACCTTATATTATACCATAATTATACCAAAAAACTCCTTAAACTCTCGGCTTTCATATTTTGCACACCAAACTTCTCAAAATTTATATTTTTGCCACATAACTTATTTAACTAGCCATTTAAATACTTGTAGCTATTTTTAATGTTCCCAAAATTTATAATATAAGCTAATATACTTATATACTTTCAAAAATCATCAATTAACACATTTCATTCTCGGCCATAATAATACCTTACTATATAGTTTTTAAAACTTGATTTAAACCTTATAATATATACTTATAAATGTATATAAGCCATATAACACTTCTAAAAATTATGCTAATGACTTAGAATGATTATAAACTCAAAATAGAACATATTATTCTTAGATATTTTGGTTTAATAATATGTGTATCATATTTAATTTTTGTGACACAATTTTATACCTTAAGGTAATAATCTTACCTTATATGTTATAAATTATTTTTCTTGATACTTTAACTCCAAGTATTTTTGGCCTTAAGTTATTTAGAGGTTAGACATAATTTTTATACCAAAGTTTGAAGCTTAAATCAAGCTTAAACTTAATAAACCTTACTTATATAAACTTACTCCTTAAATCAAGACAATTCTTGTACTTGATTTCTCCTTGAATTCCAAGCTCCTCCAATGGTATTTTCTTGAAGAACTTTCGGCCTCCTTATAAATATTTAGGAGATCCATTTGTTAGACTTCTAACAAGAATTTATAAATAAGATTTGAAGTAGTTTTACAAGAGTTTACCTTAGGAATTTTTCAAGGAATTTTCGGTAGACCTTGAGATGATTGTAGATCTATTTCCTTCATGAAATGATGCAGAGAACCTTGGTTTAGAAGTTCATAATTTTCGAAAATTGCCTAAGGTAATTTACTAGGATTTTCAACATGAAAATATACCTTAACTTGATCTGGTTGTTCCTTGTGTTGTTGTTGAATCTAGGAACCTCCTTGGAACACCTATGCTTGGTGAAAATTGTAGGAGTTGCTAGGATGATTTCTTGCTTCAAGACTTAGTAGATTTAACTAGGAATTTACATAGAAATGGTGTTAGAACTTAGATCACCATTAATGGAGCTTTGAAGCTCTAAGGTATGAACTATCAAATGAAAAAGAAAAGAGAGAAGAAGAGAGGCATACCAAATCGGCCAAAGGAAGGGCAAATGAGAATGGATACTCACATAGCAAGATAAGGAAAGGAATGAAAGATAGAATTATTTTGACAATAATTGTCAAATTGTTTAATCTTTCATTTGTTTATTAATTTGGTGTTTGGCTCAAGAAAAGCTCTCATTATTGATGCTTGTGTTCGGCTATAGACAAGGGAGGTAGAAGACTTGTTTGCCAACTTGAAACTAGAAGACAAATGGTAAGATAGGTAGGTATTTCTTTTGATTTTCTTAAGGCAATTAACATGTCATTAGTGACTCCATTCACCTTGTTTATACGGCTGCATATGGCTGTTTGGAGGCTGATTGCTCTAGTTTATATTAGACATAGATTTATGCTAGTTAGGTACATGTTCCCTTGACTAATTAATGAGGCAATTATTCCACCTTTTCTCCACATATAAATCGGTAATGGTGCTATTTGTATATACTAGATTTTTGTCTATTTTTGACCAAGAATTATGCTTAGTTAGGTAGTGTTTTCTTTTGACTAGTTAACAGCAATCATTCATCCTTTATTTGTATAGAAATCGGCAGCACATGTGCCATAGGATAACTTGTTTTGTTTGTTTTCATTACATAAGTCTAGAGTAGGTTCTAGTCTCTTATTTAATTGCATTGTTGTTCATATACTAATTCCCTTGCTGTCTTCTTGTAGGTACACGGTAATGGAGGTCTTATTTTGACTCAAATTATTTGATACTTTAGCATATAATACATGGTAAGTGAGTCACATTACCATAAGGCAATTTTCAAACCAAAAACTAGTCAAAATAGACTACAAATGGCGCATGCAATGGGGATTAATTGGGATTGATTTTTGATTTAATTATTGTCACACTATATTTTACTAAGACCATATTATAACATGTAATAGGTTCCAGCATTTATTTGGTACATTTATATCATGGTAAAAGATGAAAGTTTTAAGGTAAAAATGCTGATTTTAGGTACCTTTTTGACCCAAAAATCGCCCCCATTTGTACTATGAATTTAGTACTGGCATTAATTGATTTAGATGATCAATTTATCCCCTTTTAAGATTACCAACTCATGGTTCCTCAAAAACTTCAAGGCAATTGCGTAAAACACATTTTTGTGACACCCAAAGGTGCGTTTTTGTGCTTTAAGGATTTTCTGGAAAATAAGTAGTCGCTATGAGTTCCAAGTGTTTATTGACATTTTTATAGTCAATAATAATATGTTAAGGTGTTACATTGAATTATATGGGGTTATATCAACTCGAAACACAACTCCCGGGCTAACCGGGCAAAAAGAAGCGTAAGAAATTCCTTCGAGCACTTTGTTTATTTTTGAGAAAGTAGCTCGAGTATTCTCTTTAGAATGTTGAGTAATGATGTTAGGAACTCTTAGAATAATTTATATAGGACTTTATGCCACCTCGGCACTCCTCCAGGGCATTCCCGGGTGTTTATGGGACCCTCATAAGGCATCTCCTAGCACTTTACGTTTAACTGAGAATTTAGTATGAGTACCTCATCTTAAATGTTTATTAAGGTGTTATGGTGCATTTGGAATGAAGTGTAATGCTTTACTTCATCCTATAATATATTTCCGGGACTTTCGGGCCTTAAGGGCCTTTAAGGGAACTCCCGAGCCTTTTGTATTTTTACTCAGTTTTAGATGAGGTCCTGTATTCTAAGGGTCACATAATGATCCTTGATTAACTTCATGTGAAGTTTATAGCTTATATAACTTGTTTATCTTATGGTCGGGCTTTAACCCTCGTTTTTGACCTTAAGGAGTTTAGGTGCGTTTTAACGCCCAAGTGTTTATATACTTTCTTATGGTTTAATAATCCCCTAAATAATACTTATTTATCATTATTTAATTATACAAAGGTTAGGGGTATTTCAATGTGAAAAACTACCAGTTCATCATGAAGTCTCAAAATTATTTTACCTCCTTCAACATCAATTAAAGTATGGGCAGTTCTCATAAAAGGTCTACCTAGAATTAGTGGAACATCTTTATCTTCCTCAATGTCAATAACAATGAAATCAGCAGGGAAAATAAATTTGCCAACAGAAACCACTAAATCTTCAACTTTTCCTCTAGGGTAGATTATGGAACGATCAGCTAGTTGTAGCTGCACAGAAGTAGGAGAGCATTGACCTATACCTAATTTTTGAAAGATAGATAAAGGCATTAAGTTAATACTGGCTCCTAAATCGCATAACCCATTACCACAATTTATGTCTTCTATCGCGCAGGGAATGATGGGAAGACCTGGATCTCCCAATTTCGGTGGTAGCTTCTTTAAGAGTACTGCAGACACTCTTTCGGTTAATTTCACCGTGTCATTTTCCTGTAAAGATCGCCTGTTAGATAAAATATCTTTCATGAATTTTGCATAAATAGGCATTTGTGTTAAGGCATCAGAAAAAGGAATATTAATAGTTAATTTCTTAAAAATGTTAAGAAATTTTCCAAATTGGTCATACAAATTCTTTTTCTTTAATCTATCAGGAAATGGAATTGGAATATCATATGAAACCTGAGACGGTTTAATAGTAAGGGATGTAGGAGACTCCTTCTCCTTGGGAATTATTACTTCCTCTTTTTTAGATTGAGGATCTCTTTGTTCGTCAGATTCCTTCTCAGCTTCAGGGGCATCAGATATCAGCTCTTTTCCGCTTCTCAGGGTTATTGATTTTGCATGCTCCCTTGGATTTGGATCAGTCTGGCTCGGGAGTGACCTTGTTGGTCTTTGAGCCAGTTGTTCTGAAATCTAACTTATCTGTCTTTCTAAATTTGTGGTTATAGTAGCCTGATCAGCAACTTTGGCTTCTATCTCATCAAATTTTGAATTTGTTGCCTGACCTTGTTTTAGAAGCTGGTTCATCATGCTTTTCAGTTCGCCCATATCTCCTTGTGAGTTGGTTGGCTGCTCCTGTTGTCGGTTGTATTAAGATTGTCGGTTTTGGTTGAATCCTTGGTTGCTCGTCTATGGCTCATAATTCCTCCATGGTTGTTGATTGCTCCTCCAATTATTTTGGTTGTATGAGTTCGGATAAGGATTCCCTGGTCTGTTGTTAATTAAACTTACCTCGTCAAGGGTCCTATTGAAACCTGAACCATCGCAGTCTGGGGTTTCATGAGCTCCTCCACAGTTTTCGCAACAGGGAGTCAGATATGGGGAAGTGGCCACCACCTTCACAACTTTTTGTTGTGGTTGATTTAGCGTTAGTTTCTCCATAACTTTTGTGAGTGCAGCTAGTTGAGCAGATACATGATACTGCGAGGGGATATTGTACATTCCGTTTTCCTTCTTTGCTTCACCTCTTCCCTTGTTTTTACACCATTGTCTGGTGCTGGCAGTCATGGTATCCAGTAGTTCAACTGCTTCTTCTCCGGTCAATTTCATAAAATTTCCTCCAGACGAGGAACTTAGCAACAATTTATTAGAATCGTTTAAACCTCTAAATAACGATAACACAAGTTCCTGGCTACTCATACCGTGGTGTGGGCATAATATCTGTAATTCTTTGAATCTATCCCACGAATCATAAAGAGACTCACCTGGTTCTTGACAGAAGTTTGTGATCTCAGCAATTTTTTCTCTTGTCTTGGACGGGGGATAGTATTTTGCCAGAAATTTGTTTACTAATTCGGCCCAACTGTGGATGCTGCTGGGTTGTAAACTTCTCAGCCACCTAGAGGCGCCATCTCTTAAGGAATAGGGGAACAATTGCAGACGGATGCGCTCGTTTAGATTTCCTGTTTTATTAAAAGTGTTACAGAAATCAAGAAATGCAGATATATGGTGAGGAGCATCATCTGAATCCAGCCCGCTATATTGTCCCTGATGGTATAGCGTGGTGATGAAACTCGTTTTGAATTGCCAGGCATCCAGTTCAGCCTGTGTAACTTGAGGGAGGACAATAGCGGAGGGTCTCCCTTCGACCGATGGTTGCTGGTACTTGCAGAGAGTTTGTCGAGTTGTCATCTCAATTTGTTGTTGTCGTCTTTCTCTGTGGAGAAATCTCTCAATCTCAGGTTCAAGACTGTTTTGAGGACTACCTACAGATCGAGCTCGACGCATATATAGCAATTAAATTTAGTTTGATAAAAATGGAGATTAACTAAAGAAAACAAAATCAATAAATACAAAGTAAAGATAAATTAAAGAAAATAAAATAACAAAAAAGAAAAAAAAGAAACAAAACAAAATAAAGAGTAGCAAAAGCTAAATAGAAATCTCAGTAAAATTAAAAACTATCGATTAACCGTGCCAGAGGTCCCCGGCAACGGCGCCAAAAACTTGTTGGAGAAATATGTGACTACTTCTACAACTTAGGCAGTGTACCTATCGTTTTGCGGAATAGTGGATTTGTGGGGTTGTCGAACTCTTAGGGACCTTGCTGTAGTTAACTGATAGTGTAGTTAATTAACTGAGGATTCTAATTAAACTAATGACAAGAACTTATTACTTTTTTAGGGAAATTGTGGTTACAGCTTAATGTAAACAAAACAGTAATAAGAACAATTAATCAAAACAGAAATAATAACAGTTGTAAAACTCTTTGTTTTTAAGGAAGCACCCTAGGTTGTTCTACTCACCTATTTCATCCAATTATATTAATTTAAACTTCCACCACTTTAGCAATAAACTCAAGAATCTTAATTAGTTCATTGACCGGTCCTTGTACAATAAACCCTGATTAACTTAAACAACAAGCCGCAATCCTTGCCCAAGTTATTATAAATTAATCGCTTTATTAACAATTCCTATTGGAGACAGATTAACCTATAGGCGAAACTCGCTTCTAGTCGTTAACCCGTTTTGACTTCCTATGTCTAGAACCTTGTTTAGCACCGCATTTTAACAAGAGAACTACAAATATCACTTTAATAATTGGCCTGGAGATTAAAGCGCATTAAGGACAAGAATCACAATATTGCTTAAATAGATTATAGTGGGAAGTCTACATAACACAATTATATAGAATAGGCTTGCTTCCCAACCTGGGAGGCTAAGTTTATTACTCACACATAATTATAGAAACAAACATCATAAATAAGATAGGAATTAAAACAGAGTAAAGTAAAGGAAAGAAAGAACTCTATTTGGGGAGAGTTGTTCCGCTTCCGGGCTTGTCTCCGTGACTATGCCGACCTCGAAACGATGATAAACATGTAAAACGAAGAATAACGAACAAACTGGCAAAAGTTGGTCCTGTCCGTGTGGGGCCACGCGGACAACTCCTGTCCGTGTGGGGTCTGTGCGGACACA
Source organism: Limonium bicolor (assembly GCA_023374045.1). NCBI lineage: Eukaryota > Viridiplantae > Streptophyta > Magnoliopsida > Caryophyllales > Plumbaginaceae > Limonium > Limonium bicolor. The sequence continues at coordinate 21,558,333 of CM041780.1, forward strand.
AACGCGGACACAGCCTGGTTTTGTGCAGATCGTCTTCTTCGTCTGGTTTTCTGGAAAATGGAAGAGTTAGGCTTATTTGGTGATGGGAAATGATGGAAATGATGTGGAGATGTGGATGTATGGAGGGAAAATGGAATTTAGATGGAGGGAGAGTGAATTTGTGAGCGTTGAGTTGTGGTGGTCGATGATGTCCAATTGATGAAGAAGCAGTGGGTTTATATAGAAGCAGAGGAGAAGAAGAAGAAGACAAGGGTGGATGGGATAGAAGGTAGGCGGTGGTAGTAGATGGATAAATTTTAGGCGTCGTAGAAAGAGAAGAGGAAAATGGAGAAGACGGCGCCGAAAGTTACAACGCGAGAAATCTGGAATTCGGCGCCGCACTTTACACGTGTCCGCGTTTCTGTCCGCGTACGGACACATTTGTCCTAGCGAGATCTGTTTGTGTCCGCGTTGCTGTCCGCGTACGGACACATTTTAGTGCGTCCGGGGGTGCGTCCGTGGTACGGGGTACAGACGTGTGTATTTTTAGTCCGCATTTGAGTCCGCGTTGCGGACAGGCTTTTATGTCGTGTCCGTGGGAGCGTCCGTAGTACGGACGTGTGTCCGAGTTTGAGTCCAAAATGCGAACGTGCTTCCTTGCTTCATGTCCGAATTGGCGTCCGAGTGGGGCTCCGCGGACGTGTGTATTTTCCTCATTTTTCTGCAACTTCAACTGGGCTTAGATTCTTGGTTTGAACTCCGTTTTACTCGTCGTTTGTTGCGTTGCGAAGCTTGTGAAGTAAACTATGTGATTCCAAGACTATTTCCTGTTTTTGTTACATACAATCTATCAGTCCATATCAAGATTAAATCTCAGAAAAACATATGATAAGTGAGTAATATTATCCTGAAAGCAAGTGAATATAAGGTAAATTAAACCCTTAAATATCTATGTATTTCTCACTTATCAGCATACCAGCATAGTTCACTGAGCCCTTTTTGGGCCAACACATTACAGGTTGTTGATCGGATCGTGAAGCCGGAGTGTGGGGCACTGGGTAGTTAGCATACTTTTGGTATTGCGCTTTTTAGATTCGCTAAGTATTATATTCTGGGAATTTGGATGTATTTTGGATTAGTAGTTCACGTGTTCAGTTTGGGATTTGGATTGTATTTTTATGGTTGATCGGTATCTAGTCGTCACAACGGCTATAAGTATGAAGTTTAGTTTGACGGTATGAGGTTGCCTAGTTATCACAAGGGAGGGTGACGGCGTGTAACACCAATACGATAGTTAGTTTAACTTTCCGCTGCGAATTACATCTTTAATTATGCTACGACTTGTGATAATACGAGATTAGGATTAGGGGTGTTACAAAAGTGGTATTAGAGCGGTACTCCGCTCTGATGACGAGATACTGAGTCAAGAATAGTGAGCATAGGAATATTGGGAATTTGGGAACGTCTGTGAGGATTCGTGTCTTAGAAAAGTCTTAGGAATACCTTTAACGTTAAGAAATCAGCCTTACTGGCACAGGTGTGAACATGAATGCAATTACGGTATAGTACCGAGTAGTAACAATAGCTTATCACCTTATAGATGTCAAGGAGTGGTAGAGGCCGTGGGGCCGGTAGGGGTGTGGTGGTGAGACACTAGAGGACATTCCAGAGATACCAGGCTTGGCAGCGGCCATGGCTACCTTCGCCGCCCAGTTAGGGGCTCAGTTTACGGGAGCCATACCCCACCCACCACAGCCCAGAGAAACTAATTGGTTGAAGAGCATAGATGACCCACGAGTACCGACATACTCAGGGGAGCCGGACCCCGCTTCACTGGAGAAGTTCATCGTGGAGCACTAGAAGAGGTTTCGAGCTGTATGGGTTCCTTAGGATCAGAAGGTTGACATCATAGCTTTCCACCTAAAGGACGCTGCAGACATTGGTGGCGGCCGGTAGAGAACCACCACAGGGCTACATAGGGATTTGACTGGACTGCATTCGTACAGGTCCTTCGGGACAAGTACTACCCCGAGCACCTGAAGCAAAGGAAACGTCAGGAGTTCGAGACTCTGACGCAGGGGAGTCAGACAGTGGACGAGTACTATGCTCGGTTCATCATTCTACTGGACTTCATTCTGGGAGTTGACTACTCAGACACAGTGAAGATCCAGAAGTTTAGAGCGGGTTTGCAGTTCCGTATCCAGGGCTTCATGGGAGCTATACGCTTCACCACCATCCAGGTAAATAAATACCTAAATCTCTTTTACCTATTGAGATCTACCTTACCAATATGAAAACTCACCAATGATTTATAGGAGTGCTACGACGCTGCGTCGGCGACCGAGCTTATGCTTCAGACTCGAGATGAGGCCCAGGGGAAAAAGAGGAAGAACCCTGAGGGCGAGGATGGGGGAGCGACTTCTAGCGGCCACGGCAAGCGGGGAAAGTAAGAAACCTTTAAATGAGAATTGTTTGCTTACTTACTACTTAATGCTTATATTGATTACTAACCCTAAACCTTCAACAGGAAATTCTTCAGTAAGAAGAAAGGGCAGTAGGATCACCAGGCCCAGAAGGCGAAGGAGCAGACTCCTCACCTGACCGGTCCCGCTATCGATGCCCAGCCGCTTAGGTCTGCACCACCCAAGGGTAAGGATACCTACCTTTTATCTTAGTAAATAATTCAATTAAATATCATCCCTTATTAATCCAAGTTGTGTAACAATAGGCACTAAGCCACCCCAACGCCACTTCTTCTGCAAGTGCTGTGGGAAGGACCACCCTGGTGTCGACTGCTCAGGCAAGAAGGTGGAGTGCCGCTACTACAAGCGGGAGGGCCACAGAGAGTACGAGTTCTACTCCAACCCTGAGAGCCGGATGTACAAGGGGCCCAGAGGCGCACCGAAGGCCCCAGCTACTGTGTCAGGTGGACCGCGAGGAGGTCAGGTGCCACAACACACTACCTATACCAGAGGTCCGACGGGACAGCCATGCTCAGCCACACGTCAGAAGGACAAGGAGGTCGCCACAGGTCGGAACACCCTCTATTCAGCGAGAGCTTCAGGCGCTGAGGCTAGCACCAAGCTCGATACCGGTAAGCCTAAAACCTAAACCAAAAGCATGTAGCATGATTGTGTGTTTGCAACTTTCAAATCATGAACCTTGTATGTTAAATGCGCTTAGTAGAGAATTTAATCTTAGAGAACCCTAACTTAGAAAACCTTTCACCTAATAGGACACTTTGACATCTGCACCCCATACCTATACCTATGAGACCGAGATCACCTAAACTTTTGAGTGAAGAACGGGAGTATCCAGACGGAGAGTGCCAAGTGCTTCAACCCGGCATGATCCTACTCAAGCAATACCTAACCCTAGATGAACAAATAGCCATTGTAATTAAGTGTAGAACTTTGGAGACGGGTTTAGGAGGATTTTACATTCCGGGATACGAGAGTGGGTCGAAACTTAAATTGTATATGATGTGTATGGGTAAGGATTGGAATCCGCAAACTAGGACATATCAGGATGTGAGAAAGATAGATGGAGCACAAGTGCCTAGGATACCAGATAGTCTTCAAACCCTAGTGACGAAAGCGGTCAAGATTGCACAACACTTAGAGGCGAACCCCATACCAGACATAGAAGCCGATGTTTGCATTGTGAACTTCTATGAAAACGGGGGAAAACTTGGGTTGCACCAGGACCGAGATGAGACATCCGAGTCAATCACCAAGGGGGTACCGGTTGTATATTCTCCAACGGAGATGACGCTGAATTTCTCTACGGTGATAAGAAGAGGGTGGACAAGGCGAGCCAGATTGTTTTGAAGTCAGGGGACGTGTAAGTATTTGGTGGGGAGTCGAGGCTAGTGTACCACAGGATTAAGGGCATTAAGTTGAACACTCCCCCACTGACCTTAGTCAATGCTACACATTTGAAACCCGGACGGTTAAATTTAACGTTTAGACAATATTGATGTAATTATGGAGTTTGTATGTAAGAATCATTGTGGATTAATAAATGGCATTTTGGAATTACTTTGACACATGCACTCCAATCTTACTGTCTTACGAATTATTAACTTCAAGCTGCGAGCCCAATGAGGAAGCCGTTCTGAATGTTTTGAACATGGCGAAAGCCAAGGATAAGGGAAATGTCATCACAGGAATGAATTTGACAATGAAATGATACCAAACTACAATCTTATGCGATACTAATTAAAGGGAGAAATCACAGGCACTTTCACTGTAAATGGCGTGAGTGCATCAATACTATTTGATTCAGAGGTGTCTCATTCCTTCATATCTTCTACTATGGCGAGAAAGTTGGAGACAACTCCTGAGCCTCTCTCAGATTTCCTAGTCACACTACCGACGAAGCAGAGAGTGAGGTGCATAGGACTCTACACGGGACTCTAGATCAGCATCATGACTGAGGACTTTCCCGCAGATCCGTTAGAGTTTGAGAATCTGGGTTTTGACATCATCATCGGCATGGATTGGCTGCAGAAGTACAAGGGCCGACTACATTGCGCAGAGCATAGATTGTTACTAAAGAGCCCGAGGGGCAAGACAGTCTCTTACTGCAGTACTCCCAGAGAGCCGACTTTTAAGCTGGTATCTGCTCTGACATTGATGAAGAAGGTGAGAAAGGGGCAGCCAGCTTATCTATGTTATGTCCAGGACATGAGACACGAGGGGCAGATGGAGTCAGACATCCCAGTTGTATCCAACTTCCCTGATCTGTTTCTTGAGGAGTTGCGAGGTATGCCACCGGCGTTGAATTCTCCATTGATTTGATACCGGGTACGAGGCCTATTGCTAAGGCGCCCTACCGGATGGCTCCAGCTGAGATGAGGGAGTTGAAGATACAGTTAAAGGATCTGCTCGACAAGGGTTTCATCAGACCGAGTGCGTCACCATGGGGAGCACCAGTTCTGTTTGTGAAGAAGACAGACGGCAGCATGCGACTCTGCATCGACTACCATGAGCTTAATACAGTTTCAGTGAAGAACAAATACCCTTTACCTAGGATCGATGAATTTTTCGACCAGTTGAGAGGTGCTTCGGTCTTCTTAAAGATTGACCTTAGATCTGGGTACCACCAGATACGGATAGCAGAGGGGGATATAAGAAGACGGCTTCCCGGACGTGTTACAGACATTATGAGTTCACCGTGATGCTGTTTGGATTGTCGAACGCCCCAGCTATATTCATAGATCTCATGAACCGACTATTCAGAGAGCAGGTAGACACATCAGTGGTTGTATTTATCGACGACATCCTATCTATTCCAAGACTAAGGACGAGCATGAGGCGCATCTGAGGCAAGTTCTACAGAGCATAAGGGAGAACCAGTTGTACGCCAAGCTAATGAAGTGTGAGTTCTGGTTAGACAGTGTGGCTTCTCTAGGGCATGTGATATCTGCCAGCGGTATATCTGTCGATCCTGCGAAGATCGAGGCGGTCAAGACTTGGCCTAGACCGAAGAGGGTGACAGATATGTAGCTTCTTGGGATTAGCTGGCTACTACAGAAGATTTGTTCAGGACTTCTCCAAGCTGGTGAAACCGATGACTAATTTGATAAAAAAGACGCTCCATTTATATAGACAGATGATTGTGAGCGTTCCTTCCAGACAATGAAGGACCTACTGACGTCGGCGCCCATACTCACCATTCCAGAGGGGACCGACGGGTTTGAAGTGTACCGTGATGCCTCAGGCACCGGTTTAGGGTGTGTACTCATGCAGCATGGCAAGGTTATTGCTTATGCCTCCCGCCAGTTGAAGAAACATGAGGAGAACAACCCGACACACGATTTGGAGTTGGGAGCAGTAGTCTTCGCACTGAAGATCTGGCACCACTACTTGTATGGGGTTACAGTTACAGTTTATTCAGATCACAAGAGCCTCCAGCATCTCTTCACTCAGAAGGAGCTAAACATGAGGCACAGGTGATGGGTTGAGTTTCTGAAGGACTACGACATCGCCCTCAGGTACAAAGAGGGCAAGGCGAATGTCGTTGCCGACGCCCTGAGCCGCAAAGCTCATTCTTTATTTGTCATGTCAGGAGACAGCAGCCTTGTCGAGGAAGTACGCTGTGCTCAGAGTAGTGGCCAGTACATACAGACTATCAGGCAACAGTTGACTGACGGCATTTTCGAGAGCAAAAATACGATTTCAGACTCACCGATGATAGGTTAATCAGACTGAATGGTCATTTGTGCATTCTAGAGTCCAGCCCCGACCTGAGGGAAAAGATATTACGAGAAGCTCATTGCTCTTCCTTATCCGTTCACCCAGGGTGGTCTAAGATGTACAAGGATATGAAGACACACTTCTGGTGGAGCGGTATGAAAAAGGATGTAGTGGAGTTTGTGGCCCGATGTATGACATGCCAGAATGTAAAGTTCGAGCACCAGAGGCCGGGCGGGTTAGTACAGCCGATGCCCATTCCATATTGGAAGTTCAAGGATATATCCATGGACTTCATGGTTGGCCTTCCACCGACTAAGGGAGGTGCGAACATGATATGGGTTATTGTCGACAGACTGACGAAGGTGGCGAAGTTTATCCCTATCAAGGACACCAGGAAGGTTCCCAAGCTGGCGGACCTCTTCCAGAGAGAGATCATTAGGCACCACGGCGTGCCTAAGACGATTGTATCAAATAGGGACTCTAGATTCCTTTCTAGATTTTGGCAGCAAGTTCAGGAAGTGTTGGGTACGAAGCTGAAGCTGAGTACCGCCTTCCATCCTCAGACGGACGGTCAGTGAGCGGACCATTCAGACATTAGAGGACATGCTCCGAGCGTGTGCCTTAGACTTCCAGGGAAGCTGGATCGACCGTCTACACTTGATCGAGTTTGCGTACAACAACAGCTATCACGCATCCATTCAGATGCCGCCATTTCAGGTGTTGTATGGCAGGCCATGTAGGACACCTCTTTGCTAGGACGAGGCCAGTGAGAATACCTTCTTAGGGCCGGAGTACTTAGAGCAAGTGAAGAAGGATGTTCAGCAGATCCGCAAGAACATGAAGGCGGCCCAGGACAGACAGAAGTCATATGCGGATGTCTGGAGGAGAGACCTCGAGTACGCAGTGGGCGATCGAGTCTTCCTCAGAGTTTCACCGATGAAGGGCGTCTTCAGATTTGGGCAGAAGGGCAAGCTTAGCCCGAAGTATGTAGGGTCGTACCTTATAACGGAGCGAGTGGGCCCATTAGCCTACAGATTAGATTTACCTGTTGGGCTTGGGAGAGTGCACAATGTGTTCCACATATCTCAGCTGAAGCAGTATGTGTCTTACCCATCGCATATCTTGGAGCCCAAGACACTTGAGTTAGACCCTACGCTTAGATATGAGGAGACTCCGATACAAATTTTAGACTCTAAGACGAGGGAGACCAAGAACAAGACCATTAAGATGGTCAAGGTTCTATGGTCGAACCACGAGATCGAGGAGGCAACATGGGAGTTGGAGGACTCCATGCGAGACAAGTATCCAGACCTCTTCCTTTAGCTTCGTGTATACTTGTGGGGGTACGTGGGCATAACCCTTTTTAAGGGGGGTAGAGCGCCACACGCGACTTGCATGTTTGCAGTCTAGTTAGTGTGTATGCGGGGCATACTGGTTTTGTATTTTGGTTGTTTGTGCATGTGTGCACTTGATCGTATGTTTACGTATCCTATGTGATACTTGGATGGTTATGTGATACTTGGATGGTTATTTGGTGTGCACTTGTTTGCAGTATCTACCATGATGTTTATCTTATATATATATATGACTTGTTGTCATCATTAACGACACTAATTAATAAATTATTGGTTCATGATTGCATCTTCATGATATTATTCACGGAATCATGATGGATCTACACATTAAACGCAACACATTATTTGTTGAGGAGGCTGCTATATAAAGAAGAGAAATAGGTTACGAGAGGGGGATCACCGCATAACAGAGGGAACGGACGCCCTCTTCATTCACGTCACACCCAGCCATACTTAACCATCACCAACATCGTTACTCGCCATCATCATCTATCCACAACACACCGTCCACACCCGATTGAGAAGCACAGAGCATTGATCATCGCCACACCAGATTAAAGTCATCGAAGATATCAACAAAGGAGCGACGTGGGACAAAATTAAAGTGGAGAATTGGAGCGACACTTCTAAACTGAAGTTCTTCCTTTCCTTTACTTTAGTTTGTTTAATGTCTACCTTAATTGTTGTTTCTATTTATAAATTCATGAACAAGTAGTTGTTTTAGTTCCCCGGGTTGGGAAGCGAACCTATTTTGTAGAATTTAATTATGTAATCTTTCCACTATGTTTCATTAATGCAATAGTTCAATACTTGTTCTTCAAGTGATTTAGTTATCTGGTCAATAATTAGAGAAATTATTATACTTTTCTAATCAATACGCGAGAGTTAAGTTAGTTAACAAGACGTAGGAAGTTGAACTGGATTAGCGACTAGAAGCGTGATCCCGCCTATAGGTTAATTTGACTCTAATAGAAACTGTTCTTCAAGCATTGGTCTGTTTCTGGATTAGAGCATTAGCGTGCTGCTAGTTCTTCCAACCAATTATAATTCATTATACATGACGCGGTCGATGAATTATATATAGTTTCTAAGTTTATTGCAATATTAGTGGAATTATTTAATAACAGGATTTGAAGAAATGGGCGAGCAAAATAACCTGGGGTGCACCTTTTAATTATCAAATTTATATTTTTTATTCTTTGTTTTAGTTTATTTCAATTGTTTTTAACATTTCATTTTCCTTTATTAATTTAGTCTTTAATTAGACTAGTTAATTCATCCAAAAGTGATATTTTCCTGTTTTCTACCCTAGATTACAATTCTTAGTCAATTTGGTAAATTGTCAATTAATTGAAAGAGAACCTAAAGTTCAATAATCTCACTTAATTCACTATTCCGCAAAACGATAGGTACACCGCCTAGGTGATAGAGATATATTCACATATTTATGCTCAACAACATCTGGAGGAATTGTCCAAACATATGGTCTCCCAATCACCTTACCCATAAACCACCGATCAACAAGCTTTGTATCCCAACCATTCCCAATGCACCGAGAGGCTCCTTTAGTAACATATTCTAGCACACTGTGTAATGATCTCCACAATGTACTTAGTCTAGAACCAATAGAAGCCTCAAACATAATCCCTTGTGAGAAATAACACACCTTCAATAATTTGGCAACCAATAAATCAAGACAATTAAGAACACGCCAACACTGACGCATTAACATAGCAATATTAAAGCATTCCAAATCACGAAAACCCAAACCACCATCACGATGTCTATCGCACATTTTTTTTCAACTTTTCCAACATAGAGCCCGCTTCTTAACCTCTCATTTCCACCAAAAAGACACCATAAGAGATTTAATATCACCAGTCAGATTCTTTGGCAATCTTATAGCCCCGTTATATAACTAGGGACAACCTGCAAAACATTATTTATCAAAGTTAACCGGACCACTGAGAGACATGACGAGTCCACCCTAGAGTTTTGCCGGACATGATCCCCGATATAAGTGAATATAGCCTGTCTGTTGCACCCAACGTGACATGGAAAACCCAAGGATCAAACTCCCCACCTCCCGTATACCAAATAGACTTAAGATAGCTCCACGCATCGATAAGGAACACCATGAGAGAACATCATCATCGATTTTTGACACTAACACTTCGGCCAAACGCATCCTGAAAGTCCTTAAGCATGAAAAATAGTTGCCTAGCATTTTCAATACTCGCCTCTCCAAATAGCACACAATCATCAGCAAAGAAGATTGGTAATCACTGGAGCTTCCCTACACACCTTCCCTCCTCTATACACCCTATCCTCCGCAACAACAACAATACTAGTGAAATACCCCAAACTAATAAAATATGGATTAAATATTTAATCACATTGATTAAGGCCTAAACATGCCTTAAAAGTCAACTGAAAACAACAGTGGTCAACACAAAGCAAAGTGTTGCACCCTTTGACTGTTTAGGGTAAATAAATACCCAAATGAACTTCTTAAGACCTAAGATTTTGCCCTAAGCTTATTAACACATTACTAAACGTGTTACAGTTGTTGGACAACACTCCAACACAAAGAACAGGCATTTACATGCTTCAAGGTCAAGTAGGGCAAAAATGTGCTCTAAGAGTACCTTAAAGGTCTAATGACCTCTAAATGATATAAGATTGGATACCATGATCAAATATTATGTAAGGAACACAACAAAACTGTTCTCAAAGAAAACAGAGCTCAGAAACACCCTGCGACTCAAAATGTGCACTAAAATTCCTTAAAGCACGTTTTTGTGTATGAGCTCTAAGATAATGACTTTTTGTCATTTTAAAGACTGGAGTTTATCATTAAATCATTAATTTGACATGATAGACTATTTTATAAAGTCTAAATCAAAGTTTGAAAATAAAAATCAAAATATGCCATTTATGTATGAATAGTAACCCAAATAGTGCATTTTTGAACAAATTGACCAAGTTTGGTCAATGGTCAATTAATTGACCCATTTGACACCTATGCTGTCGGCAGGCAAGGAGGAGGGAAGACAGCTCACACATCATTGATTGCCAATTAGTTACCTAATGCCAATTTGCAATAGTAAAACTTTCTTTTTCAATCATTTTAGCCCATCCCAATCATTCCCTTGCCTCTTGTCCCATTCCAGCCGATGCAGCAGCTCCTCCAAATCCTCTCAAGCTGTGTTCTTGAGTTAGGAAGACAATTCAAACTCTTAAGCACCTAAGGTAATGTTTTAAGGCTTATTTTAGCTCTTTTTCCTCATCTCTTCATTACCTACACTTAGATCTCGTGGCTCATCACTTCCTATGGCTCATTCTCAGTGTTTTAAGGTTAGAAAAACATCAAAACTCGGCTGAAGCAAGTATAGGGACCAAGGTTTCCCAAATTTGCATTTTAAGGTAAAAACATACCTTAAGCTTCTCTACTCTCCATCCGATTTTCTTCTTCTGATTTTTATGAGTTTATACACTCATAATATTCATATTTACATGTTCATTCAGTTGGTTAGCCATTTGGAGCAAGGGTGGCCGAGATCTAAAGGAAATACCCTTCTTTAAGGCATTTTGCCAAGGTAAAACCTATTACCATAGCAGCTTGTTGTTGTCTAGCTATTTCCTAAGTTGATATGATGAATTTAACACCATTTGGTGTGTTTTATTCAGGCCGAAATTCATTGGAAGTTCCCTTGCATTTTTAAGGTGATTTTTGCCTCAAATCTTACATTAATTATTCCTTATGGTTAAGCTCAAGCTTGGAGTGTAACCATATCTTATTTTGGTGTATTAAACATGTCTAAATGATGTGGTGAATTTTCCTCTAAGTTGCCGAGCTCATACAAGGAGAAATCAAGGTATAAACACCTTAAAACTTATGATTTTATGATTTCTTAGCATATATAAATTATGCCGAGAGTGGAGTTTAACATATGGGTTATATTAACCTAGAAATGGAAAAAAATGACTAAGATAAATTAAGCTAGTCATTTAAGTGATTTAATTAACATAATGGTCAAATTATGACATTATGTGGAAAAATAATTAAACTAAAGTGAGGCCGTGAGCTTGTACTATATTTTGAGCAATTTATTGTGTAATTTTATGTTACAAAGCAAAGTTGTAATAAGGCCATGTCATTAGGCCATTTTAATTTAAGTTTATAAGCTTATTTAGTTAGATTTATGCTTATATAATTAAGTTTGGGGCCAAACCATAATTACTTGAAAAATATAAAGCCGTGGGCTTAATTTAGAGGAATTTAGGGTTTTTAAATGAATTTAATAAAAACTATAACATTTATAAAGTTTTGTGTCAAAATTGTAAAAATAGAAAAGTATGGGGTAAGATTGGTAATTACCGAGAGTTTGGGTCCCATTTGGTATTAGAAGTCAAAGTTGACTATATAGGAGACTTTGACCAAGTTTGGAGAATTTAAGAAATTTAAATACTACCTTATATTAAGATAGTTATTAAATTGTAAAAGATTTATAAGAGATGGGGTTATAATGTAATTTCCGAAACTTTGGGGTACTAATGGGATTTAGTACAGTCCTTAAGTTATTAGGAATTTTTAGAAGTTTATTTGGTTAAATTTGGAGTTTATATGAATTATATAAGTATAATATATGGTATTTTATAATATTGTTACAAATGGGTAACAAATGGGTAAAAACGAGAATTATAGAAAGTATAAGGTTAGGAATAATATTTGTAACCTTTTGGTATAGTTTGGTAATTTTTGGAGTTATATACAAGATTTTATAAAGATATATGTATAATATATAGTTTTAATGATATTAGAAAACTATGTATTATAAATTGGGTTGATTTGTAATTTATGGAAGTACAGTGGTGGAAAATAAAAACCGAAAGTTTAAAGGGCTGTTTGGTATTTATTAACAATGTATAACTATAGGTTATAATTGTTTTAATGACATAAATGTCATAATATATGTTATATAACTATAATATAACATTATATGATTATGTGGTGGATTTTGTAATATTCAAGAAAATAAATGCTGTTCGGAAATAATGGGGATTTTAGAATAAAAATTTATAATATGGTTTTCAATGTTATAAAGGTTATAACATTTATAATATAAGAAATATTCATTAAAAGAGAATGAATATATTATAAGATTTACCATATAATAAATGGTCCCATAATACATGTATATAAATAAATATATGTTATGGTGTGGAAAAATATAATGTGGTTCAATAACCATATATTATCATAATTAAAGAGATATAAGATAAGGAGAGAAGAATTACAAACATTAGATATGGAAATTCTAATGTTAGGAGTGTACATGGAAATGGGGATTTATATAATTCAAAGTATTTTTACATAGGAATTATACCACATTAAACTTGGAAAAACAAACCTTAGGAAAATAAATACTAAGGTGAGATGTATAATAAACGATTAAGATTATACATGCAATATAGTGACAAGCTATATAATATACAAATGTGTATTAAATTACATGTGATAGTAAACGTTTAAAGTTAAGTATATTAATATACTCGACGTAACCACGCATGAAATATGACGTCCTTCCTAATCCCGAGTTAAACCGAAAACCTGACAGACGTTTATAGTTAACAACGGGGAATAAACCGGGATGGATTAGTAACGGTACGGGGTACGTAGTGTATTGTTAGTACGAGATGCTGATGCATAGTGTGATGCATATTTATTGATCGTAAGAGGCGTCTCGAGGATCACCAGAGAATTTAGCAGATTCATACTCCACTGTAATACTTTCAGGGTGAACGGTATGTTATTTATGTGGCTTGATTGTCTCTGAGGATTTCCTCAGTTCAGACATTGTGTGAAAATCTGTGATAAGATTGAATGTCTGCTTGTGTGAATTAATATGCTTGAGTTGTGTATTAATGCTGCTTTATTATTACTGTCGTACGATAACAGTACCGTTCGTATATATGAACATATTATAAAACGAACTAGCGGCAATGATGCTATCTTATATGTGTAACATAAGGAACGTAAGTAAAACGTTGTAGCATCAGGATAATAAGATATATATATTACCTGAGACTTATATACGGAGCATTGGCCTCTTTAACGCCGCTCTCGTATCTAACACTGGATCCCGAGTCGACATACTCAGGATTGGACTAACGACCTTAGTCTGTTGTGTTAGGAAAAATAATAAAACGATGTGATGGTATAGATAAGTTTATCAAGAGGATGTGGCTCTTGCTGTGAACTGTGATCCATTAACGATACTAGGATACCGTGGGGTAACCGTAAGTATCAGGATAGATTTCCAACAAACTACAGATTGTTCGTAGGTCGGAGACTCTACCGCTGGAGTGGCTACTGCCGTGGGTGACCCGCCATAAGAGATGGGTAACTTAGAGACACGTCGTTCTAACGAGACGTTGTCATTAGACATGACTGAACAATTACGAACGACTATATTAACTCGTACATTAGGCGAACATTATTTGGGCTTGCATGCCAAAGACGAGAATTTATACTCGTTTATAATTCTCGTTGTTTCGCCTTGTTGTTCTTTGGTTGTGCTTTGTGGTTATGTGTGGTATGTTGGTGGATTTGTTTGAACGAGCCATTGTGCTCATGTTGTGTGTTGTGAACTGGTTGTGTCGAGTCGCTGTACTCATGTGTGGATTATGGTGGATTGTTTGGTCGGGTGAGTCATCGAACTCAATTATGAACTATTAAGTGTTTGTTGGAATGGAGTCTCTGTACTCATATAAGCGTTGTAACGGTTTCAATGGTTTATTACGATGCGATGTGTGAAGCCGGGGGCTTGTGTGTTATTTGAGTTTAATGCAATATATATTGTTGCTTTACAGTTTTAACATTAAACTACTTGCATGAAAATGAATTGCATGCTCTCGACCAAATAACTGAGGGTCGGGAGGCATGACAGTCATATAGTAACATACTCAGCAGGGGCTGATTCCATACCACAAAAAACCATTTTTGCAGGTATGCAGCTTCGGTGTCGGCAAAGAGAGGGACCGCTGGGTAGTTTAAGTTACAGTTGTTTAAATATGCACTGTTGCATTTGATACGAACTTAGAAACATGTATAGGATTGGGATACTTAGAATGCTCACTGTGAATGTATTTTATATTGGTTTGGGAAGGTTAGATCTATCTCTTGTTGTCACTGCGAGAAATTGTTTCGTATTTAAGAGTATATCAGGAAGCACGTTATTACTCGTATGGGCGAGTAAGAACGGTGACACCAGTAGTTCAATTGTTGAGATTACCGCTGCGATTATTGTTAAGTAAGATGATTAGGAACCGATTAGAGTAGGGGTGTTACAAAAGTGGTATCAGAGCGGAGTACCGCTCTGATGACAAGAGATAGTAGGATTTATACAGTGAGCATAGGTTTTGGGAATACGGGAAACGTTGTGAGGATACGTGACCTTGCGGGGTTGATGCATTGCGTCAAGGCTTGCACACCATAGCCGTGGAGGCACTTCAATATTAAACAACCGAGACTATGGTATTGGACCGAGTAAAGGTATAACCCGTCCTCTTGACATATGTCAGGGAGAGGTCTGGGTAACAGTACTAAGGAAGAACACGGAGCAGCGGAAGGTGGTGAGGGTCCAGCAACCCCAAGTAACGCGAAGACTGTATGAAACGCTCGCACTTGATGGGGAACATCCCGGGAAATTTGCAATGGTATCCCACCCGCCGCAGCCCGTACCTCGAGTACTATCTAGTGAGACAATGAAATGAGAAACACCACGGAGATAACTCTCCTGATCGGAAAGACCCGATGTGGATGCTGAGAGAATTATGTTAAATGTAGAAAATAAGACTTTGTGTTTTGATGTAATGTTTAGGACCGGGGGTCCTGGTAATGACGTAATGTCTACCATACGTGGATGAGATAGATAATAGACCGAGTTTGAGGAGAAACTCCCTGTAGGACTAATGGGGCTAGCTTGCTATAAGCAAGGCAACCCTGTCTTACATCCAGGAAGCACCGATGGTGCGCTTGGGGGAAAGAGGTAGAAACGGCGAGTAATGATTAGTTATGATATATGTAACGGACGGAATGGATGACCTTATAGAAGTCTCACCCGAAGCGAGTAACTCTAAAACCATGCAACACTGAAGGTTCAAGATGGCCCGACGTGCATGAGGAGAGATCATGAGAACTGTAGAAACAAGAACTCGCTAAGTTGCTATCATGCAACGCCTCGAGAGGGGAGTAAGACCTTACTACCATGGTAAACTTGTGGGAACGAGTGCGGAGTGAGACTGTATTAATTTGAATAAGAACTTTTGACTTGAACAGGAACCCGATTAGGGAATAGCACTGCACTGACACACCGTACCGGTGGCTCAGTCTGCATGGTGCACTTGCCACTGCAAGTGCCACATTAACCAAAGCATTAAAATTCAACCTGCCTTGCGCACTTGCTACAGCAAGTGCAGCGACGGTAAACTAACCCTAAAGGACGTAGTGGTCCAGGCGGTTACCAATAAACACTAAATCTTATGTGAGTCCGTAATGCAATAAAGCAGGACACAACCTTTTAAGGGCAGGGGTACGAAACCCTTGGGTTTGAGGTCGATAAAACCTCGGGAAGACCTAGCCGGTCTGACCATTAAACCTGAAAATAATACACCATTTAGTAGAATATTAAAAGGGGAGTAAATGAGAATAACAATAATTAGTGCCTACAAGCCTAACCCCAGTGCCGGTATGGACATTAAACGTCAATCATTACCGGTGGGGAGTGACGGGTCTTCAGGACCAGCATAACCATATTTAGAGAGTGCGCGACACTCGTGGTTAAACCACTACCATTGAACATTGCCAGTGGGCAAGAAGTGAGCTATACGAGTCAGGAAAAAAAAAAATTAATAGGCAGATGTGAACGTGCAATAAAAGGGGCCGATGTAATGCCCGCACCACACACGGAGGTGTTGTTGATCCATTATGCTGCTAGACTCCCGTATGGAGGGCAGTGGATATAAACTAAAAAGTGAAAATTGCCTGATGACGGAAGATACCGTTACCTCAAAGAGGATGGAGGAAATATGAGTTGAATAAGAGTAAGGACTACACAATGAAGAGGAATGATTAGCGGAAACCACTAAGTTGTGGGTATCCAATTGTAACCTCAGGAGAAAGTATTAGAACCAACTAGGAATAAATTAAATAACAAGACTAACAATCATTTAACTATCAGAATAAGTATTGAGTCTGAATATCGTATGGCATAGGCCTACGGAGGGATACCTTAGTACCACCAAAATGACCCAAAACTAGGGGAACAAGGGTGATGAATCACAAGTACTGATTAATATCAGACTAACGGGACTACCATAAGACAGGGGAAACACGAGGTGTCAACCTTTATCATGGAGTCCGGAAACACCATAGGGTGTAACCCAATAGATTGGGTGGAGTTCGAATACTAAAAACTCATATCTGAAGGCGTTAACAGCCTAGGAGTGAACGGAGAGAGATAATAAGTAGTTACTGATCCCCACTCACAAATACCAGATGACGAGCATGTGGAAACCAGAATTAGGGCGATAAGTCGCAAACACCTATCTTAAAGAAAGTAAAGGAAATACACATTAATAAAGGAAACCATAGAACCTAATATTAGGGCCATTCTGACATTAAAGGTTAAGAATTGGCAGCATAGTTACTCAAACATAAATTACCGAGACTAAGAGTACGATAATCACCGGGTACGAACGCTACGAGTGCACTAAACGAGACATGGGACGACCGCACTCCTAGGAGCTTGTGGGCCTGACAAACTATATTAAGTTAGTTGGGTAAGTAGTAATGTATCAGTATGGTACCCCATGCATGTAAACGAGTAGTGTAAGGACCCAGGAGGTAATCAACTCTGTGTCTAAGTCAGCGAATGGAACCCTGACTAGGTAAACCATGTAATGACGAGAGAGATCTCAGTCAAACTAGCAAGGTTAGGAAAATCAAGGATAGCTTGATAATAAAGTGACATAAGGTCGCAACTCCACAGTGGAGGAGTCAGAACATAAGTTTTACGGATTTTAGTAAACGAGGAAACTAAGGCCAATTTAATGGTAATGGCAAGTTGAACCCATGAATGAGAAGAGGAATTGTGGTATCTAAGGAAGTTATATTAGAGAAACCTTTGTGATAATAGATGCTACCCAAAAAGGGGGCACAGAGAGAGTTATACCACGCGCTGAGGGCGCTGCGATGATGTCGCATTAAATAATAATAACCACATGCTCAAGCCATAAAACGTTAGTATGTTAGTACCAATTAGGGTTGAACAGAAAATGAATACCAAGCTAAAACCCACAGTCGTATTGTATGTTTACAACAGACGAAGGGCAAAAGCGAGCATTACAAGAGATACTCTAAGCTGGAGATTAGATACTCCATGCAAACCGCAACGGCGGATAACCGTCCAATCGACTGGTACATGGTGCGCAACAAGCGACCATTATAATAACTGTTAACCGAATTATGTTGGTAAGAATCAGAAGGTGGAACATCAGATAAACAAATGGATTCCCCTAATCGAGAAGAGGGATGAACCATATATGTGGATACTAAAGTACCAACACACGAGGGATACGAGTTCACACTAGCAAAAGCGGACCTACAAGGTACCCAAAGAACGAACTCATTCCAGAGGGAAATAACTTGGAGTCATGAGGCGCCAGTTAGATGCGCATATCAGACTCGTCTTGATATTTTAGAGACAACTATTGCAAGCACTAGGTGCTAGAGCATAGCTCGACAACCCTTATACCGAAGGTTAGTTCGGTAGGGTGGCATGAACTCATGGGAATATACCATGAGCATGTATAGAATTCAGGAGGGCTGAATAGAATGGCTAGTTGAAATAATAAGCGTGTGTGACTAACGATACCACGCAGCCGAATAAATTACTCCATTCCCATAATTATGGAAGACCGTGTAGAAAACACCGTCACATGGAGTTGAAACCGACATGAAATTACCACCTAAATGGGTAAACTAACCATATAGTAGTTGGGCAGACTGCTTGCGGAGCGAGTGGGCCCATATTGCTTAGGTTTGACGTACCTAGCGGGTTTGGGGAAACAAATGATATGTTTACACCTCCCGATCAAACCGTATATGAATATACACACACCTAACCGAGACAGGCGGTATAGCCTGAGGGGCTAAAGCCCGACCCTATAAAAAAAGAAGGGGTAACGAAATATGTAGCACATTAGTGCACGAATAATTCCACTGGAATGGAACATCTTGAACTATTAGATTACGTGGGCGTAATCATTTTTAAGGGGGGTAGAGCGATTTCGCACGCTTAAAATATACCGTACGTAGGAGTACGTAGCGCATGGTACACATGCTGCAAACTATTATTGTACGTAGAGTACAAGTGTCATGACTGTGTTATATTACTTGAGGTAATATTGTGATGTATTATATGAATATATATATATATATATTTTAGTTCGCATTGTCGTGACGAATAGGAAAGGGAGAACAGATAGAGTGTTCTTATTCTATTTCCGATTATTTATGCAAACGTTGCGAACATTAAACACATAAACGCCTAACTTGTTAGCTCCGGTTGAGAGTTCAAGTAGGTCTATCTGGTAGCTTCGGTGGGAGATGGCAAATAGAAGGAGTAAAGCTCCATACTATATGATTTGTGACTCGGTATGAAACCGATTATTGGAATGCGATGAGTGAGTCGGCATGAGACCGATGTATAACCTAGTGGAGGTAAAACCTCTAGGAATTGTATGAATAATTATAAGTCGAGTGAACTTGGTACATGGTTAGGATACATGATCCTATGCCGGTGATTAGATTAATTACACTAGTTGACTTGTGTATCTATAGAACACAAGGTGGCAAATATCAAGAGGAAACAAGATTAGAAGTGAATAAACAATTGATTGATTGAAATTGACGTGGGAAGTTGAACTTGATCCTGGTCCGATCAAGGGAAACCGAACACAAATTGAGGTGAGAGATAGTTCAACACTGACGCTGTGATAAGTGCAAAACATATAGACTTATTAAGGTTTAATCACCTTATAATTTACAGCATTTTTAGTAATGTTTCTCACTTATCTTGGGTTTTTCCTATAATTATGTTGTTATATTAACTGATGTATTATATGTGTTAAAATGTAGGAAAAATGCCAAATAATTACGTATTATAAGGGATTAAAAAGGAGCACGCGAGATGCACGCAAGGGCGTGTCCGCCCCTGTGTCCGCATGAGTTTAGGCGGACAAGAGGAGAGGAACAGAGCGGACAACAAAGCGGATCGCATGGAGATAGGCGGACAAGAGTACATGACCGCATGAGTGTCCGCATTAAACTAGGCGGACATCTACGGACGCGTGTAAATGTCCAGAAAATTAACGCGACAGTTTTCTTCTTCGCCGACTGTCTGCAACTTGCTTCTGCCATATCCATTACCAGTCGGCGCCTACCTTAATTCACTCACGCGTTTGTCTCCAGCTCTGTCCCCTGCAATCAATGAGCAATCAATCGGCAATCAATGTTCTTCCACTCCAGATCTGCCCTGTTCCTTCCTCTATAAAAACCACGCTCCATTCATCTTCTCCAGTGTCCTTTCGGAGGTTCCTTCCGTGGTTCCTTCCGGAGTTCCAATCCACCACCCAACATCATCAATCCACTACAGACTACCATCACACGTCCATCTCATTTCTCTTCTCCCGTCTTCTCCATTTTATTTATTTTTCATTCCACCATATCCACCTCTAGTCCTACGTATACAAAATAGCAGAACGAATGCAGGAGTGACTACAGATGATTTCTACTACTCTTGTTCCTGTTTATCTATTTAATATGTTAGGCTAGAATATTTATACTCTCGGAATGGTTATTATGTGTTTGTATTAATTATGCAATATGTTTACTGGTTTTATTTAAATACAGTCTGTTACGATTAAAGCTTATCTCTCGCCTTTTTAATAAATGTCATGAGTTTATTAAATTGCTTGCTAAGTCTATTTTGATCAGACCGGTGATAAATAGATAGGTTAATTAAGCCGTAAATCTGGAGAAAGCTTATTATGATTTAATAAGTTAGTATTTTCAGATGCAAATATAATTTCTCATATCTAAACCGTCCGTTTACATGTGTTGTGCTCGAACCTGGATTAGAACCGAGCATTTTTTGGTAAACGAGTTCTTTTGAGTCTATGATTTAGACCTTAAGATAATAAGAGAAATTTGCCAAACAATTATAATTAAACCAGTAGACCTAGCATAAAAGAGCAGATATTATATTAACCTGAACCAGAGTCCCGTTTAATTTATCTGTTAACTTAGTTTATTTTATCTTTCCTTTTTATTTATAAAAACAAGTCAATTAATCACCCCTTTTTGTGACACGCTTAGGTACTATAATATGCACATTAGTCCCACGGTTCGATATCCGGTCGCTTACATTTCACTATACTACCACGACCGGGATTTGTTTGCAGCCCGACGTTTATTTTGAGTTTTAATTTCTTTTCTTTTATGTTAATTACACCAGTTCTAACCACTCAGATATACACGTCTGCAAAATGGCGCCGTTGCCGGGGACTAGATTTATTCTAGTTCCTAAGCCCCGGATTATTCACCTGTTAAATTATAAATATTCTGTTCTCTTATTTCTGTTAATATTATGTCCATAATATTTTTTTATTGTTTATATTAATTATCTAGTATATTTTGTTTATATTATTATATTTGTTGTTTAATCTAACTCCTAACATTTAATTCTAACTACCAACATTTTAATTTTTTTTGAAAACTAATTCCTAACGTTTAATATTCTGTCAACTAATTACTAACGTTTAATTTTTGTAAATTAACTACTAACTTTTAATTTCCAGCAATCTAATTACTAACTTTTAATTTTATGTCATCTAACTATTAACTTACAAATTTTATGACATATTTATTTTGTTGTTGTTTAATAAATTTAATTAAAATAAAAAAAAGAGAACCAGGCTAAGTCCGCATACGGTCCGCCCCAGCCCATGCGGACACGCATGCGGTCCGCCCATTCCCACGCGGTCAGGCTTTCCGCCCATGCGGACTCCAGCTCCGCCCAAAACATGTTGTCCGCCCCAACCCAAGCGGTCAGCTACGCGGTCACAACCTGTCCGCTCCACCATATGTGGTCGTCTATGCGGACAGCCCATTCTCACGCGAGCCCATTCTCTCACGCGGACACATCTGGTCCGCCCCACGCGATGCGGTCAGGTAAGACCCATATCTTTAGTTCAACGCGGTGTTTTCTTCTGTTCTTCCCCAATTCTGCTCCAGCTCGACCCGAAGAGAAGACCAAAGCTCGCGCGACTAGCCCAGCCCTCAATTACTCCAGCTCCTTCAATTCTCCACCGAATCACGCAAGGTTAGTACCGAAATCTTGGTTTTTCCATTCTCTACGTTTCTATAGCTTCAAATCCACAGATAATGAACTACACTAGGAGAAATTAAGGACTGAATTTTCGAACCCTAGGTCGACAGTTTCGAAAATTTCGAGCTTAATATGCGATTTTGTCCTCGAATTCTTCTTCTATTAATCATATTATACATACACAAGGTTAAATCTTCACTTGTTACACTTAAATTTAATGTTTTGGATGAATTCCAAATTTAGGTATATGTAGATACGAAAATTGCTTGTTAAAATTAGCATTTCCCAATTCTATAATGCCTTGTTGTTATTAAAAGAATAATTTATGATTGTAGGATGTTATATGTGGATTTGTATGATAATGGTAATGAATTACCTAGATTTTGACTGAATTTAATTGTGGAGAATCGAAGATTTTTAGGGGAGGTTCTGTCGAATTTTCGATAGAATTTATGTTGTTTATTTTATTTTTATTTATATTTATATTTTATATTATTTGTTCTACTTGTCTTCTATATTTGCTAAAATGTTTATGTCAAATATTAATGCTCTGTTATTAATATTAATTTTTATGTTGTTATTAATATTAATTTTTATGTTGTTATTAATATTAGTCTTTATGTTGCTTTTTGTTTATTAATTTTTATGTTGTTGTTGTTTATTGATTTTTATGTTGTTATTGTTTGTTAATTTTTACGTTGTTATTATTTGTTAAAATTCCATGTTTTTATTATTCTGTTTAATATTAAATATTTATTGTTATGCTGTTAATGTTTGTTTACTTTCAATTTCCAAATTATTAGTATGCCGCCTCGTATGCGCGGTGGTCGTTCTAATTCTGGTCCTGCTAGGGGCAACTGCCCCGGAGCATCTTCGTCTGCACCTCCTCGTCATCCGGATCTTCGGGATGACGGTTTCATTTCGGCAGAGGCCCGTGCCTGGTACGATCTAGGCAAGGATTTCATTATGGAGAGGCGATTTGCACCTGAGGTGGTAGAGGCTACAGGGGTGGATACCCTGTTTGCCAGATTTGGACTTTCGCCGGTCCTGAAGACGGGTAGCGGAATGTTTTGTGCAGAGCTGGTCAGAGAGTTCTATGCGAATGCCCAGGCGGGCAATCTGCGCATTACCTCTTTCGTACGCCATCACCCCATAGAGATCACACCAGCGACATTCTCTTCTATCCTACGGATCCCGTTCAGTCCTGACGATATCCCAGGATTCACACAGGATCACATGCAGAGGTCGAAGTCAAGGTGGATTCAGGATGTAGGTCGGAGAACCCGACATAGAGGGGAGAAGGACAGGGAAGTCCTCCCTTTTTCGAGTTTCCCCACACTACTTCAGAGGCTTCTCCTGGAGATCCTCAGTCATCAGATTCGCCCATCTGGCGCGCACGATGCTTCTGATGAGGATTGTGCTTTATTAGACTACCTCCTCTCTCCATCTCCACCCACTCCACGCGTCTCCTTCAGCCACATCATGTTCGGCCAGCTCCATAAGGCGGTATCCTATCTGAGGACGAAGAAGAAGAATATCACTCCCATTTTTCCCTTCTTCATCTGGTACCACCTTTACACTACCATCCCACCAGAGGCCGCACTAGGTTTAGAGCTCCAGGCAGGAGACCGCCCAGTCACACTGCAGACTGTGCGGCGCTGGGGTTTTATGCGCCTAGATGACGGTACCTGGGTCAAGGGTCGCGCTGCCCGGTCTTCCACTGCATCTTCCACAGCAGCAGGACCCTCTACGGGAGCTTCACCTTCACTGATCCCGACCCACCGTCCGCTGATACTGCACAGGGAGAGGAGCCCTACGTGCCGACGACTGCTGTGATGCAGATTCCAGCTCCTGTTCCTATCTCGACCGATCTACAGACCCAGCTTCAGGCCTTCCATCAGATGCAGCAGCAGATGCATCAGCGTTTTGAGAGCTTTGAGCAGACCCAGCAGAGGATGCTGGCTGAGCAGTCACAGATGACACAGCGCTTAGACCGGAGTGAAGAGTTGCATGCACAGACAGCGCAGCAGAATGAGCGGACCGCTTAGCTCATGCAGCATCTCCTTGCTCAGATAGGCCAGGGATCAGTACAGCCTCCACCACCACCGCAGTGATTTTTATTTTATTGTTATCTTTTATTTTATTTTATATTACTCTGTTGTTTACTAACTTTTTGTAGACTAATACTGTTTTAACCTTGTCAAACTTTTGTTATATTCAGGAAAGGTAACAGTTCAGTTTACATTATGTTTTTGTTTTATGCAATGCATTATTATTTATGGTTTGCCTTCTATTATTATTTTTTTGTGCAAATTTGAGTTCTGCTGGCTATTTATGTTTTTCTTTTCAGAATAAATTCTATATTTGAACATATAGCTGAACTCGCCTATGGAAGCAACCTCAGTTGCTCTAGGAATTTCGATATCTTCGGTTGAACACTTGCGCGAACTTAAGTGTGAGGAACGTCTCACCCCTACCAAAGCTTTAAGTGTGAGGAAGGGCACCTTCCTCAATCTACGATATAAGGGGAGTCTCAGTTCTTTCTTTATTATATTAACGTTCAACCTATATGATACTAATCATACTCTATTAATTTAATCCTTTATGAGTCTGTCATAATTTGAAAGGTCCTTTTCTTGAATTTAATTCTGAAGAATGAGGACATTACTCCTCTTAAGTGTGAGGAATGAGAGACCTTTCCCTGAAAATATGACAGTTGTTCGATAATGCCACACTGGCTTTTTGCTACTCTAATTGCCTGTATATTAAAAAATAAAATGAAAAAAATGAGATAAAATAATTGTAGAAGTGCCTGAAATTATGTCAAGTGACAACTGAAAGATAGTTTTATTTTAAGGAGTTTGTATAAAATTATTTTCCATCAAAATACTCTAATTTCACTCAAAATATGATAGATCTGCTAATTGTAAAAACCAATTTAGTTTAGCTTGGGATTATGGAAATACGTGGAAAGTCAAGGAAAGAAAAGGATAAAGACAAGGTACTCCGCTGTTTATGAATTTTTCTAACCCAAAACAGGCCTCGTCTATCCGGTTATTAAGTTCTTCGGGGTGCTTTAACACCTATCTACCTAAGGTCTCGTGATCCGGGATAGAAGACCCAACACCGCTACAAGGATAGAGAGAAAAGTCTGGGGTACAGAAAAATAATGCAATTAAAAAAAATTGTGTGTTTTGTTTATACAATCTTCGCATTCAAAAAAAAGAGAGATGAAAATAATAAATTGCAATTTATATTTATAAACATGAGTACGTGGTGTTGAAAGGTATTGCGGAATAAGGCATTACTTCACACCCCTTGTCATCCCGGGATAGAGAATTGAAATTGGTTGAAAATCCCAGGTTAATCTAACTTGTTTTCTGCAATCTAGTTTTTCTATGCTTTTATTAAATTGATCTTCTTCACTGTTTATAAAAACCTACTTCTAAAGAGCAGAATTATTCTTTTAATTGTCACTTTGTCTAAATTCCCTTCTACACTTATTTAATCTTGTTTTATTATTATGGCTTAGAGATAATTATATTCCTTATTTTGCTTGAGGACAAGCAAAAGTCAAGTGTGACGCTGACCACGTCGGGGTTGAATGATTCTCGAAACTTCCTACAAGTGGACACAGATATGAATAGAAATTGGAATTTAGGGCGTCACTCGAAGAGCCGTGGACCGTGGAGTCCTTCGTCATTAGACCGGTGTGTTTGCGAGTGACATCACCCAGAGAGCCATGGACCGCAGAGCCCTTTGTCATTAGACCGGTGTGTCTGTGGGTGACTAAGGAAATAAGGTGATACTGTCCGAGGAGCCGTGGACCGCAGTGTCCTTCATTATTAAACCGGTGTGTCCGCGGGTAGTAGACGTTGGTTGGGTTGGGGACCGTCAAGTCCTGGTCTTTAAGACTGCTTCCCTGTGATTTGTCAACGTTAACTATATGTGCACACATACATGTGGAATGATGTGTGAGTATCCTCGCGAGATACTAACATGTAGATAGGGATGCATGGAGTATCCCTTGCAAACACCTTTGAGTACTTTATGAGTTTTGCACCTTGTCTAGTGTTGTGTACCATGAGTTTTGCACCTTGTCTAGTGTTGTGTACCATGAGTTTTGCACCTTGTCTAGTGCTGTGTACCATGAGTTTTGCACCTTGTCTAGTGTTGTGTACTATGAGTTTTGCACCTTGTTTAGTGTTGTTTATGTATGAATGTGTCATGATTATTGACTATATGGAATGAGATGGATGCTGTATCAAATGTGATACATAAAGACTAGGTCTGAACGTAGTGGAATGTACTCCCTAGTGATGATCTGTCTGTGATTACTTAGTGGAACTTGATTCCTTAGGTGAACTGTAGATGGGTAAGGACTTCGGGACGAAGTCTCTTTAAGGGGGTAGACTGAAATACCCCAAACTAATAAAATATGGATTAAATATTTAATCACATTGATTAAGGCCTAAACATGCCTTAAAAGTCAACTGAAAACAACAGTGGTCAACACAAAGCAAAGTGTTGCACCCTTTGACTGTTTAGGGTAAATAAATACCCAAATGAACTTCTTAAGACCTAAGATTTTGCCCTAAGCTTATTAACACATTA
Organism: Limonium bicolor; assembly: GCA_023374045.1. Lineage (NCBI taxonomy): Eukaryota > Viridiplantae > Streptophyta > Magnoliopsida > Caryophyllales > Plumbaginaceae > Limonium > Limonium bicolor. The sequence goes on from CM041780.1 coordinate 21,584,937, forward strand.
CTAAACGTGTTACAATTGTTGGACAACACTCCAACACAAAGAACAGGCATTTACATGCTTCAAGGTCAAGTAGGGCAAAAATGTGCTCTAAGAGTACCTTAAAGGTCTAATGACCTCTAAATGATATAAGATTGGATACCATGATCAAATATTATGTAAGGAACACAAAAAACTGTTCTCAAAGAAAACAGAGCTCAGAAACACCCTGCGACTCAAAATGTGCACTAAAATTCCTTAAAGCACGTTTTTGTGTATGAGCTCTAAGATAATGACTTTTTGTCATTTTAAAGACTGGAGTTTATCATTAAATCATTAATTTGACATGATAGACTATTTTATAAAGTCTAAATCAAAGTTTGAAAATAAAAATCAAAATATGCCATTTATGTATGAATAGTAACCCAAATAGTGCATTTTTGAACAAATTGACCAAGTTTGGTCAATGGTCAATTAATTGACCCATTTGACACCTATGCTGTCGGCAGGCAAGGAGGAGGGAAGACAGCTCACACATCATTGATTGCCAATTAGTTACCTAATGCCAATTTGCAATAGTAAAACTTTCTTTTTCAATCATTTTAGCCCATCCCAATCATTCCCTTGCCTCTTGTCCCATTCCAGCCGATGCAGCAGCTCCTCCAAACCCTCTCAAGCTGTGTTCTTGAGTTAGGAAGACAATTCAAACTCTTAAGCACCTAAGGTAATGTTTTAAGGCTTATTTTAGCTCTTTTTCTTCATCTCTTCATTACCTACACTTAGATCTCGTGGCTCATCACTTCCTATGGCTCATTCTCAGTGTTTTAAGGTTAGAACAACATCAAAACTCGGCTGAAGCAAGTATAGGGACCAAGGTTTCCCAAATTTGCATTTTAAGGTAAAAACATACCTTAAGCTTCTCTACTCTCCATCCGATTTTCTTCTTCTGATTTTTATGAGTTTATACACTCATAATCTTCATATTTACATGTTCATTCAGTTGGTTAGCCATTTGGAGCAAGGGTGGCCGAGATCTAAAGGAAATACCCTTCTTTAAGGCATTTTGCCAAGGTAAAACCTATTACCATAGCAGCTTGTTTAACACCCCAACCGCTAGTCCTATGCTTACCGTCTAATCGTCCTATTAATCCTACGAGTTCGCAGCGGAATTATTACATACTTACTACGGCGGGTGAAACAATGCCGCTAACCGCCCATACGGCTAGCTAGGCTACTAATACTTACAGTCACGGTCTGATGAACATAACGTACCGAGCTACTAAATTAATTGCCAAATACCATACACCAGATACTTACATCAATGGATCACCGAGTATTAGAGTATATTCGATTACATCAGATCTAGCTCCAAAAGAATGAGTTTACCAACTACTCATCTATACCAATCCTCTTTCTATCCCAAAATCCAAAAAGGTGTACCCCATGGTACACCGGCTATTCAAACTACAGCCATGTACTACTCAGTACACCAATCATAAATTCACTGTTTACATTCCAAAAAGAAGATAAAAGAAATGGAAATAGATCTTCACATCTTCATCACTCCCGAGTACCTGCGTGTAGTAAAAATGGTGCCCCAAGGGGCTCAGCAAACGCTGCATATGGAATCCGCATATACCGCGTGCTAGCTAGGGCACGCCGACTATTTGACGTCCACTAAACATGCCATTTATTATTTCATACATACATGCTTTTCATACAATTCATTACATAATTCAAGGCAACAATGTAGTAGCACACAACTTACTTACCTTCACAAGGTTAGCCAATTTATGCATCCGGGTTAATCGGAATGCTTTACTCTTTTACTCATTACTTACTTTTCTTTACTTACAATTACTTACTTTCAATTTCTTTACTTACTCATTCTTACTACTTACTTATACTCAAGTTAAGTCGTCGGGACCTCCGGCCCTGGGGACTACACCGTCCCACCTCCGGATTTACTTGACTCACCAATCCGGGATGCTACCCACTTAAGGGATTTGGGCCGCGGACCAGTTTAAGAGTCCGGAATTGGAGCCAACCTCTCGTGACTCCGCATCCTCACGCGTGGCCGAAACTATATCGGACTTCTACTCATTCCAATTTAATTACCATTTTAAGTTAGGATGGTTAGCTTGTTAGGAATAAGTTAGAAGTCCAAACGCAATAAATAACGGTCACTGTACAATGCAACATACATACACACATTCATTATCATCCATACATTTCATGAATTATACAAACTATGGTTTAGAGAAGATATACAACATCATACAACACTACATATTCACAAGTATGCATATTAACTCCGATTCGTGCATTTATCTTATTTGGTGATCAATTAGCACACAACACACAAATCAGAGTAACCAAGATAGCATACGGGGCATGAGGAATCCATACCGTTCACCGTTGTACGTGATTCCAAACGTCCTTCGGTGTCACAAATCAAGTCCTATTATATACATACAATCGAATGATTAATATACCTATAATCAACTTAACTCCTACTTACTATGTCCTTATACTTCTTACACTTACACTTTACTTACTTACTTTTCATTACTTAGGTTTTACTTTCTTACTTAACTTTGGCATGCTTTTCATACATGTACATATATATATATATGTAGATATATACATATATATATATATATATTAATTTAAATAATTTTTTTTTTTGACCCGACCGGACTGCGACCGACCTTGCAAGTCCGGTCCATTCCAGTAGCTCAGAGTACCGAAATTCTTCTGGCCGACCGACCTTGCAAGTCCGGTCGCAAGGTCGGTCCATTCCAGTAAGTTTTGGTTTCGAAATTCTGGAGTCGACCGACCTTGCATGTCCGGTCCCAAGGTCGGTCCATTCCAGTAAGTTTTGCTACCGGCGAATTTTAGCCCGACCGACCTTGCAAGTCCGGTCGCAAGGTTGGTCCATTCCAGTAGCTTACCCGCTGGAAATTTTTGAGTCGACCGACCTTGCAAGTCCGGTCGCAAGGTCGGTCCATTCCAGTAGGTTACAGACGGGAAAATTTTCTAGTCCGACCGAACTTGCAAGTCCGGTCGCAAGTCCGGTCGATTCCAGAAGCTTTCCCGTCTTTGTAAATCTGGGCTCGACCGACCTTGCAAGTTCGGTCCCAAGGTCGGTCCGCCCCAGTATTTGCATTTTAATTTCTGTTTTCAGTCCTCTCTTTTACCCAATACTTCCCCATTGTTCCTACACTTAATCCCACATGTTTTAACACTATTTAAACCTCTTAATACACCCTAGTTCATTTCCTAACTCCTTACACAATTTTATACTCATTCACTCACCTAATTTTCTAAGGTTCAACTCCCACTTTCACTAGTTGTTTCCTAGTTGTGTTTTGCTACAGATTTTAGTCTAACTCTTCTCCATCTACAACTCCCTCTTCTAATGTCATTTCTAACACCTCTAATACATTACAACTACATTAACTATCTCTCCCCATCTTCCCTCTATCTATCTATCTCAAAATCTGTTACAACTTACATCATTCACCTAGTTTATAATTCACTAAGTGTTCTAATTCTAGATAAATTTTGGCATAACCTCCCCTATATTTTACACTCTCACCACATTGTTTTAAACACATTTTCATTCATTCTCACCTGTTTATAAACATCAACCATATACAAGCTCTCATATACAAATATCAATACTAAAACAACACTAAAACACTACAAAATTTCCTGCACATAACTAACTCAATCCCAATCTGTTTTGACAGTTTTAAAATGTCTTTTTAAGGCTTCAAAATACTTATATTCTCATGTACATTGTTCTACTACACAATACCATTTTCATTACTAAATTCAACTTATAAAAATCTGTTACATTCATATGCAAGTCTACACAAAGGTGAGCATTCCTTACCTTGTTTTTCTTCTAGTTTTTCTTTCTCTTCTTCCTTCTTTCTCTACCGGTTTCGTAATCTCAACCCTCTAAAACTACAACCATTCGTATACACCATTTAATACTAAAACTAACCCTAACCATTAATCAAGTTCTAATCTAGGTTTTAGGGTTTAGAAAATTTATTACCTTCCAAGAGCACAAGAGCTGTTTGGGATAGCTCAAGAGCAAGACTTCTCACACCACCAAAATGCCAAAATCGGCTGGGTATAAAAGAGCAAGCAAGAGTTAAGCTTCAAATTTCGTTTTGCCCTTAAAGGCTAGAAAAGGATGGAGTTTTCGAAATATTTTTACCTTAGAAGAACAAGGAGAAGGAGGGCCTTCTAATGGTGGTGTTGAAACTCCAAATGGGGTATACCCATAAAATCGAAAGTGCTTGTTTTTGAATTTTGGAAAGATGGAAGTGTAGCTCTTGGTGAGAGGATTACAATGGTGGTGTTTTTATAATTTTTGGAAGAGTTTGGAGAGAGTTACAAAGGAGAGAAGTAGAGGTTTTTAGTGGTTCTTTGCTTCCTCCATTGTTATCGGTCAAGAGGAGAAAATAGAGAGGAGGAGGGTGAGCTTTACGTGAGAGAGGGAGTAAAATGAGTGTAGGAGAGAGAGAATGAGAGTAATAAAGTGAGGTGGGGTTTACTTATTGTTTTTGTTTGTTTGTGAGTAAAAGGAGAGTAATAAGAGGTGTGAGGGGGGAACAAAAATCGGACACCCCACAGAACCCACTTGTGGGTTTTGAAATTTTTTTGCAATATTGGACACATAAGTTTGTGCTATTTATACTTCTACCCCACAACTTCCCGTTTTTGACAGTTTTTACCAATCTCTCGTTTTATTGATTTTATTGGTCCCAAAGCTTCACTAATATTTATTAATGATTATTTAGTTGACCAAAATTGTTACGAGTCTATTCGACCCGCTTAAAGACACGTTTTCCCGGTTACCTCGAAAAACGTGCTTTAAGGTTCGGTAATGTTTTTAAACCGTTTTAAAGGTCCGTTTTCTTCGGGATTTGTTCCCTTATGATTATTTACCCTTAATTAAGCTTCTAAATTATTTATTAGCCTAATTAATCACTATTTTTAATTACGGGGTATTTCATTGTCTAGCTATTTCCTAAGTTGATATGATGAATTTAACACCATTTGGTGTGTTTTATTCAGGCCGAAATTCATTGGAAGTTCCCTTGCATTTTTAAGGTGATTTTTGCCTCAAATCTTACATTAATTATTCCTTATGGTTAAGGTCAAGCTTGGAGTGTAACCATATCTTATTTTTGTGTATTAAACATGTCTAAATGATGTGGTGAATTTTCCTCTAAGTTGCCGAGCTCATACAAGGAGAAATCAAGGTATAAACACCTTAAAACTTATGATTTTATGATTTTTTAGCATATATAAATTATGCCGAGAGTGGAGTTTAACATATGGGTTATATTAACCTAGAAATGGAAAAAAATGACTAAGATAAATTAAGCTAGTCATTTAAGTGATTTAATTAACATAATGGTCAAATTATGACATTATGTGGAAAAATAATTAAACTAAAGTGAGGCCGTGAGCTTGTACTATATTTTGAGCAATTTATTGTGTAATTTTATGTTACAAAGCAAAGTTGTAATAAGGCCATGTCATTAGGCCATTTTAATTTAAGTTTATAAGCTTATTTAGTTAGATTTATGCTTATATAATTAAGTTTGGGGCCAAACCGTAATTACTTGAAAAATATAAAGCTGTGGGCTTAATTTAGAGGAATTTAGGGTTTTTAAATGAATTTAATAAAAACTATAACATTTTATAAAGTTTTGTGTCAAAATTGTAAAAATAGAAAAGTATGGGGTAAGATTGGTAATTACCGAGAGTTTGGGTCCCATTTGGTATTAGAAGTCAAAGTTGACTATATAGGAGACTTTGACCAAGTTTGGAGAATTTAAGAAATTTAAATACTACCTTATATTAAGATAGTTATTAAATTGTAAAAGATTTATAAGAGATGGGGTTATAATGTAATTTCTGAAACTTTGGGGTACTAATGGGATTTAGTACAGTCCTTAAGTTATTAGGAATTTTTAGAAGTTTATTTGGTTAAATTTGGAGTTTATATGAATTATATAAGTATAATATATGGTATTTTATAATATTGTTACAAATGGGTAAAAACCAAGCATTATAGAAAGTATAAGGTTAGGAATAATATTTGTAACCTTTTGGTATAGTTTGGTAATTTTTGGAGTTATATACAAGATTTTACAAAGATATATGTATAATATATAGTTTTAATGATATTAGAAAACTATGTATTATAAATTGGGTTGATTTGTAATTTATGGAAGTACAGTGGTGGAAAATAAAAACTGAAAGTTTAAAGGGCTGTTTGGTATTTATTAACAATGTATAACTATAGGTTATAATTGTTTTAATGACATAAATGTCATAATATATGTTATATAACTATATATAACATTATATGATTATGTGGTGGATTTTGTAATATTCAAGAAAATAAATGCTGTTCGGAAATAATGGGGATTTTAGAATAAAAATTTATAATATGGTTTTCAATGTTATAAAGGTTATAACATTTATAATATAAGAAATATTCATTAAAAGAGATGAATATATTATAAGATTTACCATATAATAAATGGTCCCATAATACATGTATATAAATAAATATATGTTATGGTGTGGAAAATATAATGTGGTTCAATAACCATATATTATCATAATTAAAGAGATATAAGATAAGGAAGAAGATTACAAACATTAGATATGGAAATTCTAATGTTAGGAGTGTACATGGAAATAGGATTTATATAATTCAAAGTATTTTTACATAGGAATTATACCACATTAAACTTGGAAAAACAAACCTTAGGAAAATAAATACTAAGGTAGATGTATAATAAACGATTAAGATTATACATGCAATATAGTGACAAGCTATAATATACAAATGTGTATTAAATTACATGCGATAGTAAACGTTTAAAGTTAAGTATATTAATATACTCGACGTAACCACGCATGAAATATGACGTCCTTCCTAATCCTGAGTTAAACCGAAAACCCGACAGACGTTTATAGTTAACGGGGAATAAACCGGGATGGATTAGTAACGGTATGGGGTACCGTAGTGTATTGTTAGTACGAGATGCTGATGCATAGTGTGATGCATATTTATAGATCGTAAGAGGCGTCTCGAGGATCACCAGAGAATTTAGCAGATTCATACTCCACCGTAATACTTTCAGGGTGAACGGTATGTTATTTATGTGGCTTGATTGTCTCTGAGGATTTCCTCAGTTCAGACATTGTGTGAAAATCTGTGATAAGATTGAATGTCTGCTTGTGTGAATTAATATGCTTAAGTTGTGTATTAATGCTGCTTTATTATTACTGTCGTACGATAACAGTACCGTTCGTATATGAACATATTATAAAACGAACTAGCGGCAATGCTATCTTATATGTGTAACATAAGGAACGTAAGTAAAACGTTGTAGCATCAGGATAATAAGATATATATATTACCTGAGACTTATACGGAGCATTGGCCTCTTTAACGCCGCTCTCGTATCTAACACTGGATCCCGAGTCGACATACTCAGGATTGGACTAACGACCTTAGTCTGTTGTGTTAGGAAAAATAATAAAACGATGTGATGGTATAGATAAGTTTATCAAGAGGATGTGGCTCTTGCTGTGAACTGTGATCCATTAACGATACTAGGATACCGTGTGGTAACCGTAAGTATCAGGATAGATTTCCAACGAACTACAGATTGTTCGTAGGTCGGAGACTCTACCGCTGGAGTGGCTACTGTCGTGGGTGACCCGCCATAAGAGATGGGTAACTTAGAGACACGTCGTTCTAACGAGACGTTGTCATTAGACATGACTGAACAATTACGAACGACTATATTAACTCGTACATTAGGCGAACATTATTTGGGCTTGCATGCCAAAGACGAGAGTTTATACTCGTTTATAATTCTCGTTGTTTCGCCTTGTTGTTCATTGGTTGTGCTTTGTGGTTATGTGTGGTATGTTGGTGGATTTGTTTGAACGAGCCATTGTGCTCATGTTGTGTGTTGTGAACTGGTTGTGTCAGTCGCTTTACTCATGTGTGGATTATGGTGGATTGTTTGGTCGGGTGAGTCGCCGAACTCAATTATGAACTATTAAGTGTTTGTTGGAATGGAGTCTCTGTACTCATATAAGCGTTGTAACGGTTTCAGTGGTTTTATTACGATGCGATGTGTGAAGCCGGGGGCTTGTGTGTTATTTGAGTTTACTACAATATATATTGTTGCTTTACAGTTTTAACATTAAAAAACTTGCATGAAAATGAATTGCATGCTCTCGACCAAATAACTGAGGGTCCGAGGAGGCATGACAGTCATGTAGTAACATACTCAGCAGGGGCTGATTCCATACCACAAACAACCATTTTTGCAGGTATGCAGCTTCCGGTGTCGACAAAGAGAGGGACGCGCTAGGTAGTTTAATTACAGTTGTTTAAATATGCACTGTTGCATTTGATACGAACTTAGAAACGTGTATAGGATTGGGATGCTTAGAATGCTCACTGTGAATGTATTTTATATTGGTTTGGGAAGGTTAGATCTATCTCTTGTTGTCACTGCGAGAAATTGTTTCGTATTTAAGAGTATATCAGGAAGCATGTTATAACTCGTATGGGCGAGTAAGAACGGTGACACCAGTAGTTCAATTATTGAGATTACCGATACGATTATATTGTTAAGTAAGATGATTAGGAGCCGCTTAGAGTAGGGGTGTTACAACTAGCCGACAAAGCCTCCATAAAACAAATGAACAAATATGATGACAAAGAATCCCAACCAAAATCCTTTGTTTAGGCAAAACAGTTGTCCGAGATAACCATTGACTACCACCACCATGGAAACAAATGTAACATACTTCTTCACCAACCGGACCCAACGTCCATGAAAACCCATCATCTGAAGCACAACTTAAAAAAAAGGCCATTCAACTCTATCATAAGCCTTGGCCATGTCGAGTTTAATCGCAAAAGAGCCCTTTTGTCTAGCTTTGAGCACCACATATAGCGAGGATTTCATGAGCCACCATCACATTATAAGAAATCAATATTCCCAAGACAAATATAGACTGACCGGAGCCAAAAATGTTATCCAAGAAAGAGCTAACACGACAAACCAGCACCTTAGCAATTACCTGATAAATGGTATTACATAAGGATATTGGACGAAAATCAGCCAACACCCATGCATCATTCTTCTTTGGAATTAGCACAACATGAGTATGATTGATCCCACCCGACAAAGCATCAGAATTTAGCGCACCAGGAGCAGTATCAATAAAGGTAGATATGACAATATCCCAATAAGAATGAAGGAAAACACTAGTTATACTATCCAGCCTAGTTAGATCTAACAATATCCCAATAAAGGTAGATCTCACAATATGCCAATAAGAGCGAAGAAAAACACTAGTTGTACTTGGATTCATCTCCCTGAAAGCTGCAACCACCTTTTCCCGCTGGAAGGTGCCTCAATAACTCGGTTCATTACATCTGTCACCCGGCCTTCAACACACGCCAGCAAATGATGACTAACCGCCTGCGCAAAATAGACCGTGTGACCCTTTTAGTGTTTCTCCCATCTTGTCCATCTCACACCATCAGCATCCACAACTTCATTGATCATATTACGCGTTTTTCCTGGCAGCAACCCTCAAGAAGAAAAATTGGGTGTTGCGATCACCAGCTTGAATCCAATCTTGTCACGCCCGGTGAGCCCATCACGTCTCTTTTATAGCCAAGAGAGCATCAATCTCTTTATTTATCTTTTGCCAAACATCAACAATACCCTCCACTTCCCCCTGTTCCATGAGAGTGTACAACTCTAATAGCAGTTGGACCAATCGGGTCTTCTCCTAAACTTTGCACGCACCTCAGCTACATAGTCGTTGCCCACATTGCAAAGTACTACAGGCATACCTAGAGTGTTAAGCACCATCATAAGCCCACAGCTGCTCCCCAATTTGCTTGCACTACTGCTCTTCCACCCATCAGTTCTCAAACTTTAATGACTCCAGACCACGCCGCATCGCATCACTGAATAATAACTTAATTTGGCATTGATCATATCTTTCTCATTTTGATCATATCTTTCTCATTTGAGAAGGACAGCTCTAGCCTAAGGAAACAACATCATCCATGCAAAATTAACCAAGACCTAATGAATACGGCTCTATGTGTTATCACCGCCCCACTGCCTATTTGAAAACACCACAGCTGCTCCCCAATTTGCTTGCACTACTGCTCTTCCACCCATCAGTTCTCAAACTTTAATGACTCCAGACCACGCCGCATCGCATCACTGAATAATAACTTAATTTGGCATTGATCATATCTTTCTCATTTTGATCATATCTTTCTCATTTGAGAAGGACAACTCTAGCCTAAGGAAACAACATCATCCATGCAAAATTAACCAAGACCTAATGAATACGGCTCTATGTGTTATCACCGCCCCACTGCCTATTTGAAAACATGAAAGGCGATCCATAGAACCCCATATCAATAAGTCTCAAATCATCAACACACCATCGAAAATCACATATCTACCGTCGGCATTGAATACCTCTTCCCTTATTCTCAAACACATATAACACTTCATTAAAGTCCCCCATCAAAACCAGGGCCCATCATAGAAGATCATAATCTATGCAGAAGTACATCATCGTTCATTTTGCACAAACCACCCATACACCCCAGTACAACGCCGCCACTCACCACCCAAACCTCCACCGTTGATTATACAATTGACATGATGAGAAGAGTAAGAGAGCAACTGAATATGCATGTCTTTTCTCCAGTACAAACCCACTCCATCACTATGCCCAACATAATCGACCACCCTACGTAAAGAAGCCCACAAAGTGAGCAGCCCAAACTGGCGGCCCAACACCACATAAATATAGAAGTCCAGATTGTACAGATATTATTTAGACTACTGTAGATATTTTCTTCAGTCTTATCCTTTAACAGCAGTATATATATACATGTACACACGTGTTGGAGAAATATGTGACTACTTCTACCACTTAGGCAGTGTACCTAATCGTTTTGCGGGATAGTGGATTCGTGGGGTTGTCGTACTCTTGGGGACCTCGCTGTGGATAACTGACAGTGGATTAAATTTACTGAGACTTCTAGTAAATAGATTTTATCATTTTTAAGGAGAAGAAATAATAAAAAAAACCTAACCTAAACAAAAACAAAATAATAAAAACAATATTTTTGTCTTTTTGTTTTTGAGAAAGCACCCCGGGTTGTTCTGCACCTATTTTATCAATTATATTAATATAAACTTTACCACTTAAGTAATAAACTCAGAAACTATAAATAATTCGTTGACGACTAAATCTAACGAACCCTAACCAGTTGCTAGAACTAGCAGCAGACTAATGCTCTAATCCGGACACAACCAATCGCATAAAGAACAGCTTCTATTTGAGACTAATTAACCTATAGGCCGGATCAGGCTTCTAGCTGTTAATCAGGTTTAATTCCTATGTCTTGTTTACTATCTCTCTCGCGTGTTGATTAGAAAACTACAAATATTGCTTTAATAATTGATCAGAGAATTAAAGCAGATGAAGAACTGGAATTAAACTACTACTTTAGATAAAATCATAGTGGAAAGCTTAACATAACATAATTATATAAAATAGGCTCGCATCCCAAACCTGGGAGGGCTTAAGTTTATTAATTAAACATAACTATATATAAACAACGTTTTAACAAAATAAGAGAAAGGGTAGAGAAAACTCCAGCTAGCAAGTTGACTCTGAATCCTAGCTCCGCCTCTGTATCCACGTCGTCCGTAATAATAATACTAATTAATGGCAGTGATGTGGTGTGGTGGAAAAACAAATAAAAATGGAGAAAACGGGGAGAAAAGAAATGGATGTGGTCGATGGATAGTATGGTAGTGGAGCGTGCGTGGTGAGCGTGAGTGTACGTGGTAAGCTTGTGAACTTTGGATTTTAGAAGGGATGCCAAATACTGAAGAAGGACGTGGCTTATTTATAGGCTGAGGAATAAGAAGCAAACAACGGAGTAGTCAGGGTGAATCAAGATGGCGGTGGAGTTGGTAAGCAGATCCGTGAAAATCTCAGTCAGAGATTACATTTAGTATCGCAGCAGCAATTGATTGCAGAGGCGGCGTCACGCTTGAGTAAATTAAGGTAGGCACCGAACGAGTCTGCAATTAATGAAGTGCGGCGCCGCGAAGGAAGGAGAAAAAACGGAGAAGAAACTGTTCGGCGTTGAAATCTGGTGTGCTGATCCTCTTGTCCGCGCCTAAGGAGGCGGTTGCCTCTCTCTCTTGTCCGCGCATAAGGAGGCGGTTGTGAGTGTGTTGTCCGCCCAGCAACCGCTCAAAATCATGCGGACTCCCTCCTGTTGTCCGCCTTCGTGACCGCTTGAAATCATGCGGTCTCAGCCGCTTGAAATCATGCGCCTCTGTAGTTATAGTCACCAATCTCGTAAATAAATTCCTTGTGTTGCATCCACCATTCACGTGCATGAGTGATGTATTAAATGATGTTGCAGTACTAATGATATGTGAGACGTGCTAAATTGTGAATGAAAATCCCATAATGAGGTAATGATGAGCCAATAATAACCAATGATGATGTGTGTGAGTGATTAATATCACTTTTGTGCTGTACCGTATATATATATTATATATATATATATATCACCGTTTGTCGTTGTAATCCTACATTTGACACATAAAATGTATCAGTTCACATCAAAACATAAATCTAAGGAAAAGCATGTGATAAGTGTAAAATATGACATGCATTGTTATAAAAATAGGAAGAATTAAAGTCCTAAGAATAGATATATTTTACACTTATCAAACTTCCTCACACTTAGCTTTTGCTTGTGCTCAAGCAAATAAAGAACAAACTTTCTCTAAGGTTACAGTATTAAACTCCGGGGTTCAACAATCGTGGAAGGAAATCAAGCTAAATGGCAATCAAAAGAATAATCCTGCTCTTAGATGTAGGTTTTTATAAACAGTGAAAAGGAAAATTTTTAATAAGAGCATGGATAAGTTAGATTGCAAAGATTGAACATAGATTAGCTCGGAACCTTCCACCAATTTCTTTTCTCTAACCTTTGGATGACAAGGGGTGTGAAGTAACACCTTATTCCGTGATACCTTTCAACACCACATACTCATGATCAAAATATGAAAAATTGCGACAATCATTCAACATTAAGAGTTTTGCATGTTTTTTATTTTTTTTTTCGCACAATTTGTTTCATCCCCCAGACTTTTCTCTTCACCCATGTAGCGGCTTTGGGCCTTCTATCCCAGATCACAAGACCTTAGGTAGATGGGTGATGAGGCACCCCAAGGACTTAATAACCGAGTGAACGAGGCCTGTTTTGGTTCAGAAAACTTCATTATATGATCAGAGGAGTACCTTGCCTTATCCTTTTCATACCAAACTTTCACTTAGTTCCATGATTGCCAAGCTAAGGTAGTTCAATTTCCAAAATCAGCTTATCCACCAGATTTCAGTGAAAATAGATTTAATTTTGAAGAAAGAATTTGATACATACAAACAACGTCAAGCAGAACGATTCTTGAGGTTGTCATCAGGCTTGATTTTAAAAACCACAAAAATTTAGCCCGAAAATTCAACATGTATTGGCCTTTAGAGAAGCTTACTATCATAATTAGAGAACAATAAAAATCAAGTGTGGCATTAGGTGCAACTTGGCATATTTTCAGGGAAAGGTCTAAACTTCCTCACACTTAAGAGGAGCAATGTCCTCATTGTTCATAAAATAATCAAGAAAAGACCTTTCAAAATATGCCAGACTCATGAAGAATTTCATTCAGGACAATCATGGACTGATATAATAATAATCATTAAGCGTGATAGACTGGACACAAACATTTAAAATAAAGAAACTGAAACTCCCTATGATATCGTAGATTGAGGAAGGTGTCCTTCCTCACACTTAAGTGCGAACAATGGGGGTAGTAGCGTTCCTCACACTTGCGTTCAAGCAAGTGTCCAGCCTTGGAGTTCTTCAGATACCATGATAAGATTTTCACCTGCACACACTACCCAACAATAAACGCTAAAAAGCGTTGCGTGAAAGCACAGTACCATTTCCACTTCTTTTTAAAAATTAAAATTAAAATAAAATCATAAATAAAAATAAAACCATATGCATTAATTGAAAATTTTTGTTTAATTTTTTTTTTGAAAAACATAATATAGAAATAATGTGGGGTACAAAATTAAAATAATAATAATAATGATAGGATAATAAAGTTTAACCACTGGGTTGCCTCCCAGTAAGCTGCCCGTAGTTTTAGTCTTTGGCTAGACTATCGCTTCGTTATCCTGGATCAAAAATAAAAGTAGATAACCTTCGCCAGGAAAACGAAGTTAGTAATAATAAAAAGCAAACCACCTGGATCAAAACAAAACTTCGGTAAATAAAATAGGAAAATGAATACTCCACAAAACCTGGTGTTTGAGGAGGTACTGCCGGTAACGTAGTTTTAACAGGAGACCAGGTGTGATTGGCTTTCTTCCTCAAATTGGAGGATGTAAACATCCTCCTCTTGTTGAGGCTTATGGAGGCAGGATGGAAGTTGATGAGAGACCGGTGGTAGTGGTGTTCCTTCCTCAGATTCGAGGATGTAAATTTCCTCTTCCGGTAGGTGAGGCTCAATAGGATCACCTTTCTCAAGCTCGCAGACCGGCTCAGACAACTTATCTTCATATTTTAATTGCTCCTCTGTGTTGGGGATGGGGATGGAGGAGAAATGTAACTCTCAGACATTGCTCCAACTCGGCGTCGGAGAAAAATGTCTTGAGAAGTTTCATTATCTCCTCATCAGAACTTGCTGCATCATGAATATCTGGCTCAGTTTGCTCTTCACTCCTTGGAGTCACCACTGGAATTTCTTCTGGTGGCTCGACCATACTTGGGAGGAATTCATCTGGCCCTTGTGTAGATTGCTGCTCGTTCTGATTGAAGTAGTAATACCCCAACTGAGCTTCGTTGTATTGTGCGTTAGCCTGGTTGACTTCCCACCAATACGGCTCTCGATTTGATGGTTGAGGTGGTTGATAATCCTTGACCAATCTTTGATATGAGGATATTTCCTCTTGCATTCGTGTCCATTCCAGATTGATCAACAATCTTCTCACCTCATCGTGGCTGCTCTCCATTGTCAGTAATTATCCTATAAAAAAAAATAAAAATACCAAGTAGAAAAGAAATAGAAAAAGAAAGAAAATAATAAACAAAATTAACTAGATAGAAAAACAAATAAGAAATATATAGAAATACAAGAATTTTTTTTTTGTTTAGTAAAATTAAAAGCGAAAATAAAATAAAATAAATAAAAATAGAAATCCCAATAAAATTTAAAAACTATCAATTAACCGTGCTGGAGGTCCCCGGCAACGGCGCCAAAAACTTGTTGGAGAAATATGTGACTACTTCTACCATAGGCAGTGTACCTAATCGTTTTGCGGGATAGTGGATTCGTGGGGTTGTCGTACTCTTGGGGACCTCGCTGTGGATAACTGATGGTGGATTAAATTTACTGAGACTTCTAGTAAATAGATTTTATCATTTTTTAAGGAGAAGAAATAATCAAAACCTAACCTGAACAAAAACAAAATAATATAAAAATATTTTTCTTTTTGTTTTTAGAAAGCACCCGGGTTGTTCTGCTCACCTATTTTATCAATTATATTAATATAAACTTTACCACTTAAGTAATAAACTCAGAAACTATAAATAATTCGTTGACGACTAAATCTAACGAACCCTAACCAGTTGCTAGAACTAGCAGCAGACTAATGCTCTAATCCGGACACAACCAATCGCATAAAGAACAGCTTCTATTTGAGACTAATTAACCTATAGGCCGGATCAGGCTTCTAGCTGTTAATCAGGTTTAATTCCTATGTCTTGTTTACTATCTCAGCTCTCGCATGTTGATTAGAAAACTACAAATATTGCTTTAATAATTGATCAGAGAATTAAAGCAGATGAAGAACTGGAATTAAACTACTACTTTAGATAAAATCATAGTGGAAAGCTTAACATAACATAATTATATAAAATAGGCTCGCATCCCAAACCTGGGAGGGCTTAAGTTTATTAATTAAACATAACTATATATAAACAACGTTTTAACAAAATAAGAGAAAGGGTAGAGAAAACTCCAGCTAGCAAGTTGACTCTGAATCCTAGCTCCGCCTCTGTATCCACGTCGTCCGTAATAATAATACTAATTAATGGCAGTGATGTGGTGTGGTGGAAAAACAAATAAAAATGGAGAAAACGGGGAGAAAGAAATGGATGTGGTCGATGGATAGTATGGTATGAGCGTGCGTGGTGAGCGAGTGTACGTGGTAACGATGTGCTTTGGATTTTAAGAAGGGATGCCAAATACTGAAGAAGGACGTGGCTTATTTATAGGCTGAGGAATAAGAAGCAAACAACGGAGTAGTCAGGGTGAATCAAGATGGCGGTGGAGTTGGTAAGCAGATCCGTGAAAATCTCAGTCAGAGATTACATTTATATCGCAGCAGCAATTGATTGCAGAGGCGGCGTCACGCTTGAGTAAATTAAGGTAGGCGCCGAACGAGTCTGCAATTAATGAAGTGCGGCGCCGCGAAGGAAGGAGAAAAAACGGAGAAGAAAACTGTTCGGCGTTGAAATCTGGTGTGCTGATCCTCTTGTCCGCGCCTAAGGAGGCGGTTGCCTCTGCTCTCTCTTGTCCGCGCATAAGGAGGCGGTTGTGAGTGTGTTGTCCGCCAGCAACCGCTCAAAATCATGCGGACTCCCTCCTGTTGTCCGCCTTCGTGACCGCTTGAAATCATGCGGTCTCAGCCGCTTGAAATCATGCGCCTCTGTAGTTATAGTCACCAATCTCGTAAATAAATTCCTTGTGTTGCATCCACCATTCACGTGCATGAGTGATGTATTAAATGATGTTGCAGTACTAATGATATGTGAGACGTGCTAAATTGTGAATGAAAATCCCATAATGAGGTAATGATGAGCCAATAATAACCAATGATGATGTGTGTGAGTGATTAATATCACTTTTGTGCTGTACCGTATATATATATTATATATATATATATCACCGTTTGTCATTGTAATCCTACATTTGACACATAAAATGTATCAGTTCACATCAAAACATAAATCTAAGGAAAAGCATGTGATAAGTGTAAAATATGACATGCATTGTTATAAAAATAGGAAGAATTAAAGTCCTAAGAATAGATATATTTTACACTTATCAAACTTCCTCACACTTAGCTTTTGCTTGTCCTCAAGCAAATAAAGAACAAACTTTCTCTAAGGTTACAGTATTAAACTCCGGGGTTCAACAATCGTGGAAGGAAATCAAGCTAAATGGCAATCAAAAGAATAATCCTGCTCTTAGATGTAGGTTTTTATAAACAGTGAAAAGGAAAATTTTTAATAAGAGCATGGATAAGTTAGATTGCAAAGATTGAACATAGATTAGCTCGGAACCTTCCACCAATTTCTTTTCTCTAACCTTTGGATGACAAGGGGTGTGAAGTAACACCTTATTCCGTGATACCTTTCAACACCACATACTCATGATCAAAATATGAAAAATTGCGACAATCATTCAACATTAAGAGTTTTGCATGTTTATTTCATTTTTTTTTTCGCACAATTTGTTTCATCCCCCAGACTTTTCTCTTCACCCATGTAGCGGCTTTGGGCCTTCTATCCCAGATCACAAGACCTTAGGTAGATGGGTGATGAGGCACCCCAAGGACTTAATAACCGAGTGAACGAGGCCTGTTTTGGTTCAGAAAACTTCATTATATGATCAGAGGAGTACCTTGCCTTATCCTTTTCATACCAAACTTTCACTTAGTTCCATGATTGCCAAGCTAAGGTAGTTCAATTTCCAAAATCAGCTTATCCACCAGATTTCAGTGAAAATAGATTTAATTTTGAAGAAAGAATTTGATACATACAAACAACGTCAAGCAGAACGATTCTTGAGGTTGTCATCAGGCTTGATTTTAAAAACCACAAAAATTTAGCCCGAAAATTCAACATGTATTGGCCTTTAGAGAAGCTTACTATCATAATTAGAGAACAATAAAAATCAAGTGTGGCATTAGGTGCAACTTGGCATATTTTCAGGGAAAGGTCTAAACTTCCTCACACTTAAGAGGAGCAATGTCCTCATTGTTCATAAAATAATCAAGAAAAGACCTTTCAAAATATGCCAGACTCATGAAGAATTTCATTCAGGACAATCATGGACTGATATAATAATAATTAAGCGTGATAGACTGGACACAAACATTTAAAATAAAGAAACTGAAACTCCCCTGATATCGTAGATTGAGGAAGGTGTCCTTCCTCACACTTAAGTGCGAACAATGGGGGTAGTAGCGTTCCTCACACTTGCGTTCAAGCAAGTGTCCAGCCTTGGAGTTCTTCAGATACCATGATAAGATACTTCACCTGCACACTACCCAAAAATAAACGCTAAAAAGCGTTGCGTGAAAGCACATACCATTTCCACTTCTTTTTTAAAAATTAAAATTAAAATAAAATCATAAATAAAAATAAAACCATATGCTCCCCTATTAATTGAAAATTTTTGTTTAATTTTTTTTTGAAAAACATAATATAGAAAATGTGGGGTACAAAATTAAAATAATAATAATAATGATAGGATAATAAAGTTTAACCACTGGGTTGCCTCCCAGTAAGCTGCCCGTAGTTTTAGTCTTTGGCTAGACTATCGCTTCGTTATCCTGGATCAAAAATAAAAGTAGATAATACCTTCGCCAGGAAAACGAAGTTAGTAATAATAAAAGCAAACCACCTGGATCAAAACAAAATGTTACTTCGGCATATATAGGAAAATGAATACTCCACAAAACCTGGTGTTTGAGGAGGTACTGCCGGTAACGTAGTTTTAACAGGAGACCAGGTGTGATTGGCTTCATTTCCTCAAATTGGAGGATGTAAACATCCTCCTCCTGTTGAGGCTTATGGAGGCAGGATGGGAGTTGATGAGAGACCGGTGGTAGTGGTGTTCCTTCCTCAGATTCGAGGATGTAAATTTCCTCTTCCGGTAGGTGAGGCTCAATAGGATCACCTTTCTCAAGCTCGCAGACCGGCTCAGACAACTTATCTTCATATTTTAATTGCTCCTCTTGTGTTGGGGATGGGGATGGAGGAGAAATGTAACTCTCAGACATCTGCTCCAACTCGGCGTCGGAGAAAAATGTCTTGAGAAGTTTCATTATCTCCTCATCAGAACTTGCTGCTCATGAATCTGGCTCAGTTTGCTCTTCACTCCTTGGAGTCACCACTGGAATTTCTTCTGGTGGCTCGACCATACTTGGGAGGAATTCATCTGGCCCTTGTGTAGATTGCTGCTCGTTCTGATTGAAGTAGTAATACCCCAACTGAGCTTCGTTGTATTGTGCGTTAGCCTGGTTGACTTCCCACCAATACGGCTCTCGATTTGATGGTTGAGGTGGTTGATAATCCTTGACCAATCTTTGATATGAGGATATTTCCTCTTGCATTCGTGTCCATTCCAGATTGATCAATAATCTTCTCACCTCATCGTGGCTGCTCTCCATTGTCAGTAATTATCCTATAAAAACAAAAATAAAATACCAAGTAGAAAAGAAATAGAAAAGAAAGAAAAATAATAAACAAAATTAACTAGATAGAAAAACAAATAAGAAATATTATAGAAATACAAGAATTTTTTTTTTGTTTAGTAAAATTAAAAGCGAAAATAAAATAAAATTAAATAAAAATAGAAATCCCAATAAAATTTAAAAACTATCAATTAACCGTGCTGGAGGTCCCCGGCAACGGCGCCAAAAACTTGTTGGAGAAATATGTGACTACTTCTACCACTTAGGCAGTGTACCTAATCATTTTGCGGGATAGTGGATTCGTGGGGTTGTCGTACTCTTGGGGACCTCGCTGTGGATAACTGACAGTGGATTAAATTTACTGAGACTTCTAGTAAATAGATTTTATCATTTTTAAGGAGAAGAAATAATCAAAAAAACCTAACCTGAACAAAAACAAAATAATATAAACAATATTTTTGTCTTTTTGTTTTTGAGAAAGCACCCCGGGTTGTTCTACTCACCTATTTTATCAATTATATTAATATAAACTTTACCACTTAAGTAATAAACTCAGAAACTATAAATAATTCGTTGACGACTAAATCTAACGAACCCTAACCAGTTGCTAGAACTAGCAGCAGACTAATGCTCTAATCCGGACACAACCAATCGCATAAAGAACAGCTTCTATTTGAGACTAATTAACCTATAGGCCGGATCAGGCTTCTAGCTGTTAATCAGGTTTATTCCTATGTCTTGTTTACTATCTCAGCTCTCGCGTGTTGATTAGAAAACTACAAATATTGCTTTAATAATTGATCAGAGAATTAAAGCAGATGAAGAACTGGAATTAAACTACTACTTTAGATAAAATCATAGTGGAAAGCTTAACATAACATAATTATATAAAATAGGCTCGCATCCCAAACCTGGGAGGGCTTAAGTTTATTAATTAAACATAACTATATATAAACAACGTTTTAACAAAATAAGAGAAAGGGTAGAGAAAACTCCAGCTAGCAAGTTGACTCTGAATCCTAGCTCCGCCTCTGTATCCACGTCGTCCGTAATAATAATACTAATTAATGGCAGAGATGTGGTGTGGTGGAAAAACAAATAAAAATGGAGAAAACGGGGAGAAAAGAAATGGATGTGGTCGATGGATAGTATGGTAGTGGAGCGTGCGTGGTGAGCGGTGAGTGTACGTGGTAAGCGTATGTGAACTTTGGATTTTAGAAGGGATGCCAAATACTGAAGAAGGACGTGGCTTATTTATAGGCTGAGGAATAAGAAGCAAACAACGGAGTAGTCAGGGTGAATCAAGATGGCGGTGGAGTTGGTAAGCAGATCCGTGAAAATCTCAGTCAGAGATTACATTTATTATCGCAGCAGCAATTGATTGCAGAGGCGGCGTCACGCTTGAGTAAATTAAGGTAGGCGCCGAACGAGTCTGCAATTAATGAAGTGCGGCGCCGCGAAGGAAGGAGAAAAAACGGAGAAGAAAACTGTTCGGCGTTGAAATCTGGTGTGCTGATCCTCTTGTCCGCGCCTAAGGAGGCGGTTGCCTCTGCTCTCTCTTGTCCGCGCATAAGGAGGCGGTTGTGAGTGTGTTGTCCGCCCAAACCGCTCAAAATCATGCGGACTCCCTCCTGTTGTCCGCCTTCGTGACCGCTTGAACTCATGCGGTCTCAGCCGCTTGAAATCATGCGCCTCTGTAGTTATAGTCACCAATCTCGTAAATAAATTCCTTGTGTTGCATCCACCATTCACGTGCATGAGTGATGTATTAAATGATGTTGCAGTACTAATGATATGTGAGACGTGCTAAATTGTGAATGAAAATCCCATAATGAGGTAATGATGAGCCAATAATAACCAATGATGATGTGTGTGAGTGATTAATATCACTTTTGTGCTGTACCGTATATATATATTATATATATATATCACCGTTTGTCGTTGTAATCCTACATTTGACACATAAAATGTATCAGTTCACATCAAAACATAAATCTAAGGAAAAGCATGTGATAAGTGTAAAATATGACATGCATTGTTATAAAAATAGGAAGAATTAAAGTCCTAAGAATAGATATATTTTACACTTATCAAACTTCCTCACACTTAGCTTTTGCTTGTCCTCAAGCAAATAAAGAACAAACTTTCTCTAAGGTTACAGTATTAAACTCCGGGGTTCAACAATCGTGGAAGGAAATCAAGCTAAATGGCAATCAAAAGAATAATCCTGCTCTTAGATGTAGGTTTTTATAAACAGTGAAAAGGAAAATTTTTAATAAGAGCATGGATAAGTTAGATTGCAAAGATTGAACATAGATTAGCTCGGAACCTTCCACCAATTTCTTTTCTCTAACCTTTGGATGACAAGGGGTGTGAAGTAACACCTTATTCCGTGATACCTTTCAACACCACATACTCATGATCAAAATATGAAAAATTGCGACAATCATTCAACATTAAGAGTTTTGCATGTTTATTTCATTTTTTTTTTGCACAATTTGTTTCATCCCCCAGACTTTTCTCTTCACCCATGTAGCGGCTTTGGGCCTTCTATCCCAGATCACAAGACCTTAGGTAGATGGGTGATGAGGCACCCCAAGGACTTAATAACCGAGTGAACGAGGCCTGTTTTGGTTCAGAAAACTTCATTATATGATCAGAGGAGTACCTTGCCTTATCCTTTTCATACCAAACTTTCACTTAGTTCCATGATTGCCAAGCTAAGGTAGTTCAATTTCCAAAATCAGCTTATCCACCAGATTTCAGTGAAAATAGATTTAATTTTGAAGAAAGAATTTGATACATACAAACAACGTCAAGCAGAACGATTCTTGAGGTTGTCATCAGGCTTGATTTTAAAAACCACAAAAATTTAGCCCAAAAATTCAACATGTATTGGCCTTTAGAGAAGCTTACTATCATAATTAGAGAACAATAAAAATCAAGTGTGGCATTAGGTGCAACTTGGCATATTTTCAGGGAAAGGTCTAAACTTCCTCACACTTAAGAGGAGCAATGTCCTCATTGTTCATAAAATAATCAAGAAAAGACCTTTCAAAATATGCCAGACTCATGAAGAATTTCATTCAGGACAATCATGGACTGATATAATAATAATCATTAAGCGTGATAGACTGGACACAAACATTTAAAATAAAGAAACTGAAACTCCCCTGATATCGTAGATTGAGGAAGGTGTCCTTCCTCACACTTAAGTGCGAACAGTGGGGGTAGTAGCGTTCCTCACACTTGCGTTCAAGCAAGTGTCCAGCCTTGGAGTTCTTCAGATACCATGATAAGATTTTCACCTGCACACACTACCCAAAAATAAACGCTAAAAAGCGTTGCGTGAAAGCACAGTACCATTTCCACTTCTTTTTAAAATTAAAATTAAAATAAAATCATAAATAAAAAAAACCATATGCTCCCCTATTAATTGAAATTTTTGTTTAATTTTTTTTTTGAAAAACATAATATAGAAATTGTGGGGTACAAAATTAAAAATAATAATAATGATAGGATAATAAAGTTTAACCACTGGGTTGCCTCCCAGTAAGCTGCCCGTAGTTTTAGTCTTTGGCTAGACTATCGCTTCGTTATCCTGGATCAAAAATAAAAGTAGAATACCTTCGCCAGGAAAACGAAGTTAGTAATAATAAAAAGCAAACCACCTGGATCAAAACAAAACGTTACTTCGGCATATATAATTGGAAAATGAATACTCCACAAAACCTGGTGTTTGAGGAGGTACTGCCGGTAACGTAGTTTTAACAGGAGACCAGGTGTGATTGGCTTCATTTCCTCAAATTGGAGGATGTAAACATCCTCCTCCCGTTGTTGAGGCTTATGGAGGCAGGATGGAGTTGATGAGAGACCGGTGGTGGTGGTGTCCCTTCCTCAAATTCGAGGATGTAAGTTTCCTCTTCCGGTAGGTGAGGCTCAATAGGATCACCTTTCTCAAGCTCGCAGACCGGCTCAGACAACTTATCTTCATATTTTAATTGCTCCTCTTGTGTTGGGGATGGGGATGGAGGAGAAATGTAACTCTCAGACATCTGCTCCAACTCGGCGTCGGAGAAAAATGTCTTGAGAAGTTTCATTATCTCCTCATCAGAACTTGCTGCATCATGAATATCTGGCTCAGTTTGCTCTTCACTCCTTGGAGTCACCACTGGAATTTTTCTGGTGGCTCGACCATACTTGGGAGGAATTCATCTGGCCCTTGTGTAGATTGCTGCTCGTTCTGATTGAAGTAGTAATACCCCAACTGAGCTTCGTTGTATTGTGCGTTAGCCTGGTTGACTTCCCACCAATACGGCTCTCGATTTGATGGTTGAGGTGGTTGATAATCCTTGACCAATCTTTGATATGAGGATATTTCCTCTTGCATTCGTGTCCATTCCAGATTGATCAACAATCTTCTCACCTCATCGTGGCTGCTCTCCATTGTCAGTAATTATCCTATAAAAACAAAATAAAAATACCAAGTAGAAAAGAAATAGAAAAGAAAAGAAAAATAATAAACAAATTAACTAGATAGAAAAACAAATAAGAATATATAGAAATACAAGATTTTTTTTTTGTTTAGTAAAATTAAAAGCGAAAATAAAATAAAAAAATAAAAATAGAAATCCCAATAAAATTTAAAACTATCAATTAACCGTGCTGGAGGTCCCCGGCAACGGCGCCAAAAACTTGTTGGAGAAATATGTGACTACTTCTACCACTTAGGCAGTGTACCTAATCGTTTTGCGGGATAGTGGATTCGTGGGGTTGTCGTACTCTTGGGGACCTCGCTGTGGATAACTGACAGTGGATTAAATTTACTGAGACTTCTAGTAAATAGATTTTATCATTTTTTAAGGAGAAGAAATAATCGAAAAAACTAACCTGAACAAAAACAAAATAATATAAATATTTTCTTTTTGTTTTTAGAAACATCCCGGGTTGTTCTGCTCACCTATTTTATCAATTATATTAATATAAACTTTACCACTTAAGTAATAAACTCAGAAACTATAAATAATTCGTTGACGACTAAATCTAACGAACCCTAACCAGTTGCTAGAACTAGCAGCAGACTAATGCTCTAATCCGGACACAACCAATCGCATAAAGAACAGCTTCTATTTGAGACTAATTAACCTATAGGCCGGATCAGGCTTCTAGCTGTTAATCAGGTTTAATTCCTATGTCTTGTTTACTATCTCAGCTCTCGCGTGTTGATTAGAAAACTACAAATATTGCTTTAATAATTGATCAGAGAATTAAAGCAGATGAAGAACTGGAATTAAACTACTACTTTAGATAAAATCATAGTGGAAAGCTTAACATAACATAATTATATAAAATAGGCTCGCATCCCAAACCTGGGAGGGCTTAAGTTTATTAATTAAACATAACTATATATAAACAACGTTTTAACAAAATAAGAGAAAGGGTAGAGAAAACTCCAGCTAGCAAGTTGACTCTGAATCCTAGCTCCGCCTCTGTATCCACGTCGTCCGTAATAATAATACTAATTAATGGCAGTGATGTGGTGTGGTGGAAAAACAAATAAAAATGGAGAAAACGGGGAGAAAATGGATGTGGTCGATGGATAGTATGGTAGTGGAGCGTGCGTGGTGAGCGTGAGTGTACGTGTAAGTATGTGCTTTGGATTTTAGAAGGGATGCCAAATACTGAAGAAGGACGTGGCTTATTTATAGGCTGAGGAATAAGAAGCAAACAACGGAGTAGTCAGGGTGAATCAAGATGGCGGTGGAGTTGGTAAGCAGATCCGTGAAAATCTCAGTCAGAGATTACATTTATTATCGCAGCAGCAATTGATTGCAGAGGCGGCGTCACGCTTGAGTAAATTAAGGTAGGCGCCGAACGAGTCTGCAATTAATGAAGTGCGGCGCGGCGAAGGAAGGAGAAAAAACGGAGAAGAAAACTGTTCGGCGTTGAAATCTGGTGTGCTGATCCTCTTGTCCGCGCCTAAGGAGGCGGTTGCCTCTGCTCTCTCTTGTCCGCGCATAAGGAGGCGGTTGTGAGTGTGTTGTCCGCCCAGCAACCGCTCAAAATCATGCGGACTCCCTCCTGTTGTCCGCCTTCGTGACCGCTTGAAATCATGCGGTCTCAGCCGCTTGAAATCATGCGCCTCTGTAGTTATAGTCACCAATCTCGTAAATAAATTCCTTGTGTTGCATCCACCATTCACGTGCATGAGTGATGTATTAAATGATGTTGCAGTACTAATGATATGTGAGACGTGCTAAATTGTGAATGAAAATCCCATAATGAGGTAATGATGAGCCAATAATAACCAATGATGATGTGTGTGAGTGATTAATATCACTTTTGTGCTGTACCGTATATATATATATATATATATATATATACCGTTTGTCGTTGTAATCCTACATTTGACATAAAATGTATCAGTTCACATCAAAACATAAATCTAAGGAAAAGCATGTGATAAGTGTAAAATATGACATGCATTGTTATAAAAATAGGAAGAATTAAAGTCCTAAGAATAGATATATTTTACACTTATCAACACGCTCTGTAAGACAAGGTGGCATAGCCAATACAAATGGCACTACCATCTGGCACAACAGGCTTGGTCACCCCTCCTCTAGAATTACAAACTTTGTCATTAGTCATAATAACCTTCCCCTTACATCTAAAAGCAGTTTTGATCAAGTTGTGAGGCATGTCGCCTTGGAAAAACCCATGCTCTTCCCCATCCCATTTCTCCTCATCACTCTACTGCCCCCTTTCAACTGTTGTTTCTAGATGTCTGGGGACCTGCACCAATTTTGTCTGTTAATTGTGCTAGGTATTATCTCTCTATAGTGGATGACTATAGTAAATTCGTTTGGTTATTTTCTCTGAATGCTAAATCTGAAGTTATTACTGTTGTTACTTCGTTTTTGTCCCTGGTGGAAAACTATTTTGCTACTACTGTAAAAAGTTTGCAAACAGATGGTGGAGGTGAATTTAAACCTCTTATTCCAATTCTCAAGGCAAAAGGAATTTTACAACGGCTTTCTTGCCCATACTCCCACCAGCAAAATGGAAGTGTGGAGGTCAGACACAGACATATCGTTGATAAAGGTCTCTCTCTTCTCTCTCATGCTCATTTACCTTTATCCTTCTGGGATAGAGCTTTTCACACTGCTGCCTACCTTTTAAACCGTACCCCTACACCCATTCTCTCACATAAAACCCCTTTTGAAATTCTGTTTCACCAACCTCCTGATTATTCCTTTCTGAAAGTATTTGGCTGTGAGTGCTGGCCAAACTTACGTCCACAAAATAAACACAAAACCTCCTTTCGCACCACTAAATGCATTATGCTTGGGTATGCCACCAATCACAGAGGGTATATCTGTTATGACCCTCTCTCTCACAAAACCTACATATCACGAGATGTGGTCTTTCATGAGTCCATCTTTTCCTTTCCCACCTTTCATCAGCCTATCACATCTACTACACCAACAGACACTATTTCCTTGCCTCTAACCCTACCCTTCTCCACAGAAACATCACCCTCTCTCACTGTCTCCTCTACACCAGCATCTACACCTGTTGCATCAACTCCCTCACCTCTGTCTCCTCAGCTATCCCCCGCCGATCTGCCCTCTCACTCACCAGCTCCCACCTCTGTATTACCCAGTCCACCTACTGTGTCCCCTAATGATACTACAACCTCCCCACCTCAGAATCTTCATCCAATGGTGACACGAGCAAAGCAAAATATCAGAAAACCTCTTCTACGTACTGATGGGACAATAAACTGGCCACAAGCAAATTTATCTCAGACTATTCCTGAAGAACCATGCTATACAGAGGCCAAACATTATCCAGAGTGGCAAGATGCTATGCATAAAGAAGTTCAAGCTCTGGAGCAAACAGGTACTTGGGAGCTTGTTCCCAGACCTTCAAATACAAAAATTCTCACGGCCAAATGGGTGCTTCGTACTAAGAGGAGGGCAGATGGATCCTTAGAGAGAAGGAAAGCACGTTTAGTGGCAAGGGGCAACAACCAAACAGAAGGCCTTGACTACAATGAAACTTTCAGCCCAGTCATTAAACCCACCACAATCAGATTGGTTTTATCCATTGCTACCGCAAGAAACTGGGGAATTAATCAGTTGGACATCTCTAATGCTTTTCTACATGGGGAAATACAAGAAACTATATACATGGCTCAGCCTCCAGGTTTTTTTAACCCTGATTTCCCTGGCCATGTTTGCCTTCTCAAAAAATCTATTTATGGGTTAAAGCAGGCCCCACGGGCCTGGTTAAAGCAGATCTTCTATACTGCCTCATTTATGTTGACGACATCCTAATAACAGGTTCATCTCAGAAACTCATTGATTTGTTCATCTCTCAACTCTCCACATTCTTTCCCGTCAAAAACCTTGGTGCCTTGCATTTCTTCCTAGGAATGGAGGTTACCCGTACCAATCAAGGTCTATTTCTAAATCAAAACAAATACATTGCCACTCTTCTCTCCAAAGCTCAGATGACACATGCAAAACCTGTAAACACGCCTATGTCCACAGTACCACATTCAAATCCAGACACTGCCCCATACTCTAATCCTACCAAATTTCGCAGCATCTTAGGTGCTCTTCAATACCTTAATCTGACTCAACCTGATATCACTTACTCGGTTAATAAGCTTTGCCAATCAATGCACCAGCCTCTTAATTTCCACTGGCAGCAACTCAAGCGTATTTTGCGCTACTTGATTTCTACTCAACATCTCTCTTATCACATAGCAAAAACAAATTCTTTTCAGCTATCAGCCTACACTGACGCGGACTGGGCGAGTGATCAAACAGACAGAAGGAGCACGACAGCATATTGCGTTTTTCTTGGTTCTACCCTAATCTCATGGCAGTCAAAAAAACAACCAACTGTAGCTCGATCAACCACAGAAGCAGAATATAAAGCATTAGCCAACACTACCTGTGAGGTTCTCTGGATTCAACAACTGCTTCGTGATCTCCGCATCCGTCTGCATCGTCCTCCCATCATTTGGTGCGACAATCTCGGTGCAACCTACCTTGCGGCCAATCCAGTTCTTCACGCTCGTGCCAAACACATAGCTATTGACTTCCATTTCGTTCGCGAACGCGTCCAAAATCGGTCTCTCACCGTCGCCTTCATCAGTGGAAATGACCAAATTGCAGATTTGCTCACCAAGCCGCTAGCTCCAAATCGTTTTGAGATGTTACGCTCACAGCTCTGCTTGGACCCTGCTGGAGCGCGGGCGGGTAAAGAAGCCCACAAAGTGAGCAGCCCAAACTGACGGCCCAACACCACATAAATATAGAGTCCAGATTGTACAAATATTATTTAGACTACTGTAGATATTTTCTTCAGTCTTATCCTTTAACAGCAGTATATATACATGTACACACGCTCTGTAAGACAAGGTGGCATAGCCAATACAAATGGCACTATCATTCTTAACCTAGTTTTCCGTGTCTCTTTACTACGCATCACCACTACCGCAAGTTTAGTCTACGATAGAAATATAACCATGGGCGGCTCTCATCGAACCAAATCACATAATCAACGATTCGCCAGCACACCACACAATCCCCCCACAGTTCACTCTTGCATGGCACCGGCTGAACCTTATCAACACAAACAAACCCCAGCACAATGCCACCAACAAAAAACACACAAACACACCAAGACATCAGCATAACTCAGGAAATCTGCGAGAGCCATAAACCAAAGGGGAGGACATGCAAAAAGAAATTGAGAGAGCTTAACAGCAACGCAAAGAAAGCTAGAGAAGAGGGAAAACGGCCCTCGACAGTAGGAATAAAAATATAACTATAACTGAACTAATCATGTTGAAATATCATTCAGTAATTCAAATCAGGTTTAAGCCGCTTTCGGGCTTGGGCATTGGATCCTACCATTCTACAGTCGTATAGTTATATTTTGGAGCTGAACCTTGTGCTTTCAGTTCAAAACAATAACGTTTGTTGTCTGTTTTGCGTTTGAGTATATCAGCTTACATTTCTTAAAGAAAAGGAACTATCATTTTGACCAGTGACTCGGTTCCAGATTGAGTCTAAGTATTGAGATTATTTCTCGCGAAAGATACAGCTTCCTCAAAAAATCACAACTGTTTGCAACACACCAAAAAAATTATTAAAGCATGAACCGACAGTATACACCCACTAAAAATAGTTAATAGTCAGAAATCTCTTGGAATAGGGGAAAGCAAGGCGATGACTTCAACATAATTTTGCCAGTAAAAGTCCAATCTAAAACAAGACTTGTTGAGAAATGAGAAATTATATTTTCCCTAAATAAGAAATAGATATTAAATTTATTTTCATTCAAGAACAGATTAGTATTAAAAATTCTTTACCAGTACCTAAGTACTCAGAATGGATGGAAACGGGATCTGATGAAATCCAATTAGCAGCAGCTGAAATCTAAGATCCAGCAATTGTAGATGGCTTGAATTGATGTGGAAAAGATGGAGAGGATGATTGTCCTGAGATCTACAGGTTTTCACAGTGCGAGCAACACATGCACATGGAGTATCTATCAGATTGACTCGTGGGATTGGATGGTGGATATGCGGACTTGAGTAGTCTGGCCTTAAGACGTGACCAAGGAACCCCGCAAGGCAAGCACCTCTGCTAACTAGGTTGATTCAATCTCTCAGATCAGTCACTATACTCAGCCATGAATTTTTTGTGGAAATCCTTGAATCGATCAACAACAGCTGGAATTGCATCTTCCTGAGGCAAAATCGTGCACCTCACGTGCCATGTTCCTGGTACCTACATTGTTGTGACTCCCATCAACAATTAGTGAAGCAAAAGAAAGGAAGGCTAGTAATTAGTGGTAAATGAAAAGCTAACCTGGCCAAAGCCAGAACCAGGAACCACAAGGATTCCGTTCTCCTCCAGAAGGCGACGAGCATAGTACTCATCTGGAGATGTACCATTTGCTTTTGCCGCTTCAATTGCTTTGGGGGGAAGATGAAGACGAGGAAACAGATACATTGCTCCCTCTGCTTTGTTGCATGTCACTCCTTCTAAAGTGTTGAATGCATCCTCGAGTACCTGGTATCATTTAAACAGCATTGAAGAGAAGGAAAATAGACTAGACATTTAATTTCAAGTAAAAGTAAAGTATATTGTATGACGACTAAGTTGCTACTACCTTTGCACGCCTAGCCAAGGATGAGAGGATCCTATCCTTTTCTGCACAGTAGGTTTCATAAGATGCATCACCAGCCTTAGGTGGGTTCATGACAAGACTAGTGAGAATCTGGCCAGAGATGTTAGAACATGTATTGACGGAAGAAACTTTGTAGATCTGCTTTCGTATCTCAGGACTAAAACCAGTGATCTCCATGTAACCTCCTCTCTGCCCACATTCTCCATAGTACCCTGAACTAGGCACGTTAAAGGATGAATAGTTAACAAATGAAGTGAGGCATATATATATAACGCTCTGCTCCAAAAAAAGTTCTGAAATACCACATCTCCAAACACCACACACAAATTCCCACAGATCAATTTCTTCCAGACACCCCCAGAGATGGTTCTCAATGGAAACGGCGAGACCACCTGTACTTAGCACACATCTCCACACAATTCCGTCATATCGGTCGCCAGGGCCAGACACTCCTTTGCGTTCAACCTTACGACCACAGATTCTATTCCAGCGAACGACCAATATACCACAAACTCTATAAGTGGTGTCCTCTTCGGCATCTCCAAGATAGGCTCCTTGTCGCCGCCGGCACGGAAACCTCCAGACTTTCACGCTCGTGACAAAGAAATGTACAATATGTGAATACCGCTCCTCCACATACAATATTACAGCAATCGATCCATTCTCAGAGCTGTCCTACACAACTGACTACGAGTGGCACCACCGCAAACTCGACGTCGAGCTCAGGGTGGAAGAATTGATATACAATATTCATTATGGCCTCAATATTACGATCCCAGATCGTTTCAAGCATTTCGATAGTCCATAAATTCATCAAGATCCGTACTTCAACAGTAACGACGACCAGACACTGCTCGAGCATCAGTGACACAACAATAATAAGGACAATCAACAAAAGACGCATCAATAATTCAAGGAATCTCAATCATGCAGGCTTTTACTTTTATAAAAGCACTTTAGTTAAAATATTAAGTTTTCTTTTTCAAAAGGCATAATTATTGCCGACAAAATAATTTTACTTTTCAAAAGCAAATAGTGATTCCATTATTGTACGTCCAAGACCATGTCCTCATCTATAAAAGGGAACACTCGGGCATTTAGTAGGAGGCAGAGGACAAGTGAGAAGAGTTCGATCAAAGGGATAAGCTCTGACTTCTCTCAAAAATTCGACTCTGTTCTTCTGTATCATTTCAATCCATCAAGATATCAATCCAAGATTAACTCTTAAGTGAGTTCAATTTAAATTCTTATGTTTACTTGCTTATTTATGTTCTTTTAAATTCAAGTTATTTCAATACACGCTCTTTCAATTTAATTTCTTTTATATCAGTTCTTCAATTTCTGTTCTTTACATTCTTTGTTTGTTATTTTTGATTTCGATTCTCCTCCATATCTACACCGATAATAATCCCTTCTTTCTATTAATCCCTTCTTTCTGGTAATTGATAAGACATGACATGAGTCTATAATAGACTCGAAAGATTATTGCAAAGTTTTTGGATAGTTCTTCAAATTCATCTCCTTGAAGATGAACATTAAGAACTAGAGAATCTAGAATCAGGGGATCTGAAAGATCGACTGAGAAATTGGGGCAACAATTGAAGAAAATTGGACCGTTGCAGACATTAGTCTGAATCATGGCTAGAAGGGAAGACTTGTAGCGTTTGAGACGTTTGTCTCTAAGCGCCATGAATATAGGGGCATCTATACCTTGTCTGAATAATGATTTTACAGCTACTTGGATCATCCCATAGTGAGCATATCTATATCCTTGCTGTAAATATTTGAATATCGAAGATCTTGAAAGAAGAGGTATTGTTTGATATTATTGTTGTATACTTAAAGTTTCCTCATGAGTCTTGACAGACATAGCTGTTTTGAAATCATGAGGACTCACTTGGTATATATTTTGAACATCTTGAGAAGGTATTGTCCAGTTCGAATAATCTACTGGTTGTATACTTTCTTGAGATGTTACAATTGATTCTCCTCTAGATCTTGTTCTATCTAGCCAACTTTGTAGTCTCGAAGCCATTATTCGGGCATATCAGGTTAGACTATGTTAATTAAGGATAGATTAATCAATCGGGACCAACCCACAACGGGACCACGGTCTTACGCTCTATCACCGCTGACCAACGTTTCCAGGGTCTGACCAACGTTTGATTAATGTTCACCCTAATTTAGATAGCTTTCACCCGGTATGAACCGTATTTGGCTCTGCTACCAGAAAGAAGGGATTAACAGAAAGAAGATTATTATCGGTGTAGATATGGAGGAGAATCGAAATCGAAAATAACAAACAAAGAATGTAAAGAACAGAAATTGAAGAACTGATATAAAAGAAATTAAATTGAAAGAGCGTGTTGAAATTACTTGAATTTAATAGAACATAAATAAGCAAGTAAACATAAGAATTTAAATTGAACTTACTTTAGAGTTAATCTTGGATTGATATCTTGATGGATTGAAATGATACAGAAGAACATAGTCGAATTTTTGAGAGAAGTCAGAGCTTATTCCTTTGATCGAACTCTTCTCACTTGTCCTCCACCTCCTACTAAATGCCCGAGTGTCCCCTTTTATAGATGAGGACAGGGTCCTGGACGTACAATAATGGAAGCACTATTTGCTTTTGAAAAGTAAAATTATTTTGTCGGCAATAATTATGCCTTTTGAAGAAGAAAACTTAATATTTTAACTAAAGTGCTTTTACAAAAGTAAAAGCCTGCATGATTATTGCCGACAAAATAATTTTACTTTCAAAAGCAAATAGTGCTTCCATTATTGTACGTCCAAGACCCTGTCCTCATCTATAAAAGGGGACACTCGGGCATTTAGTAGGAGGTGGAGGACAAGTGAGAAGAGTTCGATAAAAGGAATAAGCTCTGACTTCTCTCAAAAATTCGACTCTGTTCTTCTGTATCATTTCAATCCATCAAGATATCAATCAAAGATTAACTCTTAAGTGAGTTCAATTTAAATTCTTATGTTTACTTGCTTATTTATGTTCTTTTAAATTCAAGTTATTTCAATACACGCTCTTTCAATTTAATTTCTTTTATATCAGTTCTTCAATTTCTGTTCTTTACATTCTTTGTTCATTATTTTCGATTTTGATTCTCCTCCATATCTACACCGATAATAATCCCTTCTTTCTGTTAATCCCTTCTTTCTGGTATCAGAGCCAAATACGGTTCATACCGAGTGAAAGCTATCTAAATTAGGGTGAACATTAATCAAACGTTGTTCAGACCCTAGAAACGTTGGTCAGCGGCGGTAGAGCGTAAGACCGTGATCCCGTTGTAGGTTGGTCCCGATTGATTAATCTATCCTTAATTAACATAGTCTAACCTGATATACCCCAATAATGGCTTCGAGACTACGAAGTTGGCTAGATAGAACAAGATCTAGAGGAGAATCAATTGTAACATCTGAAGAAAGTATACAACCAGTAGATTATTTGAACTGGACAATACCTTCTCAAGATGTTCAAAATATATACCAAGTGGGTCCTCTTGATTTCAAAACAGCTATGTCTGCCAAGACTCATGAAGAAACTCTAAGTATACAACAACAATATCAAACTAGAGATGTCAATGGATCGGGTTCGGGTCGGGTGATGCATCACCCGCATCCATCACCCGGATATATCATCCATCATCCGTCCATCCGTCACCCATTTATTCTTCATCCATCATCCGTCCACCCATCATCCGCGGGTGATTCGGGTGGATCGGGTGATAATCGTTTCTATATCATAACAATAATTTTTTGGTAGAGTAATGAATATAAAAAATTTTGTATTGCTAAAGGGAAAATTACTTTGTATTTAAAGTAATTTTACTCCAATATAATCAAATATTCCACCAATATCAATAAGAAATTAAACATAATTTTACGTTGTATGAGAGAGACAACAAAAATGGAATGTAAATGATAAGGTTACAACTATTTTTTATATAAAGTTTGCTTGGTTACTTGAAATAAAACAAGGTGTAACTTTAAACAGATGACGGGTCGGGTGATAAACGGATGATGGATCGGGTGACGGATGGAAAAACTTCATCTGTCACCCGATCCAATCCGTCACTCGATCATCCGTCACCCGATCCGTCATCCGTTTATTTCGGGTTTTCATCCGTTTATTTAAATCGGGTGGATCGGGTTAGCGGATATCCATTTAAAATTGTCATCCCTATATCAAACAATACCTCTTCTTTCAAGATCTTCGATATTCAAATATTTACAGCAAGGATATAGATATGCTCACTATGGGATGATCCAAGTAGCTGTAAAACCATTAGTCAGACAAGGTATAGATGCCCCCATATTCATGGCGCTTAGAGACAAACGTCTCAAACGCTACAAGTCTTCCCTTCTAGCCATGATTCAGACTAACGTCTGCAACGGTCCAATTTTCTTCATTTGTTGCCCCAATTTCTCAGTCGATCTTTCAAATCCCCTGATTCTAGATTCTCTAGTTCTTGATGTTCATCTTCAAGGAGATGAATTAGAAGAACTATCCAAAAACTTTGCAATAATCTTTCGAGTCTATTATAGACTCATGTCATGTCTTCTCAATTATCAGAAAAAAGGGATTAACAGAAAGAAGGGATTATTATCGGTGTAGATATGGAGGAGAATCGAAATCAAAAATAACAAACAAAGAATGTAAAGAACATAAATTGAAGAACTGATATAAAAGAAATTAAATTGAAAAAGCGTGTATTGAAATAACTTGAATTTAAAAGAACACGAATAAGCAAGTAAACATAAGAATTTAAATTGAACTCACTTAAGAGTTAATCTTGGATTGATATCTTGATGGATTGAAATGATACAAAAGAACAGAGTCAAATTTTTGAGAGAAGTCATAGCTTATCCCTTTGATCGAACTCTTCTCACTTGTCCTCTGCCTCCTACTAAATGCCCGAGTGTCCCCTTTTATAGATGAGGACAGGGTCTTGGACGTACAATAATGGAAGCACTATTTATTTTTGAAAAGTAAAATTATTTTGTCGACAATAATTATGCCTTTTGAAAA
This sequence comes from Limonium bicolor, assembly GCA_023374045.1. Classification (NCBI taxonomy): domain Eukaryota; kingdom Viridiplantae; phylum Streptophyta; class Magnoliopsida; order Caryophyllales; family Plumbaginaceae; genus Limonium; species Limonium bicolor. The sequence goes on from CM041780.1 coordinate 21,620,869, forward strand.
AGAAAACGTAATATTTTAACTAAAGTGCTTTTACAAAAGTAAAAACCTGCATGATTGAGATTCCTTGAATTATTGATGCGTATTTTGTTGATTGTCCTTATTATTGTTGTGTCACTAATGCTCGAGCAGTGTCTGGTCGTCGTTGTTGTTGAAGTACGGATCTTGATGAATCTCTGGACTATCGAAATGCTCGAAAAGATCTGGGATCGTAATATTGAGGCCATAATGAATATTGTATATCAACCCCGAGCTGACTTCGAGTTTGCGGTGGTGCCACTCGTAGTCAGTTGTGTAAGACAGCTCTGAGAATGGATCGATTGCTGTAATATTGTATGTGGAGGAGCGGTATTCCACATATTGTTGCATTTCTTTGTCACGAGCGTGAAAGTCTGGAGGTTCCGTGCCGGCGGCGACAAGGAGCCTATCTTGGAGATGCTGAAGAGGTCACCACTTATGGAGTTTATGGTATATTGGTCGTTCGCTGGAATAGAAGCGGTGATCGTAAGGTTGAACGCAAAGGAGCGTCTGGCCCTGGCAACCAGCATTTGGTGGATATTGGTGAGATGTGTGGCTAAGTACCAGGTGGTCTCGCAGTTTCCATTGAGAACCATCTCTGGGGGTGTCTGGAAGAAATCTGAACTCTGTGGGAATTTGTGTGTGGTGTTTGGAGATGTGGTATTTCAGAATTTTTTGGAGCAGTGTTATTAGGATCACGTTTTTGGATTTTGTGTTTGAGCGATGCAAACGCTCGCTGCCATTTTGGTATTTTGTGGTGGGATGGTGCCATCGTTGCTTCAGGAAGACGAAGGCTTTGATTCTGTTTTTAAAGACTCCTTTTTTTTTATATATATATATATAATCCTCGTATGGATCCTGAGCTAGAGGCCCACCCATTGGATGATGTGGATGACTCATCATCACTTGACTGACACTGGCAAGTGTCGAGAGTATTGATGTTTGAAGTTGGGGTTGGCGTAGGTTGTGTAAATATATATATATTACTTTTCATATAGATATGGAAGCAAATATAGTCAGGATGCACCTTTATATACATACCCTTTGAGATTGAATGAAAGGAGACTAAGCTGAGATCTGTCTCCCTAAATCCCATTGAGCGTGATACTTTTTTGAAAGAATGAAACCTCTTGTCCTCGGCATAAACATTATCCTGGTATACCTGTTTTATGTCATATTACAAATTCAAGTTATAACCACAAACAAACTTTCTATATGTATTCCCAAATCAGCATTCATTGTTTGATGACTCTACTCACCTCATCAGCTAAGAGAACAAGGCCTTCTTTTTTGGAGAACTCAACAATCTGCTTCTGGTTTTCCTCACCAAGGACCTATACGCACTTACTAATCACAATTATCCACAGTTTAACAAGCTTCAACTAAAACTAATAAACCAACAACAGAGATCTAGTTGTTGCATCTTACTAACTTGTCCAGTTGGGTTGCCAGGGTTGATTACAACCAAGGCCCTCACTGTCACACCATTGGACCTGGCAACATCTAGTTGGCTCTTCAATTCAGAAATCTCCAGACCCCAACCTCTTGCTTCATTAAGGTAGTATGGTACCTTCGATTAAGTATTTCCCAGCGAAAAAGAGTTTATTCAACTCAAAGCAGAAATAAAGCCATGTTATTAACTTCACTGTTTTGATACTCAGAATCATAAACATACAAGTGTGCCACCGTGGAGGGCAATCGAAGCAGAATACAAAGGGTACTGAGGAATCGGACAGAGGATCCCATCCTGCTCTGACCTTATTAACAACCGCATCAACACTTGGACCTAATATAGATTTAATCCAACATAAGCATTTATATTTTTTCATTCATGGATATGTTAGCAAAAGGGGGAATGAGCTTACTCCTGGGCTTGCTCCATCAGTCAAGAATATGTCATTTGGGTCACAAGGAAATCCATCACGTGCTTCAATTCCAGCTGAAATAGTGTCACGTAAGCCCTTCACACCCTGTACATTTAATGTGGTGGATATGAAGTCACTTAGTCCGTATCTAGGCAAGTAAAACTATGGCCGGGAGAGTTTGCACTGCAATTAGGATGGATTTAGGACCTGTGTGTGGGTATATGATCCTGTTGCTTGTCGTGGAATCTGATTAAGTATCTGACCGGATCTTTTAATGGAGTCCGCACTGAATTAAACAATTAGAATTCAAGGGTAAGCGAATCCACCAACTATGATTTAAAAAGGAAAAGTACCTGAAAATTCTGCTTGATTAGACAAAACAATACCTGTATAAGTCAGATGTTTTTCTTTGGGACAAAATCTTGGGATGAAGGGTTAATGCAAGTACCTAGGATGTTTTTTTTTTCGTAAACAAAGTACCTAGGATGTTAGAAGATGTTGTTCAACACTGGGACACCAGTCTTATATCGACTTTTGTTATGTGAAAAATAAACTACTTGCACCCACCTACCTCTCGGAAAAAAGTGATGGGTTGCTGACCTAGAAAATGAGGATTTCCAATATTGCAGTAAAGTATCTGCACAAGTTGACAGAAAACTCGACCAGATTAAACCACAAATTTACACGTCAAACCAGATGCACATAAGTTCATTGAGACTAATACCTCCTCAAAGGGGAGACAACCAGGATTCTGCTCTAGCTGCTCTTGCAACCTCTGGAAAAAGAGGGACGTGAGGCGGGCAATATCTCAGAAGGGAAAAAAAACAAGTGAAAATGACTCGAAATTTTACAGCTGATTGAAATGCTGCCTCCCTAAGCTAAACAAGCCGTTTCAGAAAGGACAGTAAACAGAAACTCACAAGTACAAGTAGTACTTAACAATGTTCTGGCAGAGAATCTTGAGAGTAAAAGCCATACGCACCTGTGAGAGAACATAGATGTCACCCAGACAAGCATATTCGCACTTTAAGACCTGTAAAAATGAAAACCTGGGGTTAGTGTAGTGGCAGAACTATATCATCGATGGGTCATTCGTGCAGGCTGTACTTCAGATTAGACTAGCAGCGCAACAATACACCACACAAATTACATTCTGGACACTGAAGCTTTCGTGTCAAAATTAAGAAGGATAATAATTAAAAAAAGGTACCCCGAAGTAGAAGAAAAGGTGGGGAAGGGGGACAAAAGCAGCAATATGCCAACTTACATTTGCTAACTGATTCAATAAGAGAGTAAGGGAATCCTTTTTAGAGAAATCAAAACAAAGGGAAAGAAAAGATAGACCCAAAAAACAACGGAAAAAGTAGAAGGGTTGGTACATTTGGATTGATGCTCGCAACGGTAATCGGGGTAGACGAGGAAACCGAAGTCGGTGAATCAGCCGAAGACAAGCAATGGTGGAAGCGAGGTGTCGAGAGGTGAGACAGGCGGCAATGGAAAGAAGCAGCCAAAGAGGGTACCCAACGGAGGAGTGATGCCATGGTCACCGAAAACAAAAATTTGCCTGGCCATTTATGAGGCCGTTCGCTCCCTGCGAGCAAACGCAGATATACCTGCGTTAGAGTAAAGCTCCTTCTGGTTAACCTATGGTAACCAGCCACATCCACACTCTATAAAGTTTAAACCAATTACATTCTGCCACTTGTTATGTTTACTTTTTAAAAGTAGTTTAAAATTCTGGTCGCTCCTATCGAACGACGTCTATGGCTTCGTTCGGCGCCCGCATTTGTGTGGCATAAATTGGGCTGTTTTGGGAGTGGTCCCACGTAGATCACACGTGGATCCTACATTCTACTCCAATAATATACTGCCACATATAAAACAACCACAAAACAGCCAGACCAAAACAACCACAAAAGGACACGCCGAACGCAGCCTATATCTACTGCATAGCACAGAACGCGGCAGGTGGTTGGTGACGGGCTGGTTTTTTCCGTCTTGATGGATTAAAATCCAAACTGTTGGTTAAGGTTACAATATTCTAATCTCAATCGTCTAACATTATTTTTTTTTTCTCCAACAAATGGTGCAGTCACAAGCATAAACAAAGATGTGGGTGGGTAATAGTGTACTTCAGCATATAATTTTTCTCATTTCTTCTGCTAGAAAACCTTCTTTTTTTTAATGAAAAGGAGACTAATATTAATTTGTGGAACAAGAGTTTACATCTTCCTCAAGCAGTAGAATGCACTGCTCAGGAGGATGATTCAGGAGCTTAAGAGATTGCTCACTATTAAGAGCAAGTTTAGCCATGGTATCCGTTATTTTATTCGCTGCCCTATCTATACTAATTAGCTTACATACATCAAACTTAGTAATCATATTCTCGCAAGCTCTAATCAGATTCTCATATGGATGGAGCAGCGCCTCTGAGGGTTGAACAAGCCCACCACCAGGCAGGAGTCCGATTCTATTATGATTTGGGTGACCTTGAGGGATTCTGCCATCTGAAGTCCGTCCAAGACCGCCCAAAGCTCAGCTTCTTGAATGTTAGCCAGTCCCAGCCCATGCATAAATCCTCCAATCCAATGGCCAGAATGGTCTCTGCACAAACCATCCGAAGCAGCTCTTCCTTGATGGGAAACTGCTCCATCTACATTAATCTTGTAAAAGCCTGTTGGCGGGGTAGACCAGTGTGGTGTAGCAACCAGTCTAACTGAATTATGTAGATGTTCTAGTTGGGGTGCTTGTAAGTATCCTGTAATTTAGCAAACAAGTAATTAGTGGAAATATCTATTTCAGGCAGCTTATTGCGAAATTTGTTGTTCCTCCAACCCCACAAAATATAACAGGAGACTACAAATGTTTAGGTTATTGTCCAAGTTGATACTGAATCTACGAAATTGAAAGAAATGGGTTCCATTTGAAACAATGAAATTAGTTTTAAAATATAATAAGAATTGTAAGAATAGGGTACGGTGATTTTAGCTAGATCATGATAAATATGTACTATAAAAAATATAAGTTAAATTTTAAAATTTAAATGAAGTTTGTATTCTATGTATCAATTAGTCATAATTATTTTAATAAAACTAGGTTGTAGATAAATGTCACATACGATAAATCACAAAGCTGAAATCAATGTATAAAATTAGATGTTGCATTTGTATTTCCATAATTTACAATATAAACAATATAATAAAAACTATAAAATGATAATATCACTAAAAATAGTAATAAAGCTCTAATATAATAAATACAATTACTAAAAGCTATATTATTAAGTACTATTAAATAACTTTACAGTAGTTTATACATCTTGAAAGTTGATTTAAAAACCTTTAATGATTTAGAATTTTTATGGTATGTCAGGGGTGTAGGAAATTTTTTAATGATTCATTTTTATACCCTTATAATGTATCAATTTCTCGGTATGTTTTTTAGGGTTTGTGGTTTGGCTTTTAAGGTCATTAGACCCTAAACCCTTGACTTAAAACCCTAAAATAAACCTTCGACAATTTAACTTTCACAGGGTTTCTCTAGGGTTTGGGAATCTTTTGGTGATTCATTATTTATCCTTATAATGTTACGATTTCTCGGCAGACCCTAACACTTTACTTCAAATCATAAAATAAACCTTTGATTATTTAGAATTTCTAGGATATGTGATAAGTGTCCAAATGAGCATGATTTATAGGTGTATTTCATATATTATATTAACACTTTTCTTGCTCATTTCTCCACTTCGGTTAGTTTTCCTCTAGTTTATGTTTTATTGTTTATCTCACAAAATTATTGGTTTAACATGAGGAAAACCAAGCTGGGAGTAAAGTAGACGAAGAGACGAACGCATTGACGCAAACGGCTCAGAAAACGGGGTCCAAACGAAGAATCTAGAGCCGGTCAAAGTTTGAAGGAAAATAGGTCACGGTCAAGACTTGCAACCGCCCCATTCTGGGCGGACTCCTAGGCGGTCCACACATACAACCGCCTTGTTTGAGGCGGTACCATATGTAACACCCCTCTCCATAATCACGATATAATCTCTCACGTAGCAATAAATAAAACGTCTCGCAGCGGAAAAACAAATAACCATTACAAAACTCACTCGGGTGTCACCGGCCGTTACTCGCCCATGCGAGCAACGCAGCCAAACTACATCCAACTTCCAATACAAATAAACTGCTAACCGTAGTGATAACGAGAAACTCCTATACATCACACTAAGTCCATCAACCATAACCATCGACAAGTGAGCGTCTACCCAATCCTAAAAAAATACTTAACCTTACCATAAGACCATACACCATCTTCAATTACCTGTTCCTGCTCTTCAGCTCCGACAATGATCAACAACCTGCATGAGTGTAGTATCAGCGATAGACGCTGAGTATGCCGGGCTGGACCCTAATGGTCACTTGTCATTTTAACCATCTTGTTATTAGATTGGTACATGCTTTACCATTTTACAGATATATTCAATACTGTAATAAACATGCATAATAATCCAACCATCCATCCAAATATCCATAAACATTCAACCATCCGTCCAAATACCCAACATTCATTTAATATTCCATACAACATTTATATATCGAACGTATCGAGTAATAACAATGTAATGTACAATGTACATTCGCCGTAGCGTACATTTTTTATTTAATTCACCTTAGCCTTGTAGGCTCCATCCAACCATCAACACACAATAAAATAACCACAAGTATAACCAATGAACAACAAAGCGAAATAACGAGATTAATAAACAAGTATCAAGTCTCGTCCATAGTATTGTTCGCCACTGTATAAGTCTCAATTGTTTTAGTTGTTCAGTTATACCTAGTGACAATGTCTCGTTAAAACGACATGTCTCTAGTTACCCATATATTATGGCGGGTCACCACGGCAGTAGCCACTCCAACGGTAGAGTCTCCGACCAACGAGCCATTCTAGCTCACGGGAAATTTTCTTGATACTTACGGACCCGTACGCGGACATCCTGGTATCGTTTTTGTGATCACAGCGCGCACCAAGAGCCACATCCTCTTGGCTTTACTTCCATTCCATTAATTAATTAATTATACCATCGCATCGCATTACCAAATTTTCTAACACAGCAGACTAAGGTCATTAGTCCAATCCGGAGTCTGTAAACTCGGGATCCAGTGTTAGATACGAGAGCGGCGTATAGAAAAGGCCAATGCTCCGTACAAAAGTCTCAGATAATATGTATGTGTTATTATCATAGTGCTACAACGTTTTACTTACGTTCCTTATATTTCATATAAGATAGCACCATAGCCGCTAGTTCGTTTTTATATATACATAGGTTCATATATACGAACCAATACTGTTAACTCACAACAGTAAATAGTAAGCAGCTATAAATATACAATTCATGCATATTAATTAACACATTCAGACAAACAATCTTATCACAGATCGCACAGAAGCCTGAACTGAGGAAGTCCTCAGAGACAACCAGAGACACATAACAACATACAAGTTATATCAACCAAATCCGAGCCCAAGGAGCAACCTTAGGTCAACTCGGCAAACCCCTTTACATACCGTTCACCCTGACTGTATTACGGTGGAGTATGAATCAGCAAGATCCTACACTCCGTGTAGTCCGTTAGCTCGTCAAGCGTCCTTGTCAGAAGTATACTCTAAACGGTAATAAAAACTATAAGTCAGTCTCCATGACTAACTACATCCGGTATTTCCGAATTATAAGTAACCCCGACAGTTCACCCCTGTTTTCTACAGTTTTGTTACGGGTTTCTCTAAAACAGTCGGCTTTGTTACTTAAAACGCGTACGTCAAAACTATTTCAACTGTTAAGTTTAATTCCTTATATTCCTTTTAATCTTATCCACATCTAGTTTAGGTACGTAACCTGTAGTTGCATGTATGCATGCGTTCTTATATTATATTGCATTCTAAAATTCATAACTTATAGTTCGTAATTATATATATATTTTTTTAAATAACCACCACCATTAAATCATATGGTTTTCAACCAAAATATATATATCCACATTATATACATTATTCTCGTGTATGTATATATATTTTTACCACGTAGGTAATTCTCATGAGTTTCATAGACTCTTATATTTTATGTTACACTTTATCATCTTTTATTAGATGATTATTCCCATTAGTTGTATTATATTATACAACTTATATTAAGATTATTATCCTAACATGTACATTTTATGTTGTATAATTACAACTCCTAAGGTTTATTCCATAAACACCTTAGCCTATAAATCCCATTTATTTATAGTTTGTCACATTATTTTATGTGAGTACCCTTCCTTATACTAATTCCATTAAACCACCTTAATACCATATAATTGTCATAACATTTATGACATTGTAGACCATAGTCTAAAATTCATTTTCCAACTCTTATTAATTCGTATAGCCCCTGAATTTATTTAATTCCCTTTTGACCACATGACATTATGTAATGTTATACCAAAATGCTAATATCATTTGGTATGATATTTTTATTTCCTTTAACCCATAACCTATAGTTTTATACAAAACTATTGTACATTGCCTCATAGGCATATATTAAACCTTATACTTTTCCTTAAACCATAATTTCCTTTATTTACCAAATCACCCCTTTCTTTTTACCATGTTATATATACCATTCAATACAACATTTCTAACTTATAAAAGAGTATAACCTATGGTTATTTTTTGTAAATTTCGAACAGCCCTTGTGATATTCTATAATTGCCATTTGGCCCTATTTATAACATATAGTTTACCATATCATTAAAACTATATTTTATACACATAACTTATTAAATTCTCTTAATAATTCTAAAAATCTCCAAATTCCACCAAAGGTTAGAAATATCCTTATTAACCCATATACTTTCAATATTTACCATTCCACCATCTATTTTTCTCTCCAAAGTGTCATAATGACATTATAACTACATATTTCACATATATAGTTTATCTTAAATTCCAAAATCATTCCAATAAATTCCTAAAAATTCCTAATAGCCCATGGGTGTTTAAAATACCATTGTACACACTTTATTTTTGGTAATAACATACTTACCACATATTTATAAAAATATTACCATTAAATACATAACTTATTATAAAACCTTAAATAAGTTATCTAACTTATTTATTTTGGTCAAACCTAGCATATGGTCAAGGTTGACCACCTTAATATTTCCTTGACCACCAATTCCTTATAATTACGGTTTAGTACCCAAACTTTCTAGAATTCACCATTTAACCCCAAAACTTTATAAAATCTTATAAACTTTATTTTAACTCCTTTTTAACTCTAATTTTCGGCCTTATTATTCTAAAGTCCCTAAATTTAATTTAATTACACTATAACCCCTTATTCATTTCGGTAATAATTATATATCACCTAAACTTAAATAAAAGCTTGTAAATGCATAAATAAAATGGCCTAAAACACATGGCCTTATTACAAACATTGGCTTGCAAAATAAATTACACATAAATGTCCCAAAAATACATATAAATTTCGGCCTCACCACACATTTTCCATTTAATTACCAAACTTCCACATAATGTCTTAAATTTGACAATTATGCTTGTTTAATTAGTTATAAAATTTATTAAACCATTCCTTAAACATTTTAAGGTCAAACAAGACCTTGTTTTTCTCCTTCACTCACGGCAATTAACATACACACACTTAAACTTGTGTTAATGTATCAAGTTAAGGTTTTAAGTGATTTATACCTTGATTTAGCTTAGGTAAAGCCTTGTTTGAGTTCGCCACCTTAAGGAGAAATTCTCCACAGCTTGTTTTACATGTTTTCAACAGAAATCAAGGCCTAGTTAGTCTCCAAGCAAGATCTAACCATAAGAAGTAATTTAATGTAAGGTTTAAGGCAAAAATCACCTTAAGAATGCAAGGAGAGTTCAAGAAGGTTTCGACCTGAATCAAACACACCACAAGGTGTTAAATCTACCATATTGACATAGGAAATAGCTAGATCTCAACAAGCTACCTTGTTATTAGGTTTTACCTTGGAAAAATGTCTTAAAAGAGGGTATTTCCTTTGGATCTCGGCCACCATTGCTCCAAATGGCTCCCCAACAGATTCCACATGAAAAGGAGAAGAAGATGAGGCTATGAGCAAAGTTTCACAGCCGAATTCGAAGGGAATCAAAAGTTATGAGCTTAAAGCATATTTTACCTTAAATGGTCAAGACTTGAACTTTCCTCCTTAGATCTGGTTATGTACGAAACCAACACTTCCTCTAACCTCCAAATCACTCTACATAGATGTATAGAAAAGGTTGGAGTGTAGATCAATCGAAAAAGGAAAGAAAGATGAAGAAAATGGGCATTTTTATGCCTTAAGAGCTTACCTAGAGCTTGAAACCTCATCAATGGTGCTTGGGAACTTACCCACGGTTGGAGGGGAGCCAGAGAGAGCTCATGGACAGAGCAAACTCGGCTCAAGAGAAGAAATGAGAGGAAATGACCTATTATTAAGCTTAAAGCACTTTTTTGAATATTTTAGGTCATTATTGGTTTGATGACTCATCAAGTCTGATTGGAGCTGGATAATTGAAGCTCAATCAGTGGAGACAAGAGGAGGGGGAAGCCGTTGAAGATAAGAGAAAGGTAGGGCTTGATTGATTCAAATTTTGATTGAAAATGGAGTAAATATGTTACTTTAATTCATTTAATGTAAGGTGAGTCACTCTCCTTGTCTTGTTCCTACATGGAGCCACGAATTCAAGGGAAAAGAGGAGCAATTGAGGCTCCAAATCAGCTGGCTCACATGGGAAAGGTAAGTGGAGCCCACCTTTTTTGTTTTATAAGGTAAAGTATGTCTTTTTTTGTTATTTTATGCTAAAGTAAAGGACTATATTTAATTGTCACATGGGACTTGTCTCTTGGTCTTTTAAGAGACTTATTTATCTGATTTTATGTAGTCCATTTCGTGGTCAATGGTCAACATTGACCAACTTAGTCAATGTTGACCCAAACGGGCCCCACATTAGGGTTTTATTAATATTTTAATATTAATTTTGTAAAAATTCGTAAATTTCTGGAATTAAATTCCTAATATCATATAATATGATATTTTATTATATTTAAAGGTATTTATAACCTTTTAGCTCATTTAAACCAATTTAAAAGACAATTTCACAAAAACGTGCTTTAAGGAGTTTTAGCGCACATTTTGTGTTGCCTGGTGTTTCTGAGCTTGGTTTTCTTTGACAACGGTCTTGTTGTGTACCTTACATGATATTTGATCATGTAACTCAATTTTATATCATTTAAAGGTCATTAGACCTTTAAGGTTTCTTAGAGTACATCTTTGCCCTTTTTGACCTTGAAGCATGAAAGTGCTTGTTCTTTGTGTTGGAGTGTTGTCCAACGGTTATAATATGTTTAATATTATGTTAATAAACTTAGGACAAATTTTTTAGGTCCTAAGAAGTTCATTTGGTATTTATTTACCCTTCACAGTCAAAGGGTGCAACATCTTGTTTTGTGTGTGACCACTGTTGTTCTCAGTTGACTTTTAAGGCATGTTTAGGCCTTAATTAATGTGATTAAATATTTAATCCATGTTTTATTAATGTGGGGTATTTCAGTCTACCCCCCTTAAAAAGACTTCGTCCCGAAGTCTCTTAATCAAATAGGTAAGTATATATAAATGTATAACTACCCATTGTTCCCATAATGTATATCTATGTGATATATCATTTACACACATCGTGTTGTGCTTATACATCACATAGCCATCACGTTGTGGCGTTAGTTCAATCAAAATTGGCCTTGGCTCTCGAAGAGACGGGTATGGCTCTAGCCCTTCAGGGCTCCACAATACATAAAGGATGTGGCACGATCTATTTGTGCTCTCTCCCAAGTTCATTCTAATGGGCCACTCGCTCCGTATGAGGTGCAGGACCCATGAACATAGGCTCAGTTTGCCTCTTTTTTTTTTTTTACTGCTGTGAATCCACTGGTTTGGATCACTAGCATATATGCGTGTGTCTTCTCTCACTGACATTCAGTTGAGATATAATATGACATTGGCCATTGTTAGTACGTAGTGCTCTTTGCACTTGTCTTTGTAATACTAAGACGTACAAGCCCATATGTCTACAAAGATGGTGTTTGTCATCCATGTCTCCTGGTGATTTTGTTCCGGAGTAACACACTGTTATAGTTCTTTTTTTTTTTACACAACTCTTGTTGATATCCACTTTATCTTTCTGTGTTCTCACTAGATTAATAAACTGCACGGGTGCAATACCAAAACACACAGTCATACAGAGTGTAGAGGCGTAAACGCTCAACAACTAATATCTCATGAGTCAAACAGATAAGATGTGCGAATTATCCTGTGAGTGGTACATTCCAAATCCATTGTTCTTTGCTTAAGGTATCTGCTATCATACAGCTTTATCTTTTCTCCTTCTCCTTGCGTGGTCACGCGTTTATGTCCATATCACCTGGTAGATTTCCTCTGGATTGCAAGCATTTGCTTGATCCTTATGAGGGTTCTACATATTATTCGTCCATAATGGGTTTTTTTTTTTTTTTTTGTTCCTATCCTTGAACTGTTTCCTTGTCTTTCCTGTATACTGTCCACTGTTCTCTGTTGAAGGTTCTTTTTTTTTTCTAGCCCGTTGGTTTAACTGCGGCTCTTCTCGTCCATCTTCGAGGTAATCCGTCTTACTGTCCGTATAATGGAGTTGACTACTTCTCGTGTTCCTAACACTACCTGTCTACTTGCATGGGGTACCGTACTGATACATTATTACTTACCCGACTAACTTATAAATAAGTCTGTCAGCCCACATGCTCCTAACGGAGTGCGGTCGTCCCATGACTCGTTTAGTAAACTGGTAATGTCTGTCACACACGTTGTGTGTGTAAGTATTCTGTTGGTCAATCTCCCTCTGATGGATATCCTTTTTTTTTTCTATTCTTCTTCTTTTTGTTGTCTTCTTTTTGCTTCTCTGTTTTTTTCTTTTCTGTTTTTTTTGTCTTCTTTTTGCTTCTGCTTCTTTTTTTTTTGTCTAATAGTTCGTGTTATCGGTTATCCTGTAATAAGTGTTATTGCCTTTGTGGCATCCGTGGTAATTCGTATCATAGACTGGTATATTATTCAACTCGTGTAAATAAAATCCGTGCTATATTAGCAAACTTGTTTCTCCTCCTCCTTTTTTTTATCTCATTGAGTACAACACCTTTCCCCTTTTTTTTTTCCTCCTGTTGTTGTTTTTTTTTTATCATATCTCATCCATAGTTCATATTCGTCCCCTCATCCATGTAATTGGATGTATTGCAGATTGCATAATAGCTTGAGCAACTTGGCTCTTCACTTCCCAACCATCCTCACTGACGGTGGTGCATCTACAAAGGGTATGCTTGTCCATGAGGACTAAACCTTTATCACTGGTAGTGATAGCATTCAATGCCGGTATACACTGTGGTATTTGGCTAATAGCCCTGTCTGAAACTTCCTCGGACGTTTAAACTGGTGTGTTTTACGTCATAGTGGCTGTTTAATTTGTCCAGTTGCAATGGTTGGACTAACGGTCCTTCCAAAAGGTTGCATAGGTTTCTAATCTCAAGGTTTGTAAGAAAAGTTTGAAAAACAGTTTTTTTTTATAAAATAGTAGTTGTTGCAGTTGCATTTGCAGTAGCTGTTACTGTTGCTGTTGCTGTCGCTGCACTTGTTGTAGCAAGTGCGCAAGGCAGATGGAAATTTAAGTGGTTTTCTGTCATAGCGCTTGCAATAGCAAGTGCGCCATGCAGGTGGAAATTCTGGTTCAGTAATTCCCGTCTCATTGACTCTTCGTCATTTGAGTATAGGCTACATGATAATGTAAGCATTAACATCCTGTTCATATATATATTTAATTCGTCCAGGTTTCAAAGTTACTCGCATCAAGTTCCCAAATCTAGTCTCTAAAGTCATACATAGAAAGGCGAGTGGTCAATGACTCACTCCCACATACTTATAACATAGTTCCTTCTAACATCCAAAGCAAGTACCAACATAGTAAGTTAACAAAGTCTTCCACCAGTGGTCTCATGGAGTTTAGGGTTTTCATGCCCTATCTACTCCCTTGTCTTATAGGCTCCAACATCAGTGGATGTCTGGCCATCCTGACCGCCTCGTGGTACTCCAGATCCTCCAGTTGAGGTCTTCTGAGTATTCTTTGGTGGCCTGTAATTACGGCTCTCTGGGTTCATCCAGCATTCAAATTCCCTATGGTCTTCTTTGTGGAAGCACCGACAGACAACTTTGCGGCCTTCACAATCGACCCCAGGATGGTCTTTCCCAAACGCTTACAGTAAAAATGGCGCTGGGGCTGTCTGGTGCCTAATGGTAGTAATTAAGTTTAGTTAAAATCTGGCGGTATAAAGGTTAGGGTTACATTTTAATTTAAGAGGTGGGTGGTCTCACCCTTAGGAGGTGCGGATCTCAGAGGCTTAGCATCTATAGTTGGGCCGGTCAACCGAAGGACGGGCTCTTTCCCTTTCTTTCCCTGGTGACCTTGTTGCCCTTTCTTTTGGAAAAACTTCCTGTTTAAATGTTTCGGGTCAGTATTTATAAGATATTTAGTATGGTAAAACAATTTAGAGTGGAATAAGTCCTTACTTTCCCTTTTCTTTTTTTTTTGGCTATCGCCTGAAGACGCTCCTCCACCCTCAGACTCTTCCTCAGGGTTCTTCCTTTTTTTTTTTTTGCCCCTAGAGTCTCTTCCCGAGTCTGGAGCATTAGCTCCGTCCTCGAGGCAGTCTCATAACACTCCTGGAATCTCCTTGGTAAGTTCTCACTAAGCTAATTGGTATTGCAGTAAGTAAAGAATTTTATGGCTTTCATGTTAGCACCTGGATGGTAGTGTAGAGGGTAGCACCCATCGCTATCTGAATGCGACATAATAGTCCTCCCCGGAACTTCTCGACCTTCACGGTCTCTGAGTAATCCACACCGGGAATGAAGTCCAGCTGACCAATGAATCGAGTGTAATACTCATCCACGGTCATACCTCCTTGGGTCAGTGTCTCGGACTCCTGGCGCTTCTTCTGTTTGGGTGCGCCGGATAGTATTCTCCTCTCAGTAATTCTACAAAGGCAGCCCACGAAAAGTCGGGCGTAGCCAGGTGCGGGTCCTTGACCAACCTCCACCAAGTGCTGGCTGCATCCTTCAGATGGAAAGCAGCAATGGCGACCTTCTTGTCGTCAGGTACTTGTAAAGCTTCATAGGCCTTCTCATGTTCAACAATGTAACGCTCCAAAGCTACGGGATCTGGTTCCCCTGAATATGTAGGTGGTCGGGTCCGTTAGCTGACTTCAGTCAGTTCGTTTCCCTGGGCTGTGGCGGGTGGGCTGGTGCTCCTCCTATTTGAGTACCCAGCTGTGCAAGAACGGCTGCAACCGTCTCAGCAACTCCTGGAATGCCGGGTCACCACCTCCACCTCTTCCAGTACCACGCCCTCTAGTTCCACCAGACATCTGTAGTACAGTATGTCACATAAATACTCGGTAAAATTACCGTACACAACCAATAGATATTAAGTTGTCTTAAAGGCTACCTGTCACGCAATTTGCGTTTCTAGACACAATATCTTTTGAGACGAATCGTCTCGTACTTCCCAAATGTTTCCCAATGTTCCCAAGTCCTAAGCTCACTGTCTTAACCTACTTTCTCGTCATCAGAGCGGTACTCCGCTCTGATACCACTTTTGTAACACCCCTCTCCATAATCACGATATAATCTCTCACGTAGCAATAAATAAAACGTCTCGCAGCGGAAAAACAAATAACCATTACAAAACTCACTCGGTGTCACCGGCCGTTACTCGCCCATGCGAGCAACGCAGCCAAACTACATCCAACTTCCAATACAAATAAACTGCTAACCGTAGTGATAACGAGAAACTCCTATACATCACACTAAGTCCATCAACCATAAACATCGACAAGTGAGCGTCTACCCAATCCTAAAAAAATACTTAACCTTACCATAAGACCATACACCATCTTCAAATTACCCTGTTCCTGCTCTTCAGCTCCGACAATGATCAACAACCTGCATGAGTGTAGTATCAGCGAATAGACGCTGAGTGTGCCGGGCTGGACCCTAATGGTCACTTGTCATTTTAACCATCTTGTTATTAGATTGGTTACATGCTTTACCATTTTACAGATATATTCAATACTGTAATAAACATGCATAATAAATCCAACCATCCATCCAAATATCCATAAACATTCAACCATCCGTCCAAATACCCAACATTCTTTAATATTCCATACAACATTTATATATCGAACGTATCGAGTAATAACAATGTAATGTACAATGTACATTCGCCGTAGCGTACAGTTTTCTTATTTAATTCACCTTAGCCTTGTAGGCTCCATCCAACCATCAACACACAATAAAATAACCACAAGTATAACCAATGAACAACAAAGCGAAATAACGAGATTAATAAACAAGTATCAAGTCTCGTCCATAGTATGTTCGCCACTGTATAAGTCTCAATTGTTTAGTTGTTCAGTTATCCTAGTGACAATGTCTCGTTAAAACGACATGTCTCTAGTTACCCATATATTATGGCGGGTCACCCACGGCAGTAGCCACTCCAACGGTAGAGTCTCCGACCAACGAGCCATTCTAGCTCACGGGAAATTTTCTTGATATTACGGACCCGTACGCGGACATCCTGGTATCGTTTTTGTGATCACAGCGCGCTCCACAAGCCACATTGTAAACACCCCATCCACAACGTCGCACTTTATAACCATCTGCAGCGGAAACATAAACCATCACATTACTTAATCCGTTGGTGTTACACGCCGTTAACCACCCACGTGGCTAACAAGGCTAATACATACATATATATCGGTCTGATGGACTAGATCCCCGAGCAACTACACCATACAATCCTGATTCCATTTCCAACAATTATTTACATATACATCCCCCACTGTACCGAGTATTCATTAACCAATGCCGATAACAAATTCGGTCTTACTACACCTATAATACATACACCATTAAAGGCTACCAATGTACAAACATCTACCCCGTCCTACTCTCGAACGGCTTCCAGCTCCTTGTACCTGAAATAGAAAAGGAGAAAAGGGTGGCCCCCAAGGGGGTCAGCACCTTTGCTGGTATGGTAATCCCGCAGCCCGCATGCTACCGGGCCACGCACAACTAATTGTCGTCTTAGCATGCTGTTGATTATATTTAAATCCTGAATCCTGCATGTAAACCATAAACACACAACACATTGCATACGCCCAGCTATAGGGCTCAACAAACACCCAACACATCCATACATCCACACATAACAAATCAACATTGTTTCCTTAACCCTAGAGTGACTCTCCTCTTAATGGAGTTACTTCCTTAACAGACGACATTTACCCATTAATCGGGTTATCCTTAAACGCTTCTTATTATAAACCTGAATTCATAACCATAATCCACATATCCACAATTTACCACATATAACTTCACACCGAATAGGAATTGCAATACATCCATAACACATAATACAACGGGTACGGTTCTCTTAAGGAACCAACCCAACCATAATTAGTTCACTTTAGAGCCTAGAGAATGTTGCCAAACTCATGATAAGCTCGTTCCATAACTTGCTACCGTTTCTTTAAATGAACAGATAACTTAACACTAAGGTGCGTTGGGTACAGTAAACCAAGCACACCGAACAACCATTGTATGCCCCAGAAAACCGACGTGAGTCAGTAACATAGCTTTGGCTAAGCTAAAGGGAAGATTGGAAACCCAATGAGTAAACAACCTAACATACACCAAGAGAGTCGAACCGGGTATGACATCGACTCCCGTCCATCACACGCGTGGCCGGAACATGACCGGACTCCTCACCCCCCATTAGTACACATATACTTATAGTTAAGTAGTTAAGGCTCCATTATGGAACCTATCACATCCACACACCATTCGGTATCACAACCGTGTTAAGCATGTAAGGGAGGTTCACACACCTGCAAACAATAACCATACACACACTAACGCACGCATAGCCGTGGTTAGAACGTTCCCAAGGTTTGGGTCGTTAACTCCGAATACCGATATCTCATGTGTACCTAGATTTGGTTAGCTAAGGTTTAACACTTATTGAGGTTAAACGGTATCGAAGACCAGATTCGCCACATAAATGAATTACTATAAACTCATTACATGTTTTATCTTACAAGGTGGCAAACCACAAAAAACACATTGGCATACAAGCCGGTGTAATCCGGTAGGACACAGGTTGCAAGAAAACCATACCTGTCGCCGGAGTCCACTCTACCATGTCCATTAGGTTCCTCGAACAATTCTCGAACAACTGGTACATTAAAGTTACCTTCATTAACATTGGGGTAACATGTTTGTGTAACGTCGAATGACTATAGTTAACTCCGTTAGCTAGTTAAATATCTTTACATTTTTAACTTGTTTTACTCTCACATTTTATTCCAACTTCTCACCCCACCAACTGTCATTATAACTCACCAAACATGTCCTTAACAACCTTACAACATCATTATCCATCAATCCCCATCATTAGACATCATTTTCCAACCTTTAACAACATTTTTAGAGTGGTCCGGGACTTGGTCCTTACCCTAAGTCCCGGACCAACACTTGTAAAAACTATCGGCGTATTTCAGCAGGGTGGTCCGGGTCCTTGTACCCATCCCAAGTCCCGGACCACAACCTTATTCCACTCTCGGCCATTTTAAACAATTGGTCCGGGTCCTTAACCTTAAACCAGGTCCCGGACCTTAAACTTTGTATAACTCACGGTCTATTTTGCACAAATGGTCCGGGACATTACCCATGGCCTAGGTCCCGGACCCAACCTACAGAATTTGACGTACTGCATTTTCCAAGTTCTGCTGCGTAAGTTCTCTACATCCATCAATTGTATAACTTCCCAGTACACTCTTATACTCAAAACTTCACCAAATATACACCACATAACAACATAGTGCACAATTTAAATTTGCATAGCTCTTAGGCTCTTAAAATGCAATAATCTTAAACACTGAATTTCCACAATATATTTGCCTTTCACCTGCAAATACAAACAGCAGTTCGTATGTTTTTTTACTAGTCTTTTGAGAACATTTTTCTAAGTCATTTACCCTTGGCTCTTTAGGTAGTTTGAATACACAACGTACGTTCATTTTCCAAAGGAATTTTAAGCTATTTTGGTTAACATAAAACAGAGAGAAAACACCATTTCTTTGAGTTTCCATACCTTGAAGCAAGGAGAAGGATAATACGTGAAAGGATGAACTCAAGCTCCTTCCATGGAATTCCTCTTGGCACCAAAGTGGAGCTCTTGAAGATTTGTAAGGACTAAATCGAAGAGCTTGATGAAACTAAGAGATCGGTGGTCTCGGTTTTAGATTTGGACAAGTGAGCAAGAAGTTATATGATTTGAAGTAGTATGTTGGTGCTGGTGTGTTCGATCGTGAAAGAGAGAACAGGAAGGAGAAGGCTACGTGAGATAGTAAGGAAATGAGAGAATGAATGATTGTAGTTGCTTTAAGAATTAAATACATAAAGCAAATAGTGCCTTTTACAATACTCACTGATTGTTCACTTATTTGCTCAATCAGCAAGCAAGTGACGTCCCAGCACATACAAACCGACCCACATATACATATAAGGGGTTATTTAGTCTTTAGCTCAATTAAATTACATATGTTAATATATGTTACAAACTAGCTTATTTTAGTTACTATTCACTATAACAAAACACATAAAAGTGAAATATTTATTTCTTATTAATTTAAACTTCCAAATGTGATACTAAATAGTACACATATTAATTAAAGAGTAATAATGGACATTTAGCCATTTAAAACTCATTTACACACAGTTACTCAAAAACGTGCTTTTAAGGCTCCTCAAAGCACATTTTGTATTTTAACTTGTTTTCAAGCTCGGTTTTCTTTGGTAACTGATTTAATAAATTCATTAATATACATATAAGGTCTTGGTAAGTTTATTAAGTCTTAACCAAGGTTATTCCAAGCTTAGAGCATATTTCGCCCTTTATTGCCTTTTAGACAATTTATTGTATTTACTATTTATTAAATTGTTTATTAATGTTTCTAAGACTCTTTTTAGTCTTAATAATTTATTATTTAATGTTTAAACAACATACCAAGGTTTGGGGTATTTCAGTCTACCCCCCTTAAAAGAACTTCGTCCCCGAAGTTCACACTTCCCACATATCATTGGTTTAGAATACGGGAATTACTTGTATAATAAAACACTTCCATAACCAACACACCTTACACCACAACCTCGGACTTGAAGGTCCGGGTACACATACACATCCATCCATAACGTATCATTCTCACATGATTACCTCGGACTCAATGGTCCGGGTACCTTAATAGTATTGTACTCACATAACAACCCTCAGACTCTCAGGTCTGGGTAACATGACCACCTTTGGACTCATAGGCCCAAGTAACATAATCAATTCAGAACTGAACCACATCAAGACTCATGGTCAAGTAACATTTATTACACATACCACAACATGCCTTAGCACGTATAACAAATAGAAATACCTTTTCCATCTCTTCATGGGCTCGAGTCCCACGTTGAGTACATATACACTGTGATCCCCGCAGAACCCGGTCGCGATGGACACCTGCTGGTCCCCGTTCCTTTGGGAGATCAAAACATTCACTTAATTTTTTTAACATATGTACTTCTCATGTCACCGGTCCGAAGACAAAGGCTCATACGTCCTCAGCTCGTGAGCAAGTACTACAAAAATATCCTTTACCAGGTTAAGTAAACAGGAGAATCCTTTATTCAAATATCAATCCACTGTTTTGAAATACCATTGAAGACTTGAAACCACCATTAAAATTCCTTTTGAAAACTCAATACAACTCCAAGTCCAACTTATGCTCTTGCATCCTTTCTTAATGGTGTTATTTGTGACCACTTATAGGGAGCTTCAAGCGTCATCCAACCCTGATGTGATCAGCATCAGTGTTGAACTATCCTTCCACCCCAATTTGTGTTCGGCTTCCCTTGATCGCATGCAAAATCAAGTTCCACCTCCCACTTCATTTTCAACCAACAATTAATTCAAGCATATTCCACTTTCTATCTTTTGATCCTTCTAGTCATAATCATTACATCTCCCAGGGATAGAACTTAGTCTATCAATTACCTCCATTCTCTTTTAATCAAGTTACCTAGGGAATCTAATTCTTACTAAGTTCCATGTCAGTTTCATACCCTTCGTAAATCACCACACTATATATATATATGTTTTTAATCAAAATACAATACATCGTGTTACATTTGGTATTATGCTAACACACACCATTGGGGCTTTAGTTCCCCAGGAGTTTATTTACTCCTTAGTACTTGTACTTACCCACAACCATTACCAAGGTAGTCACACCTACCACAATAGTATTTCGCATCTTCTGTGCGCAATTTCCACCATTTAACCATGCCAATCACCATAACAAATTATTAATCATGCCAACCATCATAACAATTTATTTTTGTGCTATGCACAACATAGTTCACGTACACTTGTACGGTAAAACACACTAAGCGGTTTTACGCTCTACCCCCCTTAAAAGAGATTACGCCCACGTAATCAACCACTGAACATAGTGTTAAAAATGTTCTACCGTCGTGAAGTGTTTTAACTTCCACGCGGTCCGTTAAAGGATCTTGACCATATTAGCGGTTTAGTTCCTAACCAAGGATTCTCATTGGAGTTTATCTAACTCATTACCGGTTTCGTTCCTGGCCTATAAGGCTTCTAGGCATTGATTACTAGCCACTTATTCATATTCGATGCATGGGCTCGCTGGCCTCTTTGCACAACTCTGGTACTCATAGAGCTAGTTTTCCCCACTCTTTACTGTTACTGTACTGTACATCTCTAATGTATTACCCTTATCCTGGTAACCATGGTTTCTCAACCGAAGCGTGGTATCTCTTACCGTGAGCGAATTCGGTGAGTTACAAACCTTTCATCTACCTCCATGACAATTTACAGTGTATACTGCTATGTATTTCTCAATTATTGCCTCAATTCCTTTCGACTTACTGCCGGTTGAGGTTGAGCTACTACCTGATGTGTAGTGCTCTTTCAGTTATTTCCTACACCTGAGGTATATTTCATACCGATATTTAATACTTAGTGCTACTGTAGTCACTTATTGCCAGTCCTGCTTCCATATTTAGTTCTGTACCAGTATCATTTCATTGATATGACCTTGCATTTCATATGCCTCGGTCTTATAGTGTTATAATTCTCTTTGTTCGCCTTCCACAATTATCATCTTCCAAATCCTAGCTATCCCACTCGATCGTTATTGCGCAAACGCAATACCAAACACTCAGTCATACAGAGTGCAGAGGCGTAACTCTTGGCAGTAAATCTCTCATGCGATTGCAATAGGAATTCACACTGTGTTTTACTGAGATTCTTATCTCATAATACCGTTACTGGTTACTGTCCAGCTTATTCATTATAACTTACTGTTGTATCTCCACTGGGTTTAACTCACAACTCTGCTTAATTGTCATACCATCACTTAATCAATGCTTATACAACGGTCGCTTATACGCACCGAATCCTCTTTCATTATTCCACATCAACTTACACTGCATCCGCTATTATATTAGCTTCCGCCATTACGCTTGGTTTGGCCACTTATTTGGCTGCTTTTTGAATGTGCTCATTCTCGAGCCTTTGTGTTCCCTAAGCGTTGTTCGCTACACCCATTTAGCATCACGCACCATGGTGGTTGCTATCAGACTTATTACTCTTCCTGTCTACACAACTGTTACAAACACTTCTTTCGTATTATTTTTTTTTAATCATCCTGGGGTAATAACAACGTGGTCCATCCTCCACATATTCCCTAAACTTGTCCACCCAACTACCGCTCTCGCGGTTCACATATCGAGAGGTATCCCCACTCTTAAAACAGTGGTTCGTTCTCCGCTCTATTTACTTGTACACATATACTTCTGCAATCATTCACATTTACATAACACATTTTTTTTGTGGCTTATAAGCCACTGCCTCGAGCTCTGCTCACTGCAGGCTGTTCACATACCTTTACTTCTTTATACAATATTGCATAGTTTGAGGTAGTTGACTCACAGACAAGGTCGTTGCGTCACGATTCCTTCCAAGTTGTCTCTTTGGCAACTTAGGGTCCTACTGTTAAGTGGGTTCCCTTCTTACGTTTCTGTTACGTTGCCCCATCCAACAATGTTTGATCCCAAACACCCTTCAAGGACTACTCCTGGGTGTTACTAAGGTATGCCATTACATTTAACTTTCACTTATGAGTACATTCAGTAGACTATGCCTTCTTACTTCCTTAGCTGGGTATTCGTTCCAGCTACCATGTCTCATTCCTTCAACTTCCTAAGACATACGTGATGTCTTTGCATAACCATCCGTGCTCTTCGCACTTCTTGACTCTACACATTCTCTTGGACGAATTTACCAATTCCTTTAGTCTTCTCAACTGGGTTCCTTCACTTCAACCATTCGTGGTAATCCTTAGCTCTTACTTGACTTTTACTGCTGACCGTAGTATGGAGTCGACTACTTCCCGTGTTTCGGACTCTTCTCGTATACATATATGGGGTATCATACTGATACATTACTACTTACCCGACTAACCCATAAGTAGGTCTGTCAGGCCCACATGCTCCTATCGGAGTGCGGTCGTCCCACAACACAGTTGGTACACTCGTAGTGTCCGTCACACGCCTAGGTGAAGTATTCTGTTGTCAACTCCCTTGTATTGTCCTCTGACAATATACATTCCGTGCTTCCCGAACTCATTCCAGGGAAGGTTTATCCATCGTTATATTATTCTGAACTCCATCCATACCGTCGGGTTACTACCCTCGGGTTCACCGGTTTCCGTCCGGTTATTCAAAGGTAATCTTTTGAAAGAAGGGTAAAAGAAGTACTGGTTTAAAAGAGAATTTGGTTTTGAAAGAAAAGAGTTTGAAATAAATCTGAGTTTGAAAGAAAAATTCTCCTGGTTTCACAACACCTTCTTGCCTAACCAAGTCTAGCTTCTTGCTGACTGGTATATTCCCATTTACAAAGGTTAGGCTGTTAAGCCCTTCCACGGTTTCGATGATCACATTAAATTTCTGGGTACTTTACTAAGTAGTTTGTAGTTGTCAATTTTTTTTTTTTTTTCAAACAGCCCTGTTATAGCTGCACTTGCCACGGCAAGTGCGCCCTGTTAACTGGCTGTCGGTTCAACATGTACCGGCTGCGGTACTGTTTTTGTCTACACCGTATTCAGTGGCCTCATGGGTCCTTACTTGGATACTCTAATTGGTAACTAATCTCCTGCACAACTTCTCATTGTCCTCCTCTAATAAACATTTACTAGGGTGTTTCCCCTTCTGGGAGACCCCTTTTTACTTATTATTGTGTCTTCTTCGTAGCCCATTCCACGCATTTGTCATGGTTACTGAGACTTGTCTCTTGTTTGGGTACTACGTTGTAGTTCCTTTGTCGGTTGGTATACCGTTGGTACCATTACAATTACCTAACATTGCCATCCCGTAGACTCTCGTCTCGGGCTTCATTATTTCACTTTTTGCCTGTTGCGCACTTGGCGCTTTGCAAGCTGGTTTTCTCGACTGCTCGGCATGTCGACCCAGGTTGCTGGAAATTCTATTTTCCTTACACCAGATTCTCCATTCTTTGCTATCAAGTGCGGTTACAGTTGTTCACCTGGGAGCCGTCTCCGGGATTTCTATTTTCAGAATCTACCGTATGACAGGTTCCCCATACTTACAAGATAGTTAATAACAGCCAGACCGGGTCTTCCCGGGTAAGAGAGGGCTTTCATCTCTCTGGCGTTCTTTCCCAAGTCATAACCAGGGATTGTGGAGGGGGGATGGATGTAGTAGGTTTCCAGTATTTACTGGTAGTTCCTAACTAGCGTATCTCTCACGCTATCACTCAACCCCTAACCCAAAGTACTAAAATCTTAACTCGGTACTTCCTAAGCTCGGTAATTCAGTCATCAGAGCGATACTTCGCTCTGATACCACTTTTTGTAACACCCCATCCACAACGTCGCACTTTATAACCATCTGCAGCGGAAACATAAACCATCACATTACTTAATCCGTTGGTGTTACACGCCGTTAACCACCCACGTGGCTAACAAGGCTAATACATACATATTATATCGGTCTGATGGACTAGATCCCCGAGCAACTACACCATACAATCCTGATTCCATTTCCAACAATTATTTACATATACATCCCCCACTGTACCGAGTATTCATTAACCAATGCCGATAACAAATTCGGTCTTACTACACCTATAATACATACACCATTAAAGGGCTACCAATGTACAAACATCTACCCCGTCCTACTCTCGAACGGCTTCCAGCTCCTTGTACAAAAGAAATAGAAAAAGGAGAAAAGGTGGCCCCCAAGGGGGTCAGCACCTTTGCTGGTATGGTAATCCCGCAGCCCGCATGCTACCGGGCCACGCACAACTAATTGTCGTCTTAGCATGCTGTTGATTATATTTAAATCCTGCATGTAAACCATAAACACACAACACATTGCATACGCCCAGCTATAGGGCTCAACAAACACCCAACACATCCATACATCCACACATAACAAATCAACATTGTTTCCTTTAACCCTAGAGTGACTCTCCTCTTAATGGAGTTACTTCCTTAACAGACGACATTTACCCATTAATCGGGTTATCCTTAAACGCTTCTTATTATAAACCTGAATTCATAACCATAATCCACATATCCACAATTTACCACATATAACTTCACACCGAATAGGAATTGCAATACATCCATAACACATAATACAACGGGTACGGTTCTCTTAAGGAACCAACCCACCATAATTAGTTCACTTTAGAGCCTAGAGAATGTTGCCAAACTCATGATAAGCTCGTTCCATAACTTGCTACCGTTTCTTTAAATGAACAGATAACTTAACACTAAGGTGCGTTGGGTACAGTAAACCAAGCACACCGAACAACCATTGTATGCCCCAGAAAACCGACGTGAGTCAGTAACATAGCTTTGGCTAAGCTAAAGGGAAGATTGGAAACCCAATGAGTAAACAACCTAACATACACCAAGAGAGTCGAACCGGGTATGACATCGACTCCCGTCCATCACACGCGTGGCCGGAACATGACCGGACTCCTCACCCCCCATTAGTACACATATACTTATAGTTAAGTAGTTAAGGCTCCATTATGGAACCTATCACATCCACACACCATTCGGTATCACAACCGTGTTAAGCATGTAAGGGAGGTTCACACACCTGCAAACAATAACCATACACCACTAACGCACGCATAGCCGTGGTTAGAACGTTCCCAAGGTTTGGGTCGTTAACTCCGAATACCGATATCTCATGTGTACCTAGATTTGGTTAGCTAAGGTTTAACACTTATTTGAGGTTAAACGGTATCGAAGACCAGATTCGCCACATAAATGAATTACTATAAACTCATTACATGTTTTATCTTACAAGGTGGCAAACACACAGAAAAACACATTGGCATACAAGCCGGTGTAATCCGGTAGGACACAGGTTGCAAGAAAACCATACCTGTCGCCGGAGTCCACTCTACCATGTCCATTTAGGTTCCTCGAACAATTCTCGAACAACTGGTACATTAAAGTTACCTTCATTAACATTGGGGTAACATGTTTGTGTAACGTCGAATGACTATAGTTAACTCCGTTAGCTAGTTAAATATCTTTACATTTTTAACTTGTTTTACTCTCACATTTTATTCCAACTTCTCACCCACCAAACTGTCATTATAACTCACCAAACATGTCCTTAACAACCTTACAACATCATTATCCATCAATCCCCCCATCATTAGACATCATTTTCCAACCTTTAACAACATTTTTAGAGTGGTCCGGGACTTGGTCCTTACCCTAAGTCCCGGACCAACACTTGTAAAAACTATCGGCGTATTTCAGCAGGGTGGTCCGGGTCCTTGTACCCATCCCAAGTCCCGGACCACAACCTTATTCCACTCTCGGCCATTTTAAACAATTGGTCCGGGTCCTTAACCTTAACCAGGTCCCGGACCTTAAACTTTGTATAACTCACGGTCTATTTTGCACAAATGGTCCGGGACATTACCCATGGCCTAGGTCCCGGACCCAACCTACAGAATTTGACGTACTGCATTTTCCAAGTTCTGCTGCGTAAGTTCTCTACATCCATCAATTGTATAAACTTCCCAGTACACTCTTATACTCAAAACTTCACCAATATACACCACATAACAACATAGTGCACAATTTAAATTTGCATAGCTCTTAGGCTCTTAAATGCAATAATCTTAAACACTGAATTTCCACAATATATTTGCCTTTCACCTGCAAATACAAACAGCAGTTCGTATGTTTTTTACTAGTCTTTTGAGAACATTTTCTAAGTCATTTACCCTTGGCTCTTTAGGTAGTTTGAATACACAACGTACGTTCATTTTCCAAAGGAATTTTAAGCTATTTTTGGTTACATAAAACAGAGAGGAAACACCATTTTCTTTGAGTTTCCATACCTTGAAGCAGAGGAGAAGGATAATACGTGAAAAGGATGAACTCAAGCTCCTTCCATGGAATTCCTCTTGGCACCAAAGTGGAGCTCTTGAAGATTTGTAAGGACTAAATCGAAGAGCTTGATGAAACTAAGAGATCGGTGGTCTCGGTTTTAGATTTGGACAAGTGAGCAAGAAGTTATATGAATTTGAAGTAGTATGTTGTGCTGGTGTGTTCGATCGTGAAAGAGAGAACAGGAAGGAGAAGGCTACGTGAGATAGTAAGGAAATGAGAGAATGAATGATTGTAGTTGCTTTTGAAGAAATTAAATACATAAAGCAAATAGTGCCTTTTACAATACTCACTGATTGTTCACTTATTTGCTCAATCAGCAAGCAAGTGACGTCCCAGCACATACAAACCGACCCACATATACATATAAGGGGTTATTTAGTCTTTATAGCTCAATTAAATTACATATGTTAACATATGTTACAAACTAGCTTATTTTAGTTACTATTCACTATAACAAACACATAAAAGTGAAATATTTATTTCTTATTAATTTAAACTTCCAAATGTGATACTAAATAGTACACATATTAATTAAAGAGTAATAATGGACATTTAGCCATTTAAAACTCATTTACACGACAGTTACTCAAAAACGTGCTTTTAAGGCTCCTCAAAGCACATTTTGTATTTTAACTTGTTTTCAAGCTCGGTTTTCTTTGGTAACTGATTTAATAAATTCATTAATATACATATAAGGTCTTGGTAAGTTTATTAAGTCTTAACCAAGGTTATTCCAAGCTTAGAGCATATTTCGCCCTTTATTGCCTTTTAGACAATTTATTGTATTTACTATTTATTAAATTGTTTATTAATGTTTCTAAGACTCTTTTTAGTCTTAATAATTTATTATTTAATGTTTAAACAACATACCAAGGTTTGGGGTATTTCAGGTACATGGGCGCCTTTAGAAAGGCAAAAATAATGGAAGCTTCTAAAAAGGCAAAGTGAATGAGCACCTCATGTGCATGGACTATACCTTCCAATGAGGTTATTCGGGATGTCCTAACTTGACTCCCACAGTGCTACAAAATGTGTAAAGTTTATGTGAGGGCCCCCTGGGGCCGTTATGTGAAGTTGGTATGATGACCGTTACTGACGGCTATGTGTTTATCGTTGTTGTAATTGAGTCTTTTTGTTAATTTATACTGTTGTGTTTTGAATTGTAATGGCTGATAACGTTTATTTTACCGCCGATCATGTTTTACAGCTTTATATACCTGTACACCTGTAAAGCATGTAACAAACTAATAATGGAGACCTTGACTATTAAGTGACCAATGGTCCAGGCCAGGCATACTCAGCGTTTATCGCTGAAGCTTTAGGCATTGCTGCAGGTGATGATTAGCACGAAGAAGAAGAGCGGGACCCGAGTAGTAGAGTTTTATTTTACTGCACGAAATTTCATGTTGTAATAGACAGTTGGTAGTTTACTATACTATGGACGTTTATACAATCGGGATATTAGATGCTCACTTGTCATAGAGTTTGATTATGGAAGTGAATGATGTACAAGTTAGTATCTCATTATCACTGCGGTTGTGTATATATTGACAGTGTTGTTTCGTTATTTCTATTTCTGCTTCTTTACTCGTATGGGCGAGTAATGGCATGTGACACCCAAGTGAGGTTTATTAATTTTTTAACTACCGCTGCGAGACGTGTTTAATTACGCTACGTGAGTGATTATAACGTGTTTACCGAGTGAGGTGTTACAAAAAGTGGTATCAGAGCGGACTATCGCTCTGATGACGAGATAATAGGATTTAAGACAGTGAGCCTAGGACTTGGGAATACGGGAAACGTTTGTGAGATACGAAACATCTTCATTTAAGTGAAATTATGCGTTAGCAAAGCCTTTGGCTTGCAAGTGTTAGCCCTTGAGGCGCGCAAACGAGTTGATTATAATATGATGAGCTATCGAGTAACGAGAAGACGAACGGTAATACCGATGTCTAGAGCTGG
Source organism: Limonium bicolor (assembly GCA_023374045.1). Classification (NCBI taxonomy): domain Eukaryota; kingdom Viridiplantae; phylum Streptophyta; class Magnoliopsida; order Caryophyllales; family Plumbaginaceae; genus Limonium; species Limonium bicolor. The sequence continues at coordinate 21,650,455 of CM041780.1, forward strand.
TGTGGGCCAAGAAGCTGGCCAAGGGCATAAAGGCGCGGGAACACTACCCCGCTATGGACCAGCTGAGAGCTCAGTCAGGAGGAGACAAATGAACGTCGTGAGTACATTGGCGACAGTCCACTTTCATGTGGAAGTCCAGTATGGACTACAGCCGACAGTACCCCCTCCCCCACAACCCAATGTGTATCATACCGCTGAAAAACATAAATCCCTGAATAACGGGAAGAGGCTAGCAAGCCTGATAGTCCTCCTAAGCGACTTCATACTAAAAGTATAAGATCTTACTCTCATAGCGTTAACAAAATTCAGTACCCTACCTTCCTTCCAATGACCAAGCGTTAGTGATAGGCACCGCCGGGGGCGAGCGCCATTGCTACGGTGAACGTCGTGGAAAGGATCTCCCAAGACATCAGGGCAAGCGGATCGGGAGCATCCTGAGCTCCGCGTGACCGTCGCCCATAAAGGGGACCTTTAAACCACTATGTTATTGTGTTGTAATACCAACTGTAAACTGAAACTATAATGTGAGTGCGGAGAATTTTGTAAGTTAACTCGCCCTGTCATATTCTAATTCTGGTCCTAATCTTGTGTACACACAATACTGTAACACTAGAACCTCATCGCGGCGACACCTACGGAGAAACAAAATCCCGAGCGTTATGCTATCATAAATCTACTATGAGGTAGAACTTGAATATTCCAATAACAATGTGGTCGGGAAAAATTTTTCAATCCAATTACCGTCCTTTTAGGAACAATCGTTCTAACGTTACTTGAGCAACCAATACGATAATAAGACGAACGAGTCCGAAACTAACAATTCCATATGCATGGCGCGCTTTCCACTGCAAGCGCTAAATTAAACAACGTACTAATAATTCCGTCTACCCCGCGCACTTGCTATTGCAAGTGCTGCAGACAACTACGACCATAATTGCCGTTGCCGTTATCATCACAAATGAGTTCTGTAAAATATGTATGGCTTCCAATGAACCGCTAACAATCGTACGGTTCGAATACAACACAACATGACTACTAATTTACAACTTCTGAAGGGCCTGACGAGTCCGACAAACGCAATAAAGAGGGCGTACACCAGCCCATCGCAAATTACAACCACTAAACAAGAACGAATTGCATGACACCGGCTTACGAGCCAAAATAACATATCTCATTTGTTAAAAACTTAATGGCTTGTTATGGACGTGGGAGGGGGAACTTGATCCGGTACAGGTCAAGGAAGCTGAACACAAATTGGGGTGGAAGGATAGCTCGACACTGGTGCTGATCACATCAGAATCGAGTGATTCCAGAGACACTTCACAAGTTGCCACAATTGATTACTGTAAAAATAAACAAAATTACAATATTCTAGCAATAACAGCTAGCAACAATTCAACCATGACGTATTAAATGAGTATACATGTGAGTAGCAACTCACTCCCGTACAACATGTATAGGAAATTGGGAAGAAAGTATGAACACTTAACGAACAATACCAATATTAATCGTAACGGCTGACGCCAACCTATGTTGAACACCAAAGCTGTGAAACATACCGGTCCATAAATGAATTTACAAGGGTCTTATATGGATTTACAAGGCTTAATAATGCCTAATTAATATACGTGAACAATTCTCAAAGAAAACGGATCCATAAAATGAATTAAAAACGCTAATAAAGCTTTAGCGCACGTTTTTCGAGAAAACCCGAAAATGTGACTTTGAGTGGTCAAATGAACTCGTAAAAATTATAGTTCATTAAAAAACTATAATTAAGCATTAATGGAAGCTTAATAACTATTAAAATTAATTAAACGAGAAAATTCCAGAAAACGGGCCCGGTTAGTGAATAGTGCTAAAACCGGTAAATTAACGAACGTTTTCTGTAAAAGACGAAAAACACTCCAGCTCATACGTACACATGTGGGACCAGTTTTATTTAATAAATAAGCTCTCTCACAAGTAGTAACAAGCTAGAAAGAAAAGAAAAAGAAAGAAAGAAAAAAACAAAAAGGTGCATAAAGCACCTTTTGCTCTCTCTCTCCTCTCACTCTCACATTTCTCCCCTCTCAGCCGTATCCTCCCTTCCCAGCCAGCTCTCTTCTTCCTCTCTTCTCTGTTACGAAAATGAAGCTCCCTTCTATGGCTTCCTCACCTTCTCTTGCTCACCCAAGCTACATCCAAGCTCCAAATCCAAAATAATTACATATTTGAACTCCCCTCATCAAGAGCTACAATCCCCTCTTTTCAAAATTCCAAAACATTGAAGTTTAAATTCATGGGTATACCCATTTGAGGAAAGCTAGAGTTTCTTGAGATTGGAGTCCCCTCTCTCATTTAAGGTAAAAAATATTCAAGAGAAAGTCATTTTCTCTCTTTGGCCGATTTTTCCCCTTGTGATACCTTGTTTTCTTCTTGTTTTTGAGCTTCATTTCACCCTCCCATGGTGGTGGAACCATTTTCTGATTCAAGGGTAAAAACCCTCATAAAGCTCTAAGTAACCTTTTGCTCTCTCTCTCCTCTCACTCTCACATTTCTCCCCTCTCAGCCGTATCCTCCTTCCCACCAGCTCTCTTCTTCCTCTCTTCTCTGTTACGAAATGAAGCTCCCTTCTATGGCTTCCTCACCTTCTCTTGCTCACCCAAGCTACATCCAAGCTCCAAATCCAAAATAATTACATATTGAACTCCCCTCATCAAGAGCTACAATCCCCTCTTTTAAAATTCCAAAACATTGAAGTTTAAATTCAGGGTATACCCATTTGAGGAGAAAGCTGAGTTTCTTGAGATTGGAGTCCCTCTCTCATTTAAGGTAAAAAATATTCAAGAGAAAGTCATTTTTCTCTCTTTGGCCGATTTTTCCCCTTGTGATACCTTGTTTTCTTCTTGTTTTTGAGCTTCATTTCAACCCTCCAATGGTGGTGGAACCATTTTCTTGATTCAAGGTTTAAAAACCCTCATAAAGCTCTAAAGGTAAAAACCTAGATTTTGTGTTTCTAACCCCTTTATTTGAATTAGAATTTTTCCAAGGGTTAGAAGTTTATTATATTCCTTTTTGTCTCTTGAATGTTGGGAATGGAGTTTGGCAACTCCATTGCCCATTTGACTGAAATTGAGGAAGGGGAGAGGAGAAGACTTGAAATGGGAACTCATGAGAATTTAAGGTAAGAAACTACCTTAATGACTATATTAATTTTTTTTAGAATTTGGGTTGAGGAAAATAAAAGATGAGATAAAATCTGGAGCAAAATGTGCTTGATTGTGGGGTAAGAGTTTGTGAAATTTGTTGAATTAAGGGCCTTGGAGCCATGCACTTTATGTTTAGTGCTTATGTTGTTGTTGATGGATTTTGAGGTTATATTATGTTCTGGTAGGACCCTTTAAGGGTATGGCTAGATTAGGAATGAAAATTGGTGAGATTTGATGGATTGTGATATGTTAGGTTTATGGGGAGGTTATGGCAAAATTTTAGTACAAATAAGTGTTTTAGGTGATTTTGACAATGGAGAACTTAGGTGTTCATTTGGAATGAGTAGAGTGGTTTAATAACCTTGGAATGATAGTTTGAGGATGGATTAAAGAGATGCAAAAATCTGTAGCATAATTGATGATAGACACTTAGAATTTCAAGAAAAATAGTTAGTGATTATAATCTTGGAAATGGAGGATGGACTTGGGTATAGGTAATGCAAATGTCTAGGAAGATGTGGTGATGGTCAATAAATGATTTGGTAAGGAGGAGAAGAGTGTAAACCATTAAGGAGAAGTGGAATGCAAAGTGTGCAAACTGTAACAGTAAGGATGGAAAATCTGTAGAAATTGAGCAAGGATTCGAGTAGGGATTTGACTAATGTCTTGAGGAGGTTTAGAACATGATTAAGGAGTGTTAAGGGTGATTAAACATGTAGAAAACATGTGAAAAGATTAGGGAATGATTAGAGGTGAATTAGGAGTTGAGAACTGGTGGAAAACTATAAAATTTGACAGTTCCAGGGCTGGTCCGGGTTTGCAAACCGGTACACAAACCCGGACCACCCCAAAACGTCCAAGAAAGTCACAACAGAGATTGGTCCGGGTTTGTATCCCGGTACACAAACCCGGACCATAGCAAAACTGTCCAGAATGCATTTTCCAATTTCGGTCTGGGTTTGTAACCCCGGACACAAACCCGGACCACCCCAAAAATTCAACAGAAAGTGTTTCAATGCATTCTAAAGATGGGGGATTGATTAGTATTGGTTTTAGATGATGTTTAGGAGTTGTTTGGTGACCTTTAAAGGTCCTAAGAAGTGTAAACAAGTTGGAGAAGCGATTGAGGAAATTATGAGTTTAAGAACACATGAACAAAACTAAGGAATAATGGGATAACGGGATTAAGTACGGGAGTATTAGTTTTACATACCATAACACCTTAATGTTAATAGAACCATTTGAATATTATCAGTGGTACAAGTGTGAACCAAGAAACGTGAGAACACCCCGTAAAGCTAACCACGATGAAAGGTATGATCTTCTCATGCCCCGTATGACACCTTGGCTACTCTGATTTGTGTGCTTGTTTGATTGTCTGATCACCTAAACAAGATAAATGCACGAATCGGGTTGTTTGCACTTGTTTGTGCTTGTATTGTATTGTGCTTGTTGAATTGTAAATTGAAGTTTGTATATCTCATGAAATGTGTGTTTGTGTATGAATTGCTTGTGTGTGGATGAGCATTGTAGTGCGACTCATAGTTGAGTCTTGTATGAGTAGTGACTCGTAGAAAGAGTCGAGTTGCAAATTAATAAGAACGTGGGAAAACACACTAAAACTATCGAACCAAGAAACGATAACATAAACCTATGAACTCACTAGAATGTGAGAAAGTGTACGGGATCTAGTAAACTCCCGATAACGGTTAGTGAACCAAATTTATTTAATCCACAAACCAATATTAGTGTAAGTATACAATGAACCTCTATTTAGAGGATTGATAATTGTTCAAATTATGAACCTTGAGTAAAGTAAAGAATGGTAAGGAATCACCAACCCCTTAGAAAGATAGTCAAACCCAATGAGAGGATCCGACTAAAATAAACAATGTCCCGAACATGAGAGTATTCGATAAGTTGGGTAAAACCTTAAATTTTAGAATACTAGACATTGAGAAGTTCCCTAAGCTAATAGATGCTATCAAGAGTGATACTTCTAGGCTAATCCTCTAGATCGTGAAATAACTCTGAAAGAGGAGTTCTGGAATTTGAATAGTCCGGTAGAGAGCTGGACATTTGAGAAATTGAGGAGCTAATTGTATAGCTCCTTTTGTATTTGTAAGCCCGGTGGTGGGTCTTGTGTATGACCCTGCCCGGAGGTCGTGGGCAAAGACTTAAAAGATGCCTTTGAGTACTTGTGAAATTGAATTGAGAACTTGAGTTGAGTATTGAGAATTTGATTTGGGAATTGAATTGAGAGTTGAGTATTGAGTTGAATATTGAGAGACTTGAGAATTGAGTTTGAGTAGAGGATTGAGTTGAGTAATGTAGAACTTGATTGAGGACGAGAGTAAGAGTAACCCAAGTGAATGGGTAAGGTTGTAATTGAGTAAGGCATAGTGAGGTAGAAACCCTCAAGGCCTACGATTAAGTAATACTAACTAACAAACTCGCTGTGTTAGTGTGATTGTATTCCTTGGTTGGATTTTGAATGTTTGTGTGAATGTACATATATAATGTATGTTGTATGCATGTTGATTGAAATGAAATGAATCGCATGCTCTCGACCAAAATAGTCGGCGTACCCCTGTTAACACTCGGGGTATGCGAATTTCATATGCAGCAATTTTACTGAGCCCCTTGGGGCACTGTTTTTATTTTACAGGAACATTGAAGCCGAATACCGTTTGAGCGTAGGACGGGTTGCCATGTGAGCATGGGTAGTTGATTCGGAAGCTGTATTTGTTAGTATTATGGAATTGTAAGACTGGCAAGTGGTCAACAAGTTGGAGGTTTGTAGATACTCGGTATAGTATTGAATTAAAGTTGTAATGGAATTGAGATTGATCAAGTAATGGAAGGTAAGGTTTGGTTTACACCTCGGTATAATGACCCATCAAACCGATATTGTATTTGTATTGATTGTTTAGTTTGATTTGGCCTTGTTAGTCACGTGGGTGGCTAGCGGCATTTTATCACCCCCGGTTGTAGTTTAAATTTCGCGGCATTGTTGTTGGTAATTGAGACGGGTTAGGAGATAATGGCGTGATTACCGGTAGGGGTGTTACAAAAAGTGGTATCAGAGCGAAGTATCGCTCTGATGGTCTAAATACCGAGTTTAGGAAAATACCGAGTTAGGAATTAAAGACTTAGGGCTAAGGGTTGAGTGTTAGCGTGTGAGATACGCTAGACAGGAACTTCCAGTATGATCTGGATACCTACATAACCAATCCCGCCCTCCTCAACCCCCGTTGTAAAGTTGGGGAAAGAACGCCAGAGAGATGGAAAGACCTCTCATACTCAGGGAAAAACCCGATCTGGCGGTTGTAAAATAATTTGTAATAGAAGGAACCAGTCATACGGTAGATTCCGAGAACTGAAAATCTCGAAGACGGTTCCCGTGTGAATGACAATAACCGTACATAACGGCAGAAGATTGAAGATCCTCAATATAGGATAATAAAATTTGCGGCACCATGGGGTGACGTGCTTTGCAGTTGCGAGAACCATGCGCAGCCAACAAGAAGAGAAGCATAACTACGCAATGAAGCGGAAAAGTGGAGTAACAAAACCTGAGACAAGAGAGTCCGCGGACTGCGAACGTTTGACAATACCGTCAACAACATACAACCGACTAAGGAATTAGTCAAGGTTGGATTAACTCCAAACCTACAACGCCTAAAGGGCAGTAATACCTGAGCGACATAGTTCAAACAATTATGAAAATATTCAGGAAACATACTCTAATAGAACTACAACGTAGCTCCTAACGATTAGTCAAACCTCGGTAACCACCGCAATGGCGTGGGAACGAGCAACGAAGTAAGGTACACGGAGTACCCCAAGGATCGGGAAAGCACCTGAATTGACGACAATCTGGTCAAAAACACTGAGAAGCTACTCAAGAAATTGATCACTAATATCAAAGGATCATAAGAAGATCCAACACAACCACCAAATACGGATGAAAGCAGTACCGTAATCGGTATGTGTTAACCTGAAAACCGACGTACCCGTGCACTTGCCAGGGCAAGTGCAGCAACAACAAGGCCAATTGGGATACTTTTGACAACCAATAAGTACTTACTAAAGTACCACCATGAAGATTGAAGCAAATATAGGATCACCAATCCTAAGATCTGAAACAACGAAGCCTTGGAAAGGCCTAACGGCCTGACCATCTTGTTAACAAACACCAGTCAGCGAGAAGCTAGACTTGGTCAAGACCTCAGACATGGCAACGCCCTGAAGATTTTGTTCCAAACTCAAGATTTTTATTTCAAACCCAACTTTTTCTTTCAACACAAACCTTTCTTTTAAACCTCAAATTTTTAAAACCAAACCAGGGAATCACGGTAAGTCATCATAGAATGATACAAGAGGAGTGGACAATAGAATACTTCACCTAGGCGTGTGACGAGCACTACGAGTGTACCCAAATACGAGATGTGGGACGACCGCACTCCGAAGGAGCTTGCGGGCCTGACAGACCATTTGTGAGTTAGTCGGGTAAGTGGTAACGTACCAATAATGTACCCCACATATGTATACAAGTGGTGTACGAAACACGGGAAGTAGTCAGCTCCGTTCTACGGACCATAAGGTAAATTCAAACCGAAATAGCTGGACACCTCGAACGAACGAAGGAACTCAGATAAGCTCACGAAGCTAAAAGAGTCAAGAACGCACTCCAGGAGACGATTAAGAGTTAAGAAGTGCGAAAAGCACTAACAATTGACCAAAGACATTGGATATGTCTCAAGGATTTTGAAGCAATGGCAAGATAGCTGGATTGCACACCCAGCCTAAAATCAGTAAGGTGAATGCCAGATGAGAACACACCGACGTGTAATGAGCTGGATAAATACCCAGAGTGATCATCTAAGGTACCGGAGGATATATACCATTCACTACCGAAGAAAATATTAAACCAGTGAAAAACATAAGGGAAGTACTGTAACATCCCTACTCTAATCGGCTCCTAATCATCTTACTTAACATTATAATCGCAGCGATAATCTCAACAATTGAACTACTGGTGTCACCGTTCTCACTCGCCCATACGAGTAATAACGTGCTTACTGATATATTCTTATATACGAAACAATTTCCCACAGTGACAACAAGAGATAGATCACACCTTCCCAACCCAATATAAAATACATTCACAATGAGCATTCTAAGTATCCCAATCCTATACATGTTTCTAAATTCGTATCAAAATGCAACAATGCATATTTAAACAACTGTAATTAAACTACCCAGCGCGTCCCTCTCTTTGCCGACACGGAAGCTGCATACCTGCAAAAATGGTTGTTTGTGGTATGGAATCAGCCCCTGCAGAGTATATTACTACATGACTGTCATGCCCCCTCAGACCCTTAGTTAATTGGTCGAGAGCATGCAATTCATTTTCATGCAAGTAGTTTAATATAAAACTGTAAAGCAACAATATATATTGCAGTAAACTCAATTAACAAACAAGCCCCCGGCTTCACACATCGCATCGTAACAAACCTGAAAGCGTTACAACACTTATATGAGTACAGAGGCTCCATTCCAACAAACACTTAATAGTTCATAATTGAGTTCGGCGACTCACCCGACCAAACAATCCACCATAATCCACGCATGAGTACAACGACTCGACACAACCAGTTCACAACACACAATATGAGCACAATGGCTCGTTCAAACAAATCCACCAACATACCACACATAACCACAAAGCACAACCAATGAACAACAAGGCGAAACAACGAGAATAATAAACGAGTATAAACTCTCATCATTGGCATGCAAGCCCAAATAATGTTCACCTAATGTACGAGTTAATATAGTCATTCATAATTGTTCAGTCATGTCTAATGACAACGCCTCGTTAGAACGACGTCCTCTAAGTTACCCATCTCTTATGGCGGGTCACCCACGGCAGTAGCTACTCCAGCGATAGAGTCTTCGACCTACGAACAATCTGTAGTTCGTTGGAAATTTATCCTGATACTTACGGTTACCACGCGATATCCGAGTATTGTTAATGGATCACAGTTCACGGCAAGAGCCACATCCTCTTGATAAACTTATCTATACCATCGCATCATTTTATTATTTTTCCTAACACAACAGACTAAGGTCATTAGTCCAATCCTGAGTATGTCGACTCGGGATCCAGTGTTAGATACGAGAGCAGCGTTAAAGAGGCCAATGCTCCGTATATAAGTCTCAGGTAAATATATATATCTTATTATCCTGATTATTATTTTACTTCGTTCCATATGTTTTAATTTCATTCATTCCATATGTTTAGTTTCATTGCCGCTAGTTCGTTTTATAATATGTTCATATACACGAACGGTACTGTTATCGTACAATAGTAATAATAAAGCAGCATTAATACACAACTCAAGCATATTAATTCACGCAAGCAGACATTCAATCTTATCACAGATTTTCACACAATGTCTGAACTGAGGAAATCCTCAGATACAATCAAGCCACATAAATAACATACCGTTCACCCTGAAAGTATTACGGTGGAGTATGAATCAGCTAGATCCGATGCTCCTCGTGTCGTCTCTAACAGTCTAACAATACACAACACTACTAATTAGAATCCCGTATAACAACATAACTCTACGGTACCCCGTACCGTCGTTAATACTTCCCGGTTAATTCCCCCGTTATAAAATGTCAACGTTTGTCGGGTTTACGGCTTAACTCGAGATTTGAAAAAAAAACGTTATATTACATGCGTAGTCTTGTCTTGTACATTAATATACTTAATGTTGAACATGTTATCGCATGTAACTTAGTATACCCTTGTATATCATATAGTTTGTTTCTATATTGCATGTATAATCCTTCATCATTTATTATACATTTCACCTTAGTGTTTTTTTCCTAAGGTTTGTTTTTCCAAGTTAAGTGTGGTATAATTCATGTGTAACATACTTTGAATTATATATTCCTTATCATTCCATGTACACTCCTAACATTAGAACTTCCATATCTAATGTTTGTAATTCCTTTTCCCTTTACCGTATATCATTTTAATTATGATAATACATGGTTATTAAACCATATATGTTTTTCCACTCCATAACATATATTTATTTATATACATGTATTATGGGACTATTTATTATATGGTAAGTCTTAATAACATATATTCATTCTTCTTAATGAATACCTCTTATGTTATAAATGTTATAACTCTTATAACATTAAAACCATATTATAAATTCCATTTAAAAATGTTAATATTTCCGAACAACACCCATTTCCTTAAGTATTTACAAAATCCACCACATAATTAATATAATTTATATAGCTATATAACATATATTATGACATTTATGTCATTAAAACAATTATAACCTATAGTTATATTTTGTTATAAAATACCAACAATCCCTTATATTCTTGGCTTTCACCATGTACCACTAAACTTCTATAAATCACAAATCGTCCCCATATTATTTTTCATTGTTTCACTTATAATATATACCTTATATTATCATCCTTAAACCTTAATAAATCATAACCTATAGTTTTTAAAGGCTATAATTTTCTAACAGACCCTAGGACTATTTTAATTAAATTCCCTCCACCTTATTTTGTATATTTACCAAATCTCCACAACTTATAGTACATAGTTTTCCAATGTCATTGAAACTATATATTATACATATATCTTTATAAAATCTTATATAAACTCCAAAAATTACCAAACTATACCAAAAGGTTATAAATATTATTCCTAACCTTACTTTCTATCTCGTTTTGACCCATATGTTACCCTATGTTACCCATTTGTAAATGTCATAAATATCATATATTATACTTGTATAATTCATACAAACTCCAAATTTAACCAAATAAACTTCTAAAAATTCCTAATAACTTAAGGACTGTACTAAATCCCATTAGTACCCCAAAGTTTCGGAAATTACATTATAACCCCATCTCTTATAAATCTTTTACAATTTAATAACTATCTTAATATAAGGTAGTATTTAAATTTCTTAAATTCTCCAAACTTGGTCAAAGTCTCCTATATAGTCAACTTTGACTTCTAATACCAAATGGGACCCAAACTCTCGGTAATTACCAATCTTACCCCATATTTTTCTATTTTTACAATTTTGACACAAAACTTTATAAAATGTTATAATTTTTATTAATTCATTTAAAAACCCTAAATTCCTCTAAATTAAGCCCACGACTTTATATTTTTCAAGTAATTATGGTTTGGCCCCGAACTTAATTATATAAGCATAAATCTAACTAAATAAGCTTATAACTTAAATTAAAATGGCCTAATGACATGGCCTTATTACAACTTTGCTTTGTAACATAAAATTACACAATAAATTGCTCAAAATATAGTACAAGCTCATGGCCTCACTTTAGTTTAATTATTTTTCACATAATGTCATAATTTGACCATTATGTTAATTAAATCACTTAAATGACTAGCTTAAATTATCTTAGTCATTTTTTCCCATTTCTAGGTTAATATAACCCATGTTATTAACTCCACTCTCGGCGCAATTTATATATATGCTAAGAAATCATTAAATCATAAGTTTTAAGGTGTTTATACCTTGGTTTCTCCTTGTATGAGCTTGGCAGCTTAGAGGAAAATTCACCACACATCATTTAGACATGCTTAATACACCAAAATAAGATATGGTTATACTCCAAGCTTGAGCTTAACCATAAGGAACAATTAATGTAAGATTTAAGGCAAAAATCACCTTAAAAATGCAAGGAACTTCCAAGAGAATTCGGCCTGAATAAGACACACCAAATGGTGTTAAATTCACCATATCAACCTAGGAAATAGCTAGACAACAACAAGCTTGTTATACCCAAAATTTTGACCCCCTGGTTAAGGTCTACGAGGTTGTGAGAGCCATCTTCATCAAACAGTAAGAGTCTCCGGCCCGATCGGCGTGTTCCAGGGCCTGAGGAGCAGCTTCGTCATTGTCAGGGGCGTTTTCGTAATTTTTAAGGCTTCTGAGTTCTCCTATAGGCTTTCTCTCTCCTCCAAAGGGTGCCCAAATCAGCTCGGAATGCTTTGACGATATTTAACCCATGATAGAGGATGACATTTAAGCATAATGGCGTTGGAATTTTGATTTTCGAATTTCCAATAATTTCTAGCAATTTCTGACTGAATCTGACGAGAAATTCATTTAAAATGCTCCAGCATTTAAAAAATTCGTTTCCCACCTCAGAAAAATTCATAATATCCATTCTTGACATGTGGTTAAAAATTCATAGCAAAAATTCCTTGGGAGTTTGCTTAGTTGCTTAGTTAAAATATCGAAACATCTTACTTTTACTAGATTCTCTTATCTTTAAGGAAGTCTAATATAAGGGGATAGGTTTTTGGATATAAAATCAGAACCTCACATGCTGAAGAACCATAGAGAGTCAGAAAAACACGGCCTCCTCTCTCTCTCTCACGTTTTCCAACACCCGGCCACCCAAATCATTACTGAAAATCCCCCGAAAATCACCATCTAAACACGTTTTCCAATCCCCAAAGCACCAATAATCATCAAAAACCTCACAAAAAACACCTCTCAAAACGTGAAGAACAGCAAGAACAACCAACAACCAGAAGCTTGGGTCGAAATCCTCTCGGGTCTGCCATCAACGGAGCACTCGACGAGTCCCGGTGTGAAGAAACGTTGTGAATCCGAAGGTTAAAACAGGTAGAAACCACTTCCCTGATTCACCACGGTATTATCTGTCTTGCCTCAAAATTTGGGCTCAAACTAACCTTCGTAGGCTCTGTATTGCTGTTTATTTAAGCCTCTGTCAGATAACTTGTTTGCTAAGTTTCGTGCTTAATTCGAATTCAAATTGAAAACTTTCAATCACTAACGTCTTGTACATCTTTCAGGCTACACACCCATAAAATTTGAGCTCAAAACACCCTCGGGAACCTTCTGAAAACCCCTGTCCGTGGGGTGGTCCGTGACCTCGGACCTATGGTCCGGGACCTCGGACGCGTTGTCCGAGACCACGGACACCCACGGACGGCGGCGGGATTTTAAAAATTCAAATTTAGGTTTTTCTAATAATGTCCGGGCCCACGGACATCCGTCCGTGGCCCCGGACTTTGCAAATTTTTTGTTGTTCCTTTAATTTCGACTTTTCTGTATATTTAGGTTAACTGGGGTCCGTGGTGTCGGACGTTTGGTCCGTGGCTACGGACGTAAGCAAAATTTGACCTAATTCTGCCTCCGAAACCCTAGTTTAGGGTAGCTTTTAATTTCACTTTAATTCTCTGTCAAAAAAGTTAAAAACAAAAAAAAAAACAGAAGCTCGCGCACTTAGGTTAAAACGACTCGTAATAAGCCGTAAATAAACTAAGTAGAGGATAAAAACGACCTAGGAGGGGTAATGAAAGTAATTGAACCCTAATTAAGTCAAATATCAAGCCCCGAACCCGAACTCTCCTTTCCTAATTTGATCTAGGTTAAAATTAGGTGGCGACTCATAATAGGTTCCAGTGAGCTAGCTTAGGTTTTAATAATTATTGTTATATGACATAGTTATTAATCTTAGGCTATAAGTGGACCTAAAACCCAATCAGATCCCAATCAACTTTATTCAACATAGGATAGGGTTTTAAAATCGAGGCTCACAGACTGGCGACTCTGCTGGGGACAACTTCTTAATATTAACTTTTTAATTTTAAGAAAGAGGGCTTAACTTGAAAATGTTTATTTATGGCTTTTATTACTTTGTTTGTTTATCTTTGTGCGCACTTTAATTCCTGCACCTTTGCATCATATGAGAGCGAGGGTCCACGCAAACCGGTTTCACCCCGGGACCCGTTTGGGGGTCCCCTGTCTGGGACTCACACCTTTTAGGTGATGTGAATAAGCGGGGGAAAAGAGAGGAGGATGTCGTCTAACCACATCCCCTTAATACCTGGGCTTTAGCCCCAAGCGTTTTCCTGGCATGTCCTTACCTAGCCCATTGTTTGGTCAGTCAAAGACCCGACCGTAGACGCACACCTTCAGGTGAGTGATGTGAAAAAAAGTGGGGAAACCAAAGAGAATAGCGTGCAAGCCCTATTCCTTGTGGTGACCTGGGCCCATGCCCCAAGCACCTCTCCGGATCGATCCTTACCCGAATTGATAAGCGTCAGGTGAGGGCATGTTGAATTGTGTGGGCCTTGTCTGCTTGTATGATGGCCCACTACCTAGCCTAGAGATTGATAGGAACTTCTCCTACGTCATCCTGGCCCAACCCGAATCGGCAGCACTACTTGTTTGCGGCCCAGAGCCCTGTCTGGTTTAATATGTGAGTGGTTTGGGTTTGGCCCAAAAGTCTAGACTTAGGTGATTACACTTTCGGCCAATTTAATTATCAACTTAGTTCTAGGCCCGTGAAAAACAAATCCACCTAAAGCAATCCGTGAAAATCCATTGGGCCACTTCATTTCAAGGCCATTCCGGTTTAGGAAAAAACTTTCACTCGGGCTTTGGCCCAAAATTCTAGATTAAGGTGTCATCTTTTAGGCCTAATCAGAGTTACTCGACCCAAGCAAGTTTTAAATTAGAACGCCGTCTTACCAAGTACTCCTTCCCGGCCCAGAACTTCAGTCCGGTCCTCTTTTATTTTCTGACAGACGGTATTTTGAAAACAGGTAAACTGTCATCACAAGCATGGAGGGAAAAAGAGGGCCAGTTACAATGGAGGGTAGAATGGTAGAGATAGAGCTTAGGCTAAAAGCCATGGAGGAAGCCGTAGAAGAGTTGAGAAACAGGATCAACTCTCGGGATGCGGACTTTCATGGGGCGCGCTAATACAAGAGAGAATGGCCAAGCTGAACTAGAAGCCATGATGGCTGCTATGGAACGGAGACATGGTGCTGTCAGGGATGCCATGGAGTCGAACTACGTCACAGCAATCGAAAGAAATGAAGGCAAATGCCCTTAACCTGGAGGCCAGACGTCAAGCTCAGGATGCACTAGTGGGTAGGCTTCTTAGCTCTCTTCACGACCATATTAAAGTCGGCTCCTTTGGAGCCCAAGGTTGCAAGGGAATGTCGAGGAGATTGCCGCAGAACTCAGAACAGCAATTGGGAAGACAGACCGAACAATGAGACATCTTGCATCCAAAGTTGCACCCGGAAAAGGTCTAGGCAGCATGAGGCGAGTGCCGGTCAGAAGGAACCAGGTTGGTTCATTGGTGCAGTAGAACCACCCCGACAGAGCTCCCGTCGGAGAGAATTTTCAGACGTTGGCCAACCATTAAGCCAGACATTTGCAATGCTCCAGGAACGAAACATGCTACAGCCCCTCACTCCCCGACCTGGGGACCCTCAAAAAGGAAGGAATCTAAGTCAGTTCTGTTGGTACCACCAATTACCCGGCCATGATACCAATGATTGCAAGGCTTTGAGACACGCAATCCAGGATCTCATCGATCAAGGGCATCAATTTCAAGGACATGGGAGTGTAGGCAGGGCATCCATGCCCGAGTCTTATTAGAGTTTGTAGTCTTTAAGTACTATTTTGCTTTTCAATTAGGTAGATTTTTTTTTATTAGTCACCTTTTGGCTTTCATAGTAGTTAGTCCCCTTTGCTATTTTTGGTAGCTCTCCCGAGTTTGTAGTTTCTAACGTTATTTTTACATTGATAATACATGGTTCCATTTTCACAATTTCCATGCAAATCATTTCCGTTCATTTCAAAAAGAAAAGAAAAAAACGAGCAACCTCATCGCTCCGTCCATACTCACTACAGCTCCTCGTACAAATACCACCTTCATCATATACACCCCGTGTGCCTCACCACTCCACTTTCTCAACATTTCACCAAATTCATAAAGCCAAAAAATTTACTCCACAAAATCACTCCATCACCACTCACCATCGTTATTCCACACAACCACCTTCCACAAATAACCTGGGTATTCAAAAGGCTTGTTAAAAAAACCCACAATAATACTGGGGGCAATCTGAGTTAAGGAACGATAATGTTTATTTATTTTGTTTAAATGTGCAAACAAGTCTCTGAGTGTACACTTCGCGAGGGGAGCCTTGAGTGGTAAAACCAAGAGCGAACGAGCGTGTCATTTTTACACGACTCCAGAGAGGTCGCATCCAAAGGTGAGGTGAACGGCATGACTCCAACCGAAGGAGATAATTTGTAAAATTTACGCTTAAACCTGTGAAAAGTAACAAAGAACGGATACACAACTATTAGGGATGACGAAGCACCTAGGTACAGCAACACACAGCCAAAAGCCTATAAACCCAGGCATTAAACCCTAGGCACCCCCGCTGAGTTTTCATATATGACCTCTTTCACAATATTGCAAGCTCCACAAACAAGCTAGCCAATGATGAATAACCGACCCGGTGACCAAAGGAAGCAAGGAGCCCGACTTTTGAACAACAAACTTCACAAGTCCAAAGAAGCAAAACCACTACCAGCATGACAAAGCGATCCGCAAATGGTCCCAAAGTGACACAGGATCCAAGTGAGCTAGCATCAAAACAGCTCTCAAAGTTAAAACCGGGAAACACATGAACCCCGAAAGGAAAGAAAATCGAAGAAAGGCAAACCTGAAAAGCCTTGAAGAAATCAAAAATTGGAAGAAGGAGAAGGATGCAAGGAACAATTCAAAAATCCAGAGTCCAAGCGAAGTCATCACGGAAGTAGCCAGAACGACTTCAGGACAAAGAAAGCAAGTCCGAGAGAAGGTGCAAGTTGCAGCTTTGGTCACCCTTATAGCTCCACATATCCTAAACATTCCTCCATCGTCCCATTGTCTTTCATTACAACCATAGCCATGTTATAAGCTCAAAAGACTTCCGACTTAGTAGTTGTGTATCTGATCATGTGAAAGTAACAGGTTGAACACGTAAAATCTAACAAATGTCAAAATTCAATGTTGAGAAGTTGTGACTGTAAGTGAGAACGAGTGCAAACACCAAACACGCCGAGTGTAGGTTAGGAAGCACCACATCAAAGCATAAGCCTCGACCCTGAGGGAGGATGAGACTTGTTCGCACGATTAATCAAAAGAAAATACTGGGGGCAACGATCGTTCCGATCGATTGCCAATAAAATCTGAAAAACTCAGATTGCCGTTAAGGAAAAAATACTGGGGGCAATTGTTTGTCCCAACAATTGCAACAAAAGACACCGATTGAGTCCCAAAAATCCAAAACCCAAGGGTCAGACCCTCTTCATATCACACAGGCCCGTCCTAAGCCCTACCTCCACTCAAACATCCTCAGGCCCGACCTAGACCTTCCTCCACATTCAAACATCCATAGGCCCGTCCTAAGCCCTCCTCCACACAAATCCCCCCAGGCCCGTCCTAAGCCCTACCTTCCACTCAAAACACCCGCAGGCCCGCCTTGAGCCTTACCTTCACACTCGGGCCCATCTTAAGCCTACCTTCTCTAGGTTCGACATAAACCCTAATCCTTCTACATCCTTTTGGACCCACCATACACTCGGCTCACTTTCACTTAGATCCAACCTTTAGGCTCGTCATAAGACCTAGTTGCATTCCCTTAGGCTCGTTTATAAGACCTAGTTGCATTCTTTAGGCTCGTCATAAGACCTATTGCATTCCCTTAGGCTCGTCATAAGACCTAGATCCTTCCTTTAGGCTCGTCATAAGACCTAGATCCCACCTTTAGGCTCGTCATAAAACCTAGAACTACCCTTTAGGCTCGTCATAAGACCTAGTTGCATTCCTTTGGCTCGTCATAAGACCTAGATCCATCCCTTTAGGCTCGTCATAAGACCTAGAACCATCCTTTAGGCCCGTCTAAAGACCTAGTGCATTCCCTTAGGCTCGTAGTAAGACCTAGAAGTTACCCTTTAGCTTACCCATTCTCATCAAACACATTGCATTCATCTCCTTCATATAGGCTCGTCATAAGACCTAGTTTCATTATCCAGGCGCGTCAAAAGACCTGGCGACAGAAAAGTTGGCGAGGGTGATGGCAATAAATCCTCCTTTTGCGATGTCAACTTATTTTTGGGATCAACGAATGGTGGGCAAAGGCAATAAGTCCCCAGGGTTTTTTACCAGGAGTTATCCCTGCACACCGGCTTGGGGGGCGATGGCAAAATAGTCCACATTGGGTCCAGCCAGGAGCATCGGCACGGGTTTCGGTCCCCCAGAAGCATCCGAGCATCATCAGCATCATCAGCATCATCACATCATCAACACCATCGGCATTATCATCAGCATCAGCATCATTATTCATCATTAGCATTTCAGCATTCTAGCATTTGCATCCAGTTTTCATCATTTCAGGTAGTCAACGCCTAGAATAGCTTGGCATCATTTTCATCACTTTAGGTGGTCAGCGCCTTAGAATAGCTCGACAACATAATCATCATTTCAGGTAGTCAACGCCTTAGAATAGCTTGACATCATTTTCATCACCTTAGGTAGTCAGCGCCTTAGAATAGCTCGACAGCATATCATCATTTCAGGTAGTCAACGCCTTAGAATAGCTTGGCATCATTTTCATCACTTTAGGTGGTCAGCGCCTTAGAATAGCTCGACAACATATCATCATTCAGGTAGTCAACGCCTTAGAATAGCTTGACATCATTTTCATCACCTTAGGTAGTCAGCGCTTAGAATAGCTCGACAGCATATCATCATTTTAGGTAGTCAACGCCTTAGAATAGCTTGACATTGTATCATCCTTATAGGTAGTCGGCACCTTAGAATGTCTGACATACCTCATTATTACCTCTAGGTAGTCAGCGCCTTTAGAAAAGCTCGACAATGCTTAGGTAGTCAGCGCCTCCGAATTGCTGGGCATCGTTAACCGGTTTCACACACGTGGAGGATTCTGTGGAGTCCAAATTTTAGGGCACCACTCAAGCATCAACCAGACTTTTCACATTCGTTACAAAGTCCAGTTGACGGGGGGCAATTGTTATACCCAAAATTTTGACCCCCGTGGTTAAGGTCTACGAGGTTTGTGAGAGCCATCTTCATCAAACAGTAAGAGTCTCCGGGCCCGATCGGCGTGTTCCAGGGCTGAGGAGCAGCTTCGTCATTGTCGGGGCGTTTTCGTAATTTTTAAGGCTTCTGAGTTCTCCTATAGGCTTTTCTCTCCTCCAAAAGGGTGCCCAAATCACTCGGAATGCTTTGATATTTTAACCCATGATAGAGGATGACATTTTAAGCATAATGGCGTTGGAATTTTGATTTTTCGAATTTCCAATAATTTTCTAGCAATTTCTGAATGAATCTGACGAGAAATTCAATTTAAAAATGCTCCAGCATTTAAAAAATTCGTTTCCACCTCAAAATTTCATAATATCCATTCTTGACATGTGGTTAAAATTTCATAGCAAAATTCCTTTGGGAAGTTGCTTAGTTAAAATATCGAAAAATCTTACTTTTACTAGATTCTCTTTATCTTTAAGGAAGTCTATAAAGGGGATAGGTTTTTGGATAAAATCAGAACCTCACATGCTGAAGAACCCTAGAGAGTCAGAAAAAACACGGCCTCCTCTCTCTCTCTCACGTTTTCCAACACCGGCCACCCAAATCATACTGAAAATCCCCCGAAATCACCATCTAAACACGTTTTCCAATCCCCAAGCACCAATAATCATCAAAACCTCACAAAAACACCTCTAAAACGTGAAGAACAGCAAGAACAACCAACAACCAGAAGCTTGGGTCGAAATCCTCTCGGGTCTGCATCAACGTGCAGCATCGACGAGTCCCGGTGTGAAGAACGTTGTGAATCCGAAGGTAAACAGGTAGAAACTCCACTTCCCTGATTCACCACGGTATTATCTGTCTTGCCTCAAAATTGGGCTCAAACTAACCTTCGTAGGCTTCTGTATTGCTGTTATTTAAGCCTCTGTCAGATAACTTGTTTGCTAAGTTTCGTGCTTAATTCGAATTCAAATTGAAAACTTTCAATCACTAACGTCTGTACATCTTGGTACAGGCTACACACACCATAAAATTTGAGCTCAAAACACCCTCGGGAACCTTCTGAAAACCCCTGTCCGTGGGTGGTCCGTGACCTCGGACCTATGGTCCGGGACCTCGGACGCGTTGTCCGAGACCACGGACACCCACGGACGGCGGCGGGATTTTAAAATTCAAAATTTAGGTTTTTCTAATAATGTCCGGGCCCACGGACATCCTGTCGTGGCCCGAACTTTGCAAATTTTTGTTTTTCCTTTAATTTCGACTTTTCTGTATATTTAGGTTAACTGGGGTCCGTGGTGTCGGACGTTTGGTCCGTGGCTACGGACGTAAGCAAAATTTGACCTAATTCTGCCTCCGAAACCCTAGTTTAGGTAGCTTTTAATTTCACTTTAATTCTCTGTCAAAAATGTTAAAAACAAAAAAAAAAAACAGAAGCTCGCGCACTTAGGTTAAAAAACGACTCGTAATAAGCCGTAAATAAACTAAGTAGAGGAAAAACGACCTAGGAGGGGGTAATGAAAGTAATTGAACCCTAATTAAGTCGAATATCAAGCCCCCGAACCCGAACTCTCCTTTCCTAATTTGATCTAGGTTAAAATTAGGTGGCGACTCATAATAGGTTCCAGTGAGCTAGCTTAGGTTTTAATAATTATTGTTATATGACATAGTTATTAATCTTAGGCTATAAGTGGACCTAAAACCCAATCAGATCCCAATCAACTTTATTCAACATAGGATAGGGTTTAAAATCGAGGCTCACAAAGCTGCTATGGTAATAGGTTTTACCTTGGCAAAATGCCTTAAAGAAGGGTATTTCCTTTAGATCTCGGCCACCCTTGCTCCAAATGGCTAACCAACTTAATGAACATGTAAATATGAAGATTATTATGATGTATAAACTCATAAAAATCAAAGGAAGAAAACCGATGAAGAATAGAAAGGCTTAAGGTATGTTTTACCTTAAAATGCAAATTTGAACAACCTTGGACCCTAGACTTGCTTCAGCTGAGTTTGGTGCAGGTTCTAACCTTAGAACACTGAGAATGAGCCATAGGAAGTGTTGAGCCACGAGATCAAGTGTAGGTAATGAAGAGATGAAGAAAAAGAGCTAAAAATGGCCTTAAAACATTACCTTAGGAGCTTAAGAGTTAGATCTGTCTTCCATGCTCAAGAACAGAGCTTGAGAGGTTTTGGAAGGCCTTCTGTATCGGCTGGAATGGGGCAAGAGGCAAGGGAAATGATTGAAAATGGCTTAATGATTAGAAAAGTTACTTTTTCAAAAGTAAAATGGTGTTAGGTAACTTATTGGAAGCTAATGGTGTGTGTACTGTCCTCCCTCCTCCTTGCCTGTCGACAGCCATGATTTCAAATGGGTCAATTAATTGACCATTGACCAAACTTGGTCAATTTGTCCAAAATGCACTATTTGGGTTACTATTCATACTTAAATGACATATTTTGATTTTTATTTTCAAACTTTGGTTTAGACTTTATAATATAGTATATCATGTCACATTAACGTTATAAAGAGCTTATTATAGTGTTTACAGTGACAAAAGTCATTATCTTAGAGCTCATAGACGAAAAACGTGCTTTAAGGATTTTAGTGCACATTTTGAGTTACAGGGTGTTTCTGAGCTGTGTTTTCTTTGATAACAGTCTTGTTGTGTTCCTGACATGATATTTGATCATGGTATCCAATTTTATATCATTTAGAGGTCATTGGACCTTTAAGGTATTCTTAGAGAGAGCACATTTTTGCCTACTTGACCTTGAAGCGTGTAAACGTCTGTTCTTTGTGTTGGAGTGTTTTCCAACAATTGTAACATGTTAGTAATGTGTTAATAAGCTTAGGACAAATATTAGGTCCTAGGAAGTTCATTCTTGGGTATTTATTTACCCTAAACAGTCAAAGGGTGCAACACTTTGCTTTGAATTGACCACTGTTGTTCTCAGTTGAATTTTAAGGCATGTTTAGGCCTTAATCAATGTGATTAAATATTTAATCCATATTTTATTAGTTTGGGGTATTTCAGTCTACCCTCCTTAAAGAGACTTCGTCCCGAAGTCCTTACCCATCTACAGTTCACCAAGGAATCAAGTTCCACTAAGTAATCAGAGACAGATCATCACTAGGGAGTACATTCCACTACGTTCAGACCTAGTCTTTATGTATCACATTTGATACAGCATCCATCTCATTCCATATAGTCTAATCATGACACATTCATACATAAACAGCACTAAACAAGGTGAAAAACTCATAGTACACAACACTAGACAAGGTGCAAAACTCATGGTACACAGCACTAAACAAGGTGCAAAACTCATGGTACACAGCACTAGACAAGGTGCAAAACTCATAAAGTACTCAAAGGTATTTGCAAGGGATACTCCACGCATCCCTATCTACATGTTAGTATCTCGCGAGGATACTCACACATCATTCCACATGTATGTGTGCACATATAGTTAACGTTGGCAAACCACAGGGAAGCAGTCTTAAAGACCAGGACTTGACGATCCCCAACCCAACCAATGTCTACTACCCGCGGACACACCGGTTTAATAACGAAGGACACTGCGGTCCACGGCTCCTCGGACAGTATCACCTTATTTCCTTAGTCACCCACAGACACACCGGTCTAATGACAAAGGGCTCTGCGGTCCACGGCTCTCTGGGTGATGTCACTCGTAGACACACCGGTCTAATGACGAAGGAATCCACGGTCCACAGCTCTTCGAGTGACGCCCCTAAATTCTAATTTCTATTCATATCTGTGTCCACTTGTAGGAAGTTTCGAGAGTCATTCAACCCCGACGTGGTCAGCGTTAGTGCTGAACTATCTCTCACCTCAATTTGTGTTCGGTTTCCCTTGATCGGACCAGGACCAAGTTCAACTTCCCACGTCAATTTCAATCAATCAATTGTTTATTCACTTTTAATCTTGTTTCCTCTTGATATTTGTCACCTTGTGTTCTATAGATACACAAGTCAACTAGTGTAATTAATCTAGTCATTGGCATATAGGATCATGTATCCTAACCATGTACCAAGTTCTTTCAACTTATAATTATTCGTACAATTCCTAGAGGTTTTACCTCCACTAGGTTACACATCGGTCTCATGTCGACTCACTCATCGCATTCCAACAATCGGTTTCATACCGAGTCACAAATCATATAGTGTGGAGCTTTCTACTCCTTCTATTTGACATCTCCCACAGAAGCTACCAGATAGACCTACTTGAACTCTCAACTGGAGCTAACAAGTTAGGCGTTTATGTGTTTTAATGTTCGCAACGTTTGCATAATAATCGGAAATAGGATAAGAACACCCGATTTGTTCTCCTCTTTCCTATTCACCACAACTAATGCGAACTAAAATATATATATATTCATACACATAATACATCATAATATTACCACAATAATATAACACAATCATAACACTTGTACTCTACGTACAATAACAGTTTGCAGCATGTGTATCATGCGCTACATATTCCTACGTACGGTATATTTTAGGCGTGCAAAATCGCTCTACCCCCCCAAATAAATTAAATGATTACGCCCACGTAATCTACGAATATATCGTGAAGTAACAAGTTCAAGGTGTTCCATTCCAGTGGATTATTCGTGCACTAATGTGCTACATATTTCATTACCCCTTTTCTTGATTGGGAGATGTAAACACATTATTTGTTTTCCCCCCAACCTGTTAGGTACATCAAACCTAAGCAATATGGGCCCACTCGCTCTGCAAGCAGTCTGCCCAATTACTATATGGTTAGTTTACCATCATCTAGGTAGTAGTTTCATGTCGGCTTCAACTCCATGTGACGGTGTTTTTCTATACGGTGTTCCATAATTATGGGAATGGAGTAATTTATTTGGCTGCGTGGTATCGTTAGTCACACACGCTTATTATTTCAACTAGCCATTCTATTCAGTCCCCCTGAATTCTATACATGCTCATGGTATATTCCCATGAGTTCAGGCCACCCTACCGAGCTAATCTTCGGTATAAGGGTTGTCGAGCCATGCCCTAGCATTTAGTGCTTGTAGTAATTTCCTAAAATATCAAAACGAGTCTGATATGTGCAACTAACTAGCGCCTCATGACTCCAAGTTACTTCCTTTCGAGATGAGTTCATTCCTTAGGTACCTTATAGGTCCTCTTAGTGTGAATTCGTATCCCTCGTGTGTTGGTATTTTAGTACTCACATATATGGTTCATCCCTCTTCTCGATTTAGGGAATCCATTAGTTTATCTAATCCTCTACGATCTGCTTTTCACCAACATAATTCGGTTAACAGTTAAAAACGGTCGCTTTGTTGCGCACCATATACTAGTCGATTGGACGGTTATCCGCTATTGCGGGTTGCATGGAGTATTTAATCTCCAACTTAGAGTATCTCCTGTAATGCTCGCTTTTGCCCTTCGTCTGTTGTAAATATACAATACGACTGTGGTTTTAGCTTGGCATTCATTTTCTGTTTGACTCTAATTGGTACTAACATACTAACGTTTATGGCATGAGCATGTGGTTATTATTTTTTAATGCGACATCATCGCAGCGCCCTAAGCGCATGGTATAACTCTCTCTATGCCCCCTTTTTGGTAGCATCTATTATCACAAAGGTTTCTCTATTATTGAAATACCCCAACCCTAATTATGCTAAGTAAACATCAAATTATGATGTATTAAGGCTAGAATATGCCTTAGAAAGACTGGTAGACAATTTAAACCACGGAAAACGCAAGAAAGTGCCTTAAGGGCAATTTGGGCAAAAACGTGCTCTAAGCTTGGAGTGACTTTGATTAGCACCCAAATACCATTATAAGACTTTAGTATATGCTAATGGACATTTTAAATCAATTAGCAAAGAAAACCAAGCTCAAAATAAGCTTAAACACAAAATGTGCTTTAAGACTCCTTAAGCACCTTTTTGAGAAATTGTCTTAGAATTGAGTTTTGAGTGGCTAAATGTCCATCATTACTCTTTAATCAACATGTGTACTAATTAGTATCACATTAGGAATCCTAAATCAATGGGAAATCAAAATTTCAGAAATATGTGCACTAATTTGTGAATAGTGCCAAATAGTGACTAGTTTAGTCATTAATCAACTTAGTTTAGTTAATTTGTCAATAAAGGCCAAACATGCCCTTATTTAACAAGGGGGCCGATTTTTGAGAGTGGTGAGTCACCACATGAGTCATTCAATTAAAGAAAAGAAGAGGGAAATAAGTAAAGTTACTATTTGCTTTATAAGAACAAAATATCTCTTAAAAGCTACCTTTTCGTCTCCTCTCTCTTCATTCTCTCTTCTTCTTCTTCACGGTTTTCTTCATGCTCTTCATCCTCTCAAACCGAGAGAACAAGCTCCATTGTTGCCTCACCTTGCCTTGTCTACAACTCACTCATTTTAGCTCCAAATCAAAAACTAAACACATATTATTCTTAGTTAGCTCAAGCTCTAGCTTTCTATCGTTTCAAATCTTTCAAAGCTCAAGTTTGGTGCCATGGGAAAACTCCATTGATGGAGGAAAATCAAGTTTGAAGAGCTCATTAGCTTAGCTTCTCCTTCTCTTAAGGTAAAGAAAATGTAAGAAAACCAAGTTTCCATCACTTCCTTACATGGCCGGAAATTACTACTCATGGGGCCTTGTTTTTATGCCTTGTTCTAGCTTGATTTATTCACCAAGGACTAGTGGAGGTCCTATTTCATTCAATGCCAAGGTCTATCTTGAGACTTCAAAGGTAATCATCCACTTTTATGCCTTAGAACACATTCCTAACCTAGGTTTCCATTCCTTGAGGTTAGTGTATTGTTTAGTACTCATATGAAGTACTTGAATATTGATTAGAACATTGTCAAGGGGAATTTAAGTGGTGGCCGATATTCGTTCAAGAAGAAGGTCTAAGGAGGAAGACAAGATAAGCTTGAGAAAACAAGGTAAATTACTTACCTAATGGTGGTTAAGGGTTAAGGAATGAGTTTTAGATGAGTACCAATGTAGCCTAGGGCTTACATTAGGTAATGGGTTATATAACCTAGGAAAATGAACTTAAATAAGCTTGTGAACTTGTGACTAAGGAGCCAATGGGAATGAGTTAGTAATATAAGTTTGAGATGGTTTTAAGAGAGCATTATAACTATTATGAGATTGATGGGTGTATTTGCAGGTTGAAAGCTTTATATGTGGGAAATTCAGTGCTTAAGTTTAAGTCATTTAAGGGCCTAAGAGCCATGTCATTTAAGAGCCTTGGTGCTATGCAATTTAAGATTATTGCAATGTAATGAGTTGTTGTGAATGAGTTGGTTTGGTGATGAGATGTGATGAGAAAGAACTTGATGTGTGTGAGATGGTTGAATGAGGAAAACAATGTGTGTGGGCATGATAAGATACTAGAGAAGCTATGGCGAAATTTGAGTAGAAAAAGTGTTTAGGTGATGGTGGTGAACTAATATGACCTAGGATTTACTAGGAGTCATAAAAAGGAATTTGAGTGGAATGAGTTAACTAAGGAGTTCTTGAGGTTTAGAATGACCTAGAGATGTCTAGGAGGAATTAGAGAATTGGTGAGTGTATTAAACACACCAAAACCAAGATATGAGGAATGTAAGACTTGTGCATAAGTTTGAAGGAAAGGTGTATAATGCTTTAAGGTGATTTAGGTATGAACTAGAGAATAAAACAATGAGGAGTTTGGATAGCTTGTGTAAGTGTGATGATGTTAGTAGAGGACTAATGAGGTTTAGTTTAGATTGTAATAAGTGGACTTAGGTGATGGAAGAGAAGGTGTGGGAGAATGTTGTCAAACGTCAAGGAAAATGACTAGGAATGTAAAAGAGCGTGTGATCATGAGGAAGGTGAGTAAGTGAATAAAAGAATATATAAGTAAGCTCAAGAGTTTAGGAGTGATGAGTAACAAATGAAAGAAGAGAAATTGTGCATGGACATGCAAGATGACCTTGGAAGGTTTAACTAGCAAGATGGAGTGCAATGATGTTAAGGAGGAGTTATATGGGATGAAAAGAAACACTTGGGGTAGTTAAAGTTTTAGACAAATGTACATGTTGGAAATGTAAGGAATTATATGACAAATGTTAGGAGTGGTTGTAAGAATTTAGTTAATGTTTGAGAAGATCTTTGGAAGTTGTTTTGGAGAGTTTGGTGGAAGTTCTAAGGTGAGTTTAAGTGCCTAAATGGTATTAGGACACATGGGGGAACTTGTGGAGAAGTTTGGAGTCAAATGGGAATTTAGAATAAGGTTCTAGAGCTGACCGACCTTGGGACCGGACCTGCAAGGTCGGTTGAGCTCAGTTTACACTGCCGGAGAAAGTTTCTGGAACCGACCGAACTTGGGGACCGGACTTGCAAGTTCGGTCGGGCTTGTAATTTGTGAAGGAATTGAGTCTCTGGAATCGACCGAACTTGGCAAGTTCGGTCGGGCTAAATATCCCACGGGGAAACTCTCGGGAATGGACCGACCTTGGGACCGACGACGTTGACTTGCAAGGTCGGTCGGGGTAGAATTTTCAAGCGGTAATATGTTCTGGAATGGACCGACCTTAGGTAAGGTCGGTCGAGCCTAAAAAAAAAAAGAAATTTTGAATTCTAAGGATGGTAATAGGTAATAAGGTGTACCTTTGGTAGGGTGGTAATGATTAGGACCCTAGGAACTTAAGGGATTAAGTTAAGTTAAGTATAAACTTTAAAGTTTAAGGTTAAGTTGTAAGACTTAAGAGGTGTTAGGTGGGAATCATTAAGGGTTATGTAAGTTAAGTAAGTTGGATTAAGTTAAGTGATTAACAACCTAATACTGAATGAATGTTTTAGGACTTGGAATTTGGACTCCGGAAGAGAGTAAGCAACCGAACGACCAACGGTGAACGGTACAGTTCTTCTTGTGACCTGCTTGCTATCGAGGTGTCCCTCGGCTTGTGTGCTATTTGTTTTTGTGTGCTCACTAAACAAGATAAAGCATGCAACCGGAAAATTATATTTATTGTATTGTTGTGTGATGTTTGAAAACTAACACAACATACCGTGAGAACTTACTAACCAACGTTTAGTAAGGAAATGAGTGAGACTAAGGAACGCTCCCTAATATGGACGATATAAACCGAAAGAGGTTAACCAACAAATATGGTCTTGAGACTACTACTAACTGGAACTGAGTGAGGAAACCCGGGACCGATCTCCGGTCATGCATGCTAAGGAAAGGGGGTCGGTATCTTAGCAGATTCGACTTCCGATTAAGGACTAGTCCTCGGACTAGTAGCCTTGGGTCGGTTGGCCGGCTCGGCTACATTGGACATCCAGTCCAAGGTAGGTGGCTTTAAGATGGCGTGGGGGGATCAAGCCTACATCCCCAACAATTTAAGAGTGTTGTTTATTGTCGGTAAGTGTCCTGCTGCTGGCTAGGGTTAACCAAGCCCTACAAAAGTAAACAACGAACTAAGGGCTAAACTGTTCCCAATGAGAGAACGGTTGGCATACATAAGGTAAGGTTAAGATAAGTTGCAACCATTCCTCTTTAAAGGATGGTTTGTATTATTAAGACTAAGATAAGCTACATCCACTCCTTATAAAAGGGTGGCTGTTCTAAGATTAAGATAAGATTAAGATTGAGGTGGATATAGGGATGGACTAAGATTAAGAGGAAACATAACTTAAGGAGTTAAATGATTAACTCTCTAATTAGGGAACACATTTAAGTCGTTTCATTGTGTGTGAACTTTGATTGTTCATTGTTGGTTTGTTGTTTACTGCACTTACTATTATGTTTGTGCATCTAATCAACCTCCATGCTATCGACAATTAGTCGTCGTAGCCACGTTAGCTTGGGGGCCATGAGAGGATCGTGCCAGCATTCGTGCTGACCCCCTTTGGGGGCTGTTTTTACTAGACAGGTGTACATCAGGTGGCGGCCATCGCGAGAGTAAGAAGAGGATACAATTGTTAAGGATTAAGTGTGGCCTACGAGTTGTGCATGTACTCGTATGGCAATTGAGTAAGTAAGATGTATAGGATGTGAGAGGATTGTAAGAAGAATATGTATTTGGTTAAGGTTGTTATGTACTAATGTTCGGTATATTCTGTAGTCAGACCGTGGCAAGGTCATGGAGTGTAAAGAATTCCGCTGTGACATGTATATATATATGCTGTTAAGTTGCGAGACCACATTTGGATTGAGTTGGGGTGTTACAAAAAGTGGTATCAGAGCGTAGTTACGCTCTGAAGACAAGAAATACCGAACTTAGATGAATACTGAGGTTGAGTTTGAGTTATGGGTTAAGGGTTAAGAGGTAGAGTGAGAGGTGCGTTAGTCGGGACTTCCCGGTGCCTACCGGATATCCATAGTACCTAGGCCGCCCTCCACATCTCTAACCCTGAATATGTGGAACAAACGCCAGAGAGAAGAAAGCCTTCTCTTACTTGGGGAAACCCGATCTGGCAGTTAGTTAACAGTAAGCAATACAAGAAACAACTTGTTGTACAACAGTTACGGAGAACTTGGAGGTTCTTAATGGAGCGCAACAGAGAAACAGGCGCTACCTATGGAATTCTATCAATAAGGGAACGGTAATTACCGGCAACATAGGTCGACATGCTACGCAGTCGAAATAACCCGCAATACCAATGATAAGGAAAGCACTACGGGTGCAATAGGAAGGAAAAGGGAAGTGACATGAGTACCGGACAATGGTCCGAAGGAGCATAACAGTAGGATAATACAAAGCATGAGGATTGAGATTACTGGAAGGTCCAGTTAAGAACCGGGAACTCCAAACCCCATACAATGAAAAAGGTTACATACCTGCCCGACATAACGCGGACAACAGTGGAAACACATATAAATTGTATACCGAAATAGGACTACGATGTAGTGCCTAAAGGAGAATCATTACTGAGTAACCACAACAAAATGTGTGGAGACAGGAGCGAGGATTAAGACATAAGAAAATATTAAGGGATTCCCTCAGAAAGAGGAACGCCCTAATAAATGACAGTACTGTCAAACAACAAGGAAACTGCCGGATGGTCGGTTATCCAAAATAAGAGATTATCGAAGGAGTCCCGAGGACTACCAATTACATGGAAATTAGAAGGAAGTATCGCTACCAATGTACCTTGCACCAATAGCCCATCCTGCATGGCGCACTTGCCATAGCAAGTGCTACCACGGTTAAGCTACACGGAAAGCCATCATGAAAAAAATAGGAGAACGCTATAGTTGTAGCACATATTAATACCGGATTGTAAATCTATAAGAACAGAAAAAATAAGACCTTGGAAAGGCCCGACGGCCTGACCATGATGAGATGAGGTAACACACCAGTCAGCCGGGAGCGGAACTTGGACAAAATATCAAACCATATAAATATTAGCAACGGTATAACCTCCTACGACGATGACCGACAGTACGGTAAGAACACCAATCCCGAACTCCAAGGGGAAAAACCTAAGAGGTTGCTCGGTAATGCGAGCAAACATGTATAAGCAATAATATACAAGGGATGTATTATAAGATACGATTGAGACGGTTGACACAACGACTTCCAACGAAACGGGATAAGACTCCCAAAGTGACCATTAAGAATACAAAATAAGCATTCTTCAATGAAGATGTTGGAAAACCCAAGAGACAAGGGTAAAGAGAATAAACGTAAGCTATAACCTGCTGAGGATTAAAGACGTACAACCCTGGAAAAGGAAAGCCTGGAGGACTACCCCCACAGAGCGGGCATGTCGAGCCGAGCAAACTGATGAATGACAGTTAATACTGTTTGTCTAACTCATTAACTCCCAAGTATGATTGATCATCAACGGGTGGCGTAGTCAACGGAAGTTGAACGAAGCGTTGAGATGGAAGTATAAGACGACAGGATGATATCCAACTTGGACACCGTAAGGCAAACGCCTAAGACGAACCTAACCTTGATTGTTAAAAGACGTAAGTCTAGTAAAATGACGGACACTACATTTGATATGTAACCTAACTGTGGATAGTGTTCAAAGGACCAGAACCTATAAGGATGACCTACAGATAAATAAGAGTGCAAATAATGAGCTAAGACATTAAGCATTAAGAGCCTACGAGCCAAGGATGTTAACCACATCAGAGCCCGAGGCGCAGTAAGTTATAAGAGAGCTTGTTTAAGCCACGAAGGAACTATAATTCGTAGATAGGAACGGTTACCAAACCCATAACTTAAATTGTGGAAATATTGCCACAGAAAAAGCACCAATGAGGATACTGAAATAATGTTGAGGCCATGAGTGGGAATGAACCCCTCAAAAAGGCTTTCACTTATTAGAGATGCAATACATACGCTTTTGCTAGAGAATGGAAACTGTAAAATTGAGATTACTTTAGAACATATCAGATACACTTGAGTAATAAGGAAGGTTGCACAGATAGACCCCATATCCAACACCCAGGATGTAAGAATTAGTAATGGTCAGAGATAAACATTGAGATTGCACATTATGACACGTCAAGTGACCAATGCTCAGAAGAGCTTGTGATTCAGTGGATGACTTCTTCAGTAACCAGTTAAATTACATGGTAGATAACATCACTAAGGATGAAAGAAAGCGAGAGAAATTATCCTACTTACGAATCTGAGATTGGAGCAGAACATCTTCATATTAAGAGTTAACTATTTTACAGCACGGTATGACACCGCCATACACCGGAATGAGAGAACTCCCAGTGTGTTTACACCAAGAAGGGATTGAGTATAAGGTAAGACATTAGAATAAATGAGTAAGAGGTTGCACCATCAATGGGCAACATGGTAAGGGCCAACTACCACGGTAGTAGTGGTCGTGAGTACAATAGTTATATAAGGGGAATTAAGTCGTCGTGGTGCGCGGTAAAGCGACCGTTAGGTATGAGCCGTCAAATATTGACACAGAGGCAATGAGATTTATGAGTTAAGACCAATATAAGTAAGAAAATAAGATGGTAGACGAACTGAGCATTGATGCCAGTAGTCTGGACCTGGTTAGGTAAGATTTCGCAGGAAGCACACTACCCATCCTTAAGGAACTGGAAGTGCATTCCTAGTAGCATAAATATGAGAAACAAGATAAGAGGCTCTACGGAAAGAGACCTCAATTATTAAGAGACCGAATCAGTACGGGATACAGAAAGAGCTAGAGCATACAATACCAAGAACACAATAATGGATTTCCCTTGATTAACTTCAAGAAGAACAATAAATGTTATTATGGAACGATGAAGAGGAGATCGACAACAGAATACTTCATAATTAGCAATAGCTAAACGTGTGACGGACACTATGAGTTTACTAAAACGAGACGTGGGACGACTGCACCCCACAGGGGCTTGCAGGCCTGACACGCTCATTTATGAGTTAGTTGGGTAAGTAGTAATGTACCAGTAAGGTACCCCATGCATGTGGACGAGTGGTGTAAGGAACACGGGAAGTAGTCGACTCCGTACCACCGACAACGACGCAAGATCAGACAAGAGCAGCTACTACCACAAACAGTTGAAGAGAAGAATTCAGTTGAACCAGCAACACAGAGGAACCAGAAAACAAGTAATTAAGGACTATGAAGTGCGAAGAGCACGGATTGTTAAGTATAGACATGGGACATGTCTTAAGATGAATAAGATTAAACTGTAAAGTGCAATAAGCACTAAACAAGTTTCAGATTAGGAATCATCCTCAGACCAAAGGTCAGTTGGAGAGAACGATTTAGACATTCGAGAAAACACTAAGAGTATGAACATTAGATCTCCAGGGAGACTGGATAGACGAGCTACAACTCATCAAGGCCGTGTATATATAAAGATAACACGTGTCCATTGAGAGACCAATATTCCTAAATTGTAAGGACGCAGAAGGATATACAATACTATAAAAAGATAAGTGAGGAAGTTAAGCCTAAGAACATCA
This sequence comes from Limonium bicolor, assembly GCA_023374045.1. Classification (NCBI taxonomy): domain Eukaryota; kingdom Viridiplantae; phylum Streptophyta; class Magnoliopsida; order Caryophyllales; family Plumbaginaceae; genus Limonium; species Limonium bicolor. The sequence continues at coordinate 21,683,572 of CM041780.1, forward strand.
GAGTGGTGCAGCGGAAGCTAGCAGATCACTACCTTTGAGATTAGACCAAACTAAGTTAAGGAAACGGTATAAGTACCGTTAAGAATCCTCAATACAGAGACTAAGTTATTTCTGATCGAATTATCAATAAGATAGATGACATGGAAGCTAGAATGCTTGGTAAGAATTAGACATCTTGAACTTATGTTCAAGGATGATATAATGTTGATTACGTGGGCGTAATCCATTTTAAGGGGGGGTAGAGCAAAACCGCTTAGCGTATGTTTGTGTACTGAGTACATAAACTACGGTGTGCATAGCACAAAATAATTTGAGAATATGTTTTACATAAACATTTTGAGATAAATCATGGTTATTGCACACAGAAGATGTGAATACCATACATATTAAGTACCTATCTTGTTAACTCCGGTGTGAGTACAAGTTAAGAGAATTAAGGAAGAGGAATAAGGAGATTTAAGAAATAAGGAATATATATGAGGTATGAGTCGATATGAGACTATGTGTGAGATAAGAATAAGATAACACTATGAGATATTATTTGATATGAGTATGAGGAAGGAAATAGTAATGTTATTTGGTATGAGACGGTGGAAGTTGGTATGAGACTGATATAGAACTTAGTAGGAATTTAAGTCTTGAGGTAATTACTAAGAGATGAATCGGGAATGTTTGATGGACTGAGTCCACACTTTGGAGATGTATTGATTATGATTAGAAGAACTAAAAAGATAGAAAATTGGATATGAGTGATTATGTGGATGTTTAAAAATGATGTGGGAGGTGGAACTTGATTTTCTAGGGATCAAGGAAACCGAACACAAATGGAGTGGAAGGATAGTTCGACACTGATGCTGATCACACCAGGGTTGGATGATACCTGAAACTCCCAACCAGTGGTCACAATTAAATCACACTATGGATAGAGGCCATAAGATAAAACGAATTGGAGTTGACTGTATTTTTAATTAGAGGAATTATTCCTCACATGACCTCGTAAAAAGGATTACCTTTTTACTGAGTCTCGCCCATGAAGTCGAGGACACACGAGCCTTTGTCTTCGGACCGGTGACATGGGGAGCAGCGTGTTTTTGTATTCTGGCCCATGGTGACGAGGACGAATGAGCCATTGTCTACGGACCGGTGACATGGGAGAATACGTTGGAAATTATGTGAATGTTTTTAATCATCGGAAGAAACAAGAAGAATTTTGAGTGCTATACATGCTTAAGCATGTTGTGTGATATTTGAGTATAAGATTTGGCGGATCTAATGATCCAATGAGTTTAAGTATATAGAAGTGAAATACCCCAAACCCTGATATATTGTTTAAATATTAAACTATGGTATGTAAAGGCTAAAAAGTGCCTTAGAAACATCAGTGAACAATTTAAACCATAGTAAATGCAATACACTAAGATACAGTTTGAGCAAAACATGCTCTAAGCTATGAGTGAACTTGGTTAGGACCCAAAGCCTACCAAGACTTAATAATATTCAATTATGATTTAATAGGGCTAATTAAGTCCTTAGGAAACCTTGGTAGTCAGTTAAACCAAATAAAACACAAGAAAATACCTTAAAGTCAATAAGAGCAAAAATGTGCTCTAAGCTTGGGATAAATTTGTATAAGACTTAATGGTCATACCTATACCTTATAAATGTTAATGAGCATATTAAATCAATTACCAAAGAAAACAAAGCTTGAAAACAAGTTAAAACACAAAAAGTGCTTTAAGGAGTCTTAAAGCACGTTTTTGAAAAAATTGTCTAGTAAACGAGTTTTGAATGGCTAAATGTCCATATTACTCTTTAATTAACATGTGTACTATATAGTATCACATTTAGAAGTCTATATCAATGGGAAATCAAAAATTTCACTTCTATGTGCCTTGTTTTTATGAATAATAACTTTTATAAGCTAGTTTGTAACATATGTTATTATAAGTAAGTTAATTGGTCAACAAAGACCAAAAAACAACCCTTCTAATTATATGGGGGCCAGTTTTATTATGTGTGACTCACCACCATGAGCTCGTAAAAATTAAGAAAGAAGGACAAGTAAGTGAAAAGTAGAAGTTACCTTTATAACATGTAAATATCTTCCAAAAGCAATTCCAATCTTCATTCTTTCTTTCCCACTCACACCCACCGTAGCCTTCTTCATCTTCTCCCAAACTCCATCGGTTTTGCTACAGCAAACCATACCATTCTCCATCTTCTTTCACTTGTAACTTCTAGCTCCATGATCCAAATTTAATTTCAAGACCACCTTTCTTCTAGTTAGACCAAGCTCTACATTTCTACCTTTTCAAATCTTCAAGAACTCAATTTGGTGCCATGGAGATTCACCATTGAAGGAGCTTGAGCTCACCTTTTCACATATTATTGTTCTCCTTTGCTTCAAGGTAAGGAAACTCAAAGAAAATCCATGGTTCCTCCATGTTTATATGATGTCCGAAAATTCACCTCACAATGGTGTTTTCACCTTGCTTGTTTTAGCTTCATTTGAATCTTCCAAGGGCTAGGAGGAGTCCTCTCTTGATACTTATTCAAGTTCTCTTCCAATTCCAAGGTAAAACAATTACCTTAATGTGTTAAAACAATATGTGTAACTAGGGTTTATAATGAGATGAAGCATAATGCTTGAATACTCATTCTATTATTTGTACATTGTATAAAAGTTGACAAACAACTAAACACCCTACCGGTTTTACAAGGAAACAAGAAAGAAGTTTGTGAGGAAAAAGAGGTAAACAAGCTATCTCAATGTAGTTTAAGTGCCTTAGGAAAATGAGCTTGATTTGCTTAATAAAATACCTAAGGAGCCAATGGTGAAAGACCTAGTAAAATGTTCTTAAGGAGATTATTAAAGGGAATATGTGTTGTTGTATGTAATTGCAGGTCAAAGGCAATATTTATGTGGAAATTCAGTGTTTAAAGTTTATGTTATTCAAGGGCCTAAGAGCCCTGTTATTTAAGGGCCTAAGTGCCAAGCAATTTAAGTTTATGCACTATATTGTGATGTAGTGTAAATTTGGTGAAGTTATGTGTGTGAGAATACTATTGATGGATTTAGGTGTTCTTGAATGTTTAATGGTGAAAACCATGAGTTTTGGAATGATGATGTGCTAAGAGAACCCATGGCAAAATTTGTATAATGTATAAGGAGTTGTAAGTGCTTAAATGAACTTTGGTGAACTAGGATATGTTAGGAAAGGATAAATGTTTTACTAAGGAAGAAAACATGTTTTTAAGGTGTTCTAAAGTGCTACAAGGACTTTGGTATTGTCTTGGAAGTTCTAGGAATTCAATGAGTGTTTTAGGATGTAATAAGTCTTGGAGAAGTTTGTTTAAGGTTTAGGTAATGTTGATGAATAAGGAGGGAATGATGTTTAGGTAAGGATTTTGAGTAAGGAATTTTAAGAAGTTGTGAAAAGGAGATTTAGTTAGTAAGAAAAGAAGTTGAGAGATGATGTTAAGGTGTAGAGGAAACACCTTTGTGTAGTGGTCATTATTGGTGAACTACCACTTAGAAATCTTAAGGAGAAAACATCCCAAGTGCTAGGAATTTTGTAAGAAATTGTGAATGATAAGATGGTTTTTGTGAGTGAATTAAAGAGTTTAGCACATGGCTAAAGGTGTGTTTGATGTGCCAAATGATGGTTAGGAAACATTATGAGGCTTTAGGAGAAGTTTGGTGAAATTGGCTAAGTGCTTAAAGGCTTAGAAAATGAGTGTTTTGCCTTGTCCGAACATCCATCCGGACATGGACGTTCGGACAGGCCTATTGCGTAAAAATTTTCAGAGTCTCGACTTGTGTCCGACCTTGGGAAGTCCGGACACAAGTTCGGACGTACCTGCTTCTTCATTTAATTTTCCTTGACCCATGTCCGAACTTCCGAAGTCCGGACACAAGTTCGGACAGGCGTCTGTATTCAGTTTTGAGTCTCGACTTGTGTCCGAACTTGGGAAGTCCGGACACAAGTTCGGACAGGCCACTGTATGGACCAAAACTTTGTTTTAAGGTGGGAAAAGTTGCCTAAAAATGGTGATTACTAAGTAATGATGTTATAAGAATGTTAAGGACATGTTAAGTGAGTTATAATGACAATTTAGTGGGGGAAAGGTTTTATTAAAATGTAAAATAAAACAAGTTAAAAGTGAAGTTATGTAACTAAGTTAACGGGGAAAAGTTATAAGCATTAGACTTTAAATAATCATGTTACCCTGATGTTAATAAAATACATGTAATGTTGTCAGTTGCAACCTGTGTCCTACCGGATTACACCGGCTTGTATGCCAATGCGTTTTTCTGTGTGTTTGCCACGTATATGATAAATCATGAAACGAGTTTATAGTCGTTATTGTTGTTGTATGTTTACGTGCCGATACCGGTAACCTCGAGTGCGTTTGAAGGGCTAGTAACCACTATTAGGTAAACGTAAGAGAACGGTATCCGGTGATTACGTTTCCGACCTAAGGAACGTTCTAAACCACGGCTATGCGTGAGTTAGTTATGTGATGTTTGTGTGTGAAAGTATGACTCTCCCTTCCCTTGTGTGTGTCTAACATGACTTAACCCAATGTTGTGATTGTTTAATTAAGTTCAATGTTGAACTTCTAACAAGTGCTAACGGGGGAAGTGAGGAGTCCGGTCTGTTTCCGGCCACGCGTGTGAGTATGGGGTCGTTGTCATATCAGGTTCGATCCTCTCCGTATGTTATGGTTGTTTTCCAATTTGGTTTCCAACCTTCCTTTAGCTTAACCAAGGCTATTACTACTCACGTCGGGCCACAGGGGCATACTACTGTTATGTTTGTTCGGTGTGCTTGGATCACTATATCCGAGACACCTTGTGTTAAGTTATCCGCTCATTTAACGAGACGGTAACGAGTTATGTAACGAGCTTATCATGAGACTGGCAACATTCTCTAGGCTCACCAGTGTATTAACAATGTTTGGGTCGGTTCCTAAGAGAACCATTCCCGTTATGTTATGTGATGTTGTTGTAATGCATTTCTATTGTGATTTATTATGTGCACGTTGAAACGTGAAAGTGTTGTTATGTGTTGTTATGGGATGCATGTTATATGTTGTAAAATGTGGAGTATGTGGATCATGGATATGAATCCCAGTTTGTGATAAGAGGCGTTTAAGGATAACCCGAATAACGGGTAAGTGTCGTCTATTAAGGAAGTAGCTCCATTAGAGGAGAAACACTCTAGGGATAATGAATACCATGAGTGACTTATCAAATAAGGATGTATTATCTGTTTATTGAGCCCATTGAGGTGAAATGTTGTGTGTTTGTGTGTTTACAGTTGCGTGCACGATTTAAATATAATCAACCGCATGCTAAGACGACAATTAGTTGTGCGTGGCCCGGTAGCATGTGGGCTGCGGTATTACCATACCAGCAAAGGTGCTGAGCCCCTTGGAAGCCACCCTTTCTCTTTTTTCTTATTTCAGGTACGAAGTGCTGGAAGCCGTTCGAGAGTAGGACGGGTAGTCGTTGTACATGGGTAATCATTTAAGTGTATATATACAGTAGGCGTAGTAAGACCGAAACTGTTATCGGCATCAGTTTGTGAATACTACTCGGTACAGTTGAAAGGTGTATGTTGTTGTTGTTGTTAATGGAAAGGGATAGTAATATGTAGTCGCTCGGGAATTTAGCCCATCAGACCGGTACAATGTAAATGTATTAGCCTTGTTAGCCACGTGGGTGGTTAACGGCGTGTAACACCAAGAAGTTAAGTAATGTGTTGAAGTTTGTTTTCCGCTGCAGTTTGTTGTTAAGTGTGTATGTTGTTTGGATGGGGTGTTACAAAAAAGTGCTATCAGAGCGAGTATCGCTCTGATGACTGAATTACCGAGCTTAGGAAGTACCGAGTTAGGATTTTAGTACTTTGGTTAAGGGTTGAGTGATAGCGTGAGAGATACGCTAGTAAGAAACTACCAGTGAATACTGGAAACCTACTATATCCTTCCCGCCCTCCACAATCCCTGTATATAACTTGGGGAAACAACGCCAGAGAGATGGAAGTCCACTCTTACTCGGGAACCCGATCTGGCTATTATTAAATACCTTCAGAGTACGGGAGAACGTTCATACGGTGGATCCCGAAAACTGGGAATTCCGGAGACGGTTTCCATCTGAACAATGTTAACCATTTAATAGCGAAGAATGAAGAATCTTGTGTATAGAAGAATAGAATTTCCGGCAACCTGGGTCGACATGCCGAGCAGTCGAGAACAACCGCTTGCAACGCACCGACCGTGCAACAAGGCAAGAAGTGGATTAATGGAACCCGAGACAAGAGTCTACGGAACCGCAGTTGTTAAGTGATACACCAATGGTATACCAACCGACAAAGGAACTACAACGTAGTGCCCAAACAAGAGACAAGTCTCAGTAACCACGACAAATACGTGGAATGGGCTACGAAGAGGAAACAATACAAAAGAAAAGGGGGCTCCCAGAATGGGAAACACCCTAGTTGATGATTATCATGGGAAGACAGTGAAAGTCACCTAGAGGAGTTATTGTCAAGACAGTACGATCAGTGAGGGCCAACAAGGCCACTGATGACAGTGCGGGTAAAAACAATACCACAACCGGTATGTGTTAAACCGATAGCCAGTTAGCATGGCGCACTTGCCATAGCAAGTGCTGTTTAACAGGGCTGTTCGGGAAATTTATAACCACTACAAAGTACTTGGTAAAGTACCATAAAGTTAAATGTGATCGTCATAACAGTGGAAGGGCCTGTTAGCCTAACCCCTGTAATTGTAAGTACACCAGTCAGCAAGAAGCTAGACTTGGTTAAGGTAAGAAGATGTTGTGAAACCATGAAAATTTTCTTTCAAACTCAGATTTACTCAAACTCTTTCCTTTTCAAAACCATATTTTCTTTCAAACCAATACTTCTTTCTAACCTTCTTCTAAACCAAACCAGTAAAACACAAGGGCAGTTGATAAGAATTCAACAATGGATAAACTTTCCCTCGATTAAGTTCGGGAAGCATGGAATGAATATTGTAACGGACAATATAAGGGAGTTGACAACAGAATACTTCACCTAGGCTTGTGACGGACACTACGAGTGTACCAACGATAATGTGGGACGACCGCACTCCGATAGGAGCTTGTGGGCCTGACAGACCTGCTTATGGGTTAGTTGGGTAAGTAGTAATGTATCAGTATGGTACCCCATATATTATAGGAGTAGAGTCCGGACACCGGGAAGTAGTCGACTCCGTACTACGGTCAGCAGTATAAGTCAAACGAGAGCTAAGGACTACCATGAATGGTTGAAGTTAAGAAACTCAGTTAAGAAACTCAGTTAAGATAACTAGACTAAAGGAATTAGTGAATTCATTTTTAAGGAAATGTTTAAGAGTCAGGAGGTGCGAAGTGCACTAACTGTAATGTAAAGACATCTTACACGTCTTAAGGATCCTCAAGGATAAACATGTTAGCTGGAACGGTGACCCAGCCTGTACATGGCAAGAGATGCCTAATGTGGAACATTATGTGCAATAAAAGGGATGAAACTCCCAGAATGAGTACCTACACTATCAGGAAATGTTGATCTTCACAGAAGAAGATAATAACCAGTTAAGAACGCAAAAGGCGTGGCTAGCTGAATGTACCAATAAGTGTGAACTAAATGTAAAGGCATACTTAGTAACACCCAGGAGCAATCCTTAAAGGGTGTTCGCATCAGTAATTGTTGCACGAAATGGCATGACAGAAGCATCAGGGTTGAAACTAACACCCAGATTAGACATAAGTTGTCAGGGAGACGGACTGGCAACCTAAGGGGCATCCCATGAAGGGAATGGAATGCAACGACCTTGTCATGGAGCTCAATATACGTCCAAACCATGTATGTTTTACAGAGAAGTACATGTGCGTGGACAGCCTACAATGAGCGCAGCTCAGGCAAATAAGGTTTATAGGCCACAAATAAAATGTGTTATGTAAATTAGATTGATTGCAGAAGTTTATGTTATATAAGTGAATAGAGTGGAGAACGAACCACTGCTTAAGAGTGGGGATACCTCTCGATACTGTGAAACCGCTGGAGCGGTAGTTATGTGAACCAAGCTCAATAAATATTTTAAGGATGGATGATATTAATTATTGTGACTCGAAGAGAGCAGTTAGTTTTAATAGCATGTGTGTAAAAGTGAAGCACCGAGCTGAATAATGCCGGCTTGTGACTCGAATGAGCAACGCTCCAGGAGCATTCAGTAGTCGTCCAAATGGATGGCGAACCATAATGTGAATAATGTAAGTATATGTGTGGAAGTTAATGTGACAGTAAATACGATATAAGCTGATGTTATACAAGGAGTAAGAGCACGGTGCGCAGCAAGCGACCGTTGTATAAGTATTGTTAAACGATAATGTAACAGATAAGACCAGTTATGAGTTAAACTTAGTAGAGATGCAAGATAAGCGATGTTAAACAGACTGGGCAATAAGCCAGTGGTAGGTACTGTGTGATGAGGAACTCAGTGTGAATTCCATGGCGAATCGCATAAGGGATTTACTGTCAAGAGTTTACGCCTCTGCACTCTGTATGACTGAGTGTTTTGGTATTGCACTTGCGCAGTGATGATCGAGTGGGATAGCTAGGAATTGGAAACATGTTAATTGTAGAGGAATAATGTTATAATGGCCGATGCATAGGAAATGCAAGGCCGCACCAATAAAAGAGTACTTGTACAAAACCAAATGTGGAGACATGATTAATAATAAGTGACTACAGTAGCACTAACTGCCAATATCGGTATGGAATATACCCCAAATGTTGTAAATAGCTGAGAGAGCACTACACACTAGGTAGTAGCTCAATCTCAACCGACAGTAAGTCGGAAGGAAACAAGTCAATCATTGTGAAATACGTAACAGTATATACAGTCAATTATTATGGAAGTGGATAGAAAGTTTATAACTCACCGAATTCGCTCACGGTAAGAGATACCACGCGTCGGTTGAGAAACCATTATTACCAAGATAAAGGTGATATATGGGAGGTGTACAATACAGTGAGAATAATGAATGGGGCAAACTAAGCCCTATAGTTGTCAGAGTTGTGCAGCAGACGTTAGTGAACCAGTGAGTCAAGTGTACAATGTGCATAGTGAATATGAGTAAATGGCTAATTATTAACGCCTAGAAGCCTAACAGGCCAGAATCGAAACCAACTAAGAGTTTAAACAAACTCCAATGAGAATTCTTGGTTTAGGAACTAAACCGCCAATATGGTTAAGATCCTCTAATCAGAATCCATTGTGTAATAGACCGCGTGAAAGTTGAAGTACTTCACGGCGGCAGAACGTTTTGAACCAATGATTAAGTGATTGATTACGTGGGCGTAATCCCTTTTAAGGGGGGTAGAGCGCAAAACCACTTAGTGTGTATTACCGTACAAGTGTACGTGATTTATGTTGTGCATAGCACAAAATAATTTGTTTTGATGATTGGTGTGTGTGTTATGTAAACATACGCATTCAGTCATGGTTTAATTGGGGTAATTGCGCACAGAAGATGCGAATACCATTGTGGTAAGTGTGTGTATTTGTTAACAATTGTGTGTGATAGTACAAGTGTGGGAGTAGAGAAACTCCCGGGGGAACAAACCCCGACAGTGTATAAATGTGAAACTGTGTGTGGTATTTTGATAAAATATATGTGTATATATATTATATAGTGACTCATCAAAGGTAATGGAACCGACATAGAACCTAGTGAGAATAAGATTCCCTAGGTAACAACATTAAAGCAAATGAAAATAACTGATAGACGGAGTTCTATCCCTTGGAGATGTTATGATCATGACTAGAATGATTTAAAAGATAGAAAATTGGAAATGAGTGATTTATTGATGCTTGAAAATGAAGTGGGAAGTGGAACTTGATTTGCATGCGATCAAGGGAAGCCGAACACAAATTGGGGTGGAAGGATAGTTCGACACTGATGCTGATCACATTAGGGTTGAATGATTCTTGAAGCTCCCCTTAAGTGGTCACAATTAACCACGCTAAGAAAAGAAGCAAAGAGCATAAGTTGGACTTGGAGTTGTGGTGTTTTCAAAAAGGATTTTGAATTGGTATTTATAAAACGTCGATAGATACTTTACATAGTTAAGGTTCTCTTACTTAACCTCACAAGGAAATTTTAAATTTAAGTGATTGTTTTGATCTCCCAAAGGCACGGGGACGGAAGGTGTCCATCGCGACCGGGTTCTGCGGGATCACAGTGTATATCAAAGATATTTTTGATTGCTATACATGCTATGACATGTTGTGTGGTATGTGTAATAAATGTTATTTTGACTTTGATTTCCTAAAGTGTATGCTATCAAGACTATGAGTCTAAATGGTTGTGTTACATAGACCTATGTGTCTAAAGGCTGTTAGGTTATCGAGACCTATGTGTCTAAATGTTGTTATGTTACCCAAGACAAGAGAGTCTAAGGGTTGTTATGTATGTGTAAATGTTGTTAAGATACCCGGACCATTGAGTCCAAGGTTATCATGTGAATATGTTATGTTAGGTATGGATGTGAATGTGTTACCCGGACCATTAAGTCCGAGGTTGTGATGTAAAGTGTGTTTGGTTATGGAAGTTTTATTTCTATAAGTAATCCCCGTATTTAATCCAAGATGTGTGGGAAGTGTAAACTTCGAGGACGAAGTTTTTAAGGGGGGTAGATTGAAATACCCCAAACCCTGATATATTGTTTAAATATTAAACTATGGTATGTAAAGGCTAAAAAGTGCCTTAGAAACATCAGTGAACAATTTAAACCATAGTAAATGCAATAAAGCACTAAGATACAGTTTGAGCAAAAACATGCTCTAAGCTATGAGTGAACTTGGTTAGGACCCAAAGAGCCTACCAAGACTTAATAATATTCAATTATGATTTAATAGGGCTAATTAAGTCCTTAGGAAACCTTGGTAGTCAGTTAAACCAAATAAAACACAAGAAAATACCTTAAAGTCAATAAGAGCAAAAATGTGCTCTAAGCTTGGGATAAATTTGTATAAGACTTAATGGTCATACCTATACCTTATAAATATGTTAATGAGCATATTAAATCAATTACCAAAGAAAACCAAGCTTGAAAACAAGTTAAAACACAAAAAGTGCTTTAAGGAGTCTTAAAGCACGTTTTTGAAAAATGTCTTGTAAATGAGTTTTGAATGGCTAAATGTCCATCATTACTCTTTAATTAACATGTGTACTATATAGTATCACATTTAGAAGTCTATATCAATGGGAAATCAAAAATTTCACTTCTATGTGCCTTGTTTTTATGAATAGTAACTTTTATAAGCTAGTTTGTAACATATGTTATTATAAGTAAGTTAATTGGTCAACAAAGACCAAAACACCCTTCTAATTATATGGGGGCCGGTTTTATTATGTGGTGACTCACCACCATGAGCTAGTAAAAATTAAAGAAAGAAGGAAAAGTAAGTGAAAAGTAAAGTTACCTTTATAACATGTAAATATCTTCCAAAAGCAATTCCATCTTCATTCTTTCTTTCCCACTCACACCCACCGTAGCCTTCTTCATCTTCTCCCAAACTCCATCGGTTTTGCTACAGCAAACCATACCATTCTCCATCTTCTTTCACTTGTAACTTCTAGCTCCATGATCCAAATTTAATTTCAAGACCACCTTTCTTCTAGTTAGACCAAGCTCTACATTTCTACCTTTTCAAATCTTCAAGAACTCAATTTTGGTGCCATGGAGATTCACCATTGAAGGAGCTTGAGCTCACCTTTTCACATATTATTGTTCTCCTTTGCTTCAAGGTAAGGAAACTCAAAGAAAATCCATGTTTCCTCCATGTTTATATGATGTCCGAAAATTCACCTCACAATGGTGTTTTCACCTTGCTTGTTTTAGCTTCATTTGAATCTTCCAAGGGCTAGGAGGAGTCCTCTCTTGATACTTATTCAAGTTCTCTTCCAATTCCAAGGTAAAACAATTACCTTAATGTGTTAAAACAATATGTGTAACTAGGGTTTATAATGAGATGAAGCATAATGCTTGAATACTCATTCTATTATTTGTACATTGTATAGAAGTTGACAAACAACTAAACACCCTACCGGTTTTACAAGGAAACAAGAAAGAAGTCTGTGAGGAAAAAGAGGTAAACAAGCTATCTCAATGTAGTTTAAGTGCCTTAGGAAAATGAGCTTGATTTGCTTAATAAAATACCTAAGGAGCCAATGGTGAAAGACCTAGTAAAATGTTCTTAAGGAGATTATTAAAGGGAATATGTGTTGTTGTATGTAATTGCAGGTCAAAGGCAATATTTATGGGGAAATTCAGTGTTTAAAGTTTATGTTATTTAAGGGCCTAAGAGCCATGTTATTTAAGGGCCTAAGTGCCAAGCAATTTAAGTTTATGCACTATATTGTGATGTAGTGTAAATTTGGTGAAGTTATGTGTGTGAGAATACTATTGATGGATTTAGGTGTTCTTGAATGTTTAATGGTGAAAGCCATGAGTTTTGGAATGATGATGTGCTAAGAGAACCCATGGCAAAATTTGTATAATGTATAAGGAGTTGTAAGTGCTTAAATGAACTTTGGTGAACTAGGATATGTTAGGAAAGGATAAATGTTTTACTATGGAAGAAAACATGTTTTTAAGGTGTTCTAAAGTGCTACAAGGGCTTTGGTATTGTCTTGGAAGTTCTAGGAATTTAATGAGTGTTTTAGGATGTAATAAAGTCTTGGAGAAGTTTGTTTAAGGTTTAGGTAATGTTGATGAATAAGGAGGGAATGATGTTTAGGTAAGGGTTTTGAGTAAGGAATTTTAAGAAGTTGTGAAAAGGAGATTTAGTTAGTAAGAAAAGAAGTTGAGAGATGATGTTAAGGTGTAGAGGAAACACCTTGGTGTAGTGGTCATTATTGGTGAACTACCACTTAGAAATCTTAAGGAGAAAACATCCCAAGTGCTAGGAATTTTGTAAGAAATTTGTGAATGATAAGATGGTTTTGGTGAGTGATTTAAAGAGTTTAGCACATGGCTAAAGGTGTGTTTGATGTGCCAAATGATGTTAGGAAACATTATGAGGCTTTAGAAGAAGTTTGGTGAAATTGGTTAAGTGCTTAAAGGCTTGGAAAATGAGTGTTTTGCCTTGTCCGAACATCCGTCCGGACATGGACGTTCAGACAGGCCTGTTGCGTAAAAATTTTCAGAGTCTCGACTTGTGTCCGACCTTGGGAAGTCCGGACACAAGTTCGGACGTACCTGCTTCTTCATTTAATTTTCCTCGACCCATGTCCGAACTTCCGAAGTCCGGACACAAGTTCGGACAGGCGTCTGTATTCAGTTTTGAGTCTCGACTTGTGTCCGAACTTGGGAAGTCCGGACACAAGTTCGGATAGGCCACTGTATGGACCAAAAACTTTGTTTTAAGGTGGGAAAAGTTGCCTAAAATGGTGATTACTAAGTAATGATGTTATAAGAATGTTAAGGACATGTTAAGTGAGTTATAATGACAATTTAGTGGGGGAAAGGTTGTATTAAAATGTAAAAGTAAAACAAGTTAAAAAGTGAAGTTATGTAACTAAGTTAACGGGGAAAAGTTATAAGCATTAGACTTTAAACAATCATGTTACCCCGATGTTAATAAAAATACATGTAATGTTGTCAGTTGTTCGAGAATTGCTCGAGGAACATAAGTGGACATGGTAAAGTGGACTCCGGTGACAGGTATGGTTTTCTTGCAACCTGTGTCCTACCGGATTACACCGGCTTGTATGCCAATGTTTTTTTCTGTGTGTTTTCCACGTTATAAGATAAATCATGAAACGAGTTTACAGTCGTTATTGTTGTTGTATGTTTACGTGCCGATACCGGTAACCTCAAATGCGCTTGAAGGGCTAGTTAACCACTATTAGGTAAACGTAAGAGAACGGTATCCGGTGATAACGTCCGACCTAAGGAACGTTCTAACCACGGTTATGCGTGAGTTAGTTATGTGATGTTTGTGTGTGATGTTTGTGTGTGAAAGTATGACTCTCCCTTCCCTTATGAGTGTGTCTAACAAGACTTAACTCAATGTTGTGATTGTTTAATTAAGTTCTATGTTGAACTTCTAACAAGTGCTAACGGGGGGAGTGAGGAGTCCGGTCTGTTCCGGCCACGCGTGTGAGTATGGGGGTCGTTGTCATATCAGGTTCGATCCTCTCCGTATGTTATGGTTGTTTTCCAATTTGGTTTCCAACCTTCCCTTTAGCTTAACCAAGGCTATTGCTGACTCACGTCGGGCCATAGGGGCATACTATGTTATGTTTGTTCGGTGTGCTTGGATCACTATATCCGAGACACCTTGTGTTAAGTTATCCGTTCATAACAGGTAACGAGTTATGTAACGAGCTTATCATGAGACTGGCAACATTCTCTAGGCTCACCAGTGTATTAACAATGTTTGGGGGTTCCTAAGAGAACCATTCCCGTTATGTTATGTGATGTTGTTGTAATGCAATTTCTATTGCGATGTTATTATGTGCACGTTGAAACGTGAAAGTGTTGTTATGTGTTGTTATGGGATGCATGTTATATGTTGTAAAATGTGGAGTATGTGGATCATGGATATGAATCCCAGTTTGTGATAAGAGGCGTTTAAGGATAACCCGAATAACGGGTAAGTGTCGTCTATTAAGGAAGTAGCTCCATTAGAGGAGAAACACTCTAGGGATAATGAATACCATGAGTGACTTATCAAATAAGGATGTATTATCCGTTTATTGAGCCCATTGAGGCGAAATGTTGTGTGTTGTGTGTTTACAGTTGCGTGCATGATTTAAATATAATCAACCGCATGCTAAGACGACAATTAGTTGTGCGTGGCCCGGTAGCATGTGGGCTGCGGGATTACCATACCAGCAAAGGTGCTGAGCCCCTTGGGGGCCACCCTTTCTCTTCTTTTTCCTATTTCAGGTACGAAGTGCTGGAAGCCGTTCGAGAGTAGGACGGGTAGTCGTTGTACATGGGTAATCACTTAAGTTGTATATATGCAGTAAGTGTAGTAAGACCGAAATTGTTATCGGCATCAGTTTGTGAATACTCGGTACAGTTGGGAGGTATGTTTGTTGTTAATGGAAAGGGATATTAATGTGAAGACGCTCGGGAATCTAGTCCATCTGACCGGTACAATGTTTATGTAATAGCCTTGTTGGCCACGTGGGTGGTTAACGGCGTGTAACACCAACGAGTTAAGTAATGTGAAGTAGTATGTTTTTCCGCTGCAGGATTGTTGATGTGTGTTTGTTGTTGGATGGGGTGTTACACTGCCCCTCTACTTAACACCCCCGAATTTCTCTCCCCACTTCCTGACTCACTCACGTTCTCCTTTAACTCAATCTTATGCACATGTAACAAACTCCTCCACACTTCCTCTGTGTTCTCCCACATGCCCTAACAACCCAGTCGGTCCACCCTCCCTCTCTTCCTCACTTCTGGTCAACACTTCAACAAACACAACCAACACTTCTCCCACCTCTACTTCCTCCTATCGGCTCATCAGACATCACCTCTAGTCGAGCCACAAGCCACGTCACCTACTACACCCACAAATCCATTATACCTCTTTTCACGGTCAACAACTCCTCAACCCACCACCGACCCTTCACCAAATCCAACCCACTCCCCCACCACCTCTACCTCTCATCCCAATTCCCCTAGACACTCTACCCATGATCATTCGATCCAAGTCCGGCATCACCAAACCAAAACATATTTTCAACATAAATGCCATAACTCCCCTTCTTCCCTCAAACTACAAAACTGCTTTTCAGCATCCCCATTGGTACAATTCTTTGAAAGAAGAGTACGATGCCCTGATTAAGAGTTGGACATGGGATCTAGTTTTGTGTTCCCCAAATTCTAACGTTGTTTTTGGCAAGTTGTTATTTCATCACAAATATGACGCAGATGGAAAAACTTACACGTTACAAATCCCGCTGGGTTGTGCGTGATTTCGTCACATTGGTACTATTCACCCACAATTTTCACACCCTGTCTACAAACTCTGGAAAGCTCTATATGGCCTCAAACAAGCACCGTGTGCTTGGTACCACCAATTTACAACCTCTATCACTCGATTGGGATCTAAGGGCTGTCGATCTGGCCCATCCTTGTTCGTCTTGCACCGAGGTAACCACCAGGTTCATTGAATAGTTTATGTTGACGACATCATTCTCACTACCTCCACCATCCTTCCTCCACAAAATCATCTCCACTCTTAGCATTGAATTCTCCATGACTGATCTAGATCCACTTCACTACTTTCTTGACATCTCAGTTACTCCACACAACTCCAACCTTCACCTCATTCAAACCGCATATGTCAAGGATGTTCTCCTACGATTCGGTATGGAGTTCTGCAACCCCTGCAAGACGCCCGTAGACACGTATGCCAAACTCAGTGCAAACGCCGACCCCAAAATCATGAACCCCACCGCCTTTCGTTCCTTATCCAGTGCACTCAAATGCCTTACCTTCACTCATCAAGACATCAGTTATGCAGTTCAGCAATGTTATCCTTACATGCACGACCCATGCGAAGCTCACTTCAATGTCCTCAAACGCTTCCTCCGCTACATCAAAGACACACTCACTCTCTACCTCAGCATTGTTCCCACCGACTCCGATCAACTCACCGTCTACTCAGACGCAGATTGGAGTGGCTGTCCTAACACTCGTCGTTCCACATCTGAGTATTGTATGTTTCTCGGCTCCTACCTCTTCTCCTGTTTGTCTAAACGCCAGTCAACAGGGTCACGCTCCAACATTGAAGCTAAGCATCGAGCGGTTGCGAATTCCATTGCCAAATCATGTTGGATCTGCAACCTCCTACAAGAACTTCACATTTCATCCAAGGAAGTGACCATTGACTTTTACGATAATGTCAACTCCGTCTACATGTCCTTCAACCCGGTACAACAGCAGTGGACCGAACACATTGAAATTGACATTCACTTCATCCGGGAAAAGGTTATCCTGGGACATGCACGAGTGTTTCACGTTCCTACTACACATCAGTTTGCGGATATTATGACAAAAATGTTACCATCACCATTGTTCTTAGATTTTAGAACAGTCTCTGCCTCCGGAATCCTCTGGTATCGGCTGCTGGGGCTGTTAGAATAATTACTTTTATGTATTTATTTACTTATCTTATTTATCACTAGCACTCCTCTTGTACACATATATACTCTCTAATATGGAGGTAACCTCTCAAGGCTTTTTAACTAATCACTCTCACATATTTGAGTCCGATGAGAAATCTAAAGGCTTTCTCAAAGGCGGTGAGATAAGTCAAGCCATCGCTTTCATCTCCCATATCAAGGTCAGACGCAATGATATCCGTATTATGTATACATCAATAACAAAGTATCTGATTTGACTTTTAGCCAAAAAGGAAAATTGGACAAAAGTGTGACATAAGTCTGAGAAAGAGACATGGCATATGCTCCAATCAGAATTAATATGTGCATAAAAGCATGACTTTAATCTAGAAAGAGGATAAAACCCTGTACATCAATCAAGGGCCTCTAAAATCATAATGGAAGCAAAGTTTAATAAGTTAGCAGGCCTAGTAACCCCTGTATAAATAAATGAAAGCTAACCGTGTTAGGTTTACCACTTGAAGAGAGAGAATCCGATTAGTGTAAAAGAGAGAAAAGAAGAAGTGCAACTCTGAAGTGTAAGCCAATTTAAAAGAGAGTTCAAGTTTGCAACACCAAAGCTTCAATGAATAACTTCCTACACCATTGTCTGAGTTGTGACAGAAGTCCAAAATTCTAGAGCATCTCTTCTAGATCATCTAAGTTAGGGAAAATTTTCCTTAGATTGTATTAGGTATTCTCTGCATCCAAAAGTAGGAGTTCCTCTAATTCTATGAATTGTTCTAGAATACTATTTTCTTGATTTGTGTTTGTGTCCAAGTGTGGTGTGGGATGTCCTAGTGTGATACATAAAGGTTGTGATAGTGTGTGTCACTGTGGTTGTCTGAATTAGACAGAGTTCGATTCCGATATTTGTACTAGGTGTAGTATAGGATGAACTCCTATTTGTAAGAGCCTACAGTGTAAGTGGAGGATCATGCACAAGGTGTTGTGTGGCAAGCATTGCAATATTATATATCATAAGTAAAATATCCATTCAACCTTATCTAAGTCTATTACCCTGTAGCATTCGCATTATCTGTATGAGTCACACCAATTTTTTTAAAAAGGTCCATCTCTAGCCTATTCCCCCCCCCCCCCCTTAGTCTAGTGCATTAAGTATTTTAGCTTCATTGAACGATCAAGATGCTTTGACTACTCATGGTGGTATGATTGAGGAGGAAAGACAAAGGTGATATGATCAAGATGAAGTGTTGTGATTGTCAAGAGAGAGGACATTATAATAGTCATTTTCCATTAATGCAAGAGAGTCTCAAAAAAGTTGGTGTAAGATGTGTGGATGTTGGGGATGTATTGGTTGTTGGAATAACTAGTAAATATGTTCACGGATAGATTTCGGATTAGGTTATGTTAATCATATATGATGTGATCACTTCATAATTTTATGAGAGAGTTGTGCAAGTGACAAACATTGAGCCTTGTGTAGTGGATAGGATGTATCAAGTCGGAGATGTATGATGACTAATATAAGGTTAGTTTTAGTTGATGGAAGTTGAACAATGTTATGACTTGTATTAGTTGGTGTCTTTTAACATTATAACTATCAGAATGTTTTATGAGTATTTTAGATGGATTTTGGTATGAATGATGTATTTGTGAAAGGTTATAACTCAAGGATGCGAGAATAGATAATTTAGAATTTGTTGATAGGGGTATGTTTGATTGAGAGTCGGTAAAATCTAACTAGCGGGACATAGTTGTCTGACCAGAGGACGAGCTTATCCTGATGAGTGTCCGTTGTCAGAAGAATGTAGAATCATCCTAGAGTGGGAGTCCCACCTATGGACGCCCTTATTTGACAAGTAAGCAATGAGAAGGCAATTTGTTTGGTTTTTTTGCATCTTTAGAAGAGTTTTTATTTAGGATACTTAATTTTTTGTTAATGAGATGTTACCATCATTGATGTGTAACTTGTAATGTTTTATTAGGGGTGATAACAAGGTTATTTATTGGGTAATGAGAAAGCTAGTAATTGCCTATATGAGATCGGTAATCCATAGAGTCAAAGGTGTGCATCTTCAAGACACCAAAAAGAAACATATAGAAGAATATATTGGGTTGGGTATTTATCTCAACTAATATTGTAATGCTTAGAAACTTAGCGAAATCATTTTTGTCTAATGGACGTAGATAATTTATAGCAAAAAAATAATCTCGTGTGTCTCTTTTTCATGTGAATTTAGTGTCTCATAAAAGCATCAAAAAACCTAATAATAAATTTGATAGGGGAATACATAAAGTTAACAAATTAAATTAAAGACTTGGTTAGCATAAAAGTAAACTAGGAAAATCGGTCACCCGTTCATGTTCAGGTTAGATCATTTAATGTCAAATTTAGTTATTTCTCGGTTTGAGCCATTCAAGTTCAACAAATATAAGGTTTTTGTCACAAAAGTTTTAGGTAGATTTGGATCTCGATTATTTTAGACTCAATCAAATTAGGGTTAGGCCAATAATTTGTTGATTTTAGGATTGAGGTGACCAGATTTAATCAACCATTCCATACTTTTTGTAGACCTTTCTAATTCTTATTTATTTCTAAATAGTTATCAACTTCAAAAATCACTAAAAATTATCTAAACTAGGTAATGTGTCATATACAAATATCTACAATAACAAACTTATCATTGCTTGTCTAAGTTTCCTATTAACTAGATCTTTCTAAGTAAACTATCATCTTCGCATATCAGTTACAACCATCTGCTAGTTTCCCGATTAAGACCTTTTTTAGGTGCTCATTTAAGAGCTAAAATAATATTAGCTTTCAGATGAAGTATTCATTTCTGCTACTACGGTTCTAATTACAAATATATATTTTTAAAATCAAAGGCACTTTCATTAGATAGATCAAACATACATGGTGGGCAAGATTACATCCAATCCAATACACTACAAGATGCCAACTTCCAACATAGTCCCATTGCTTTTCGCAAGGTGTTCTCATGGAACACTGCCATAACAATATTTATGGACAAAACCAGCCAGAATATCCTGCTCTAACTAAGCAGCCCGACAAAATAAGTGGATCTTCCCAAACAACCCACCAAGCAACACAAACAAAGTTTTGAAAAGCTCATCTAACCTGTAGTCAAATATCATAACTAACAAGAGAATCAAACATAAACAAGGAAGAAACTACTAATAAGGTACCAACATTTAAACAACCGAAGGTAAACACGTAACACACTGTCCTTTGAAGGGGGGAAATACAATCACATGGGAAGAACCAGCACCTATGCAACCGAGTAAGAAACCAATCATTCCTTTTCGCGGCCCCATAGTGAGACCGGTGCCACGTTGTGGACATGTTCATTAGCTTTGGAGCATTCACATTCACCCACTCCCTCAAACCAATCACCCATAGAAACGAAGTTGTTGTATGTTACGATTCGAGGTGTAACTCCCTCCAAAGAGGCCAACTCTATTAACCACAAAATGACTGGATGATTATAACAACCTAAGCTACTCCTTAAGTACTAACAGTCTGACTAAGCAATTACTAAACAGCCCCTTAATAGAGGTCCTAACATTGTAGATCTTAGTCTTCTTGCCTTTTTGGCTCGCCTCCCCAACGTTCAGGTCTCAGACCTCTTCACGCGTAGCCTACCCCAGAAGATTGTTGAAGTCTCGCTTCCTACTGGCTCATAAAAAGATAAGAGAGGAATAGTTGCTAGTGGGGCACAGCAGAGTTCCCTTAGTCGATTGGGTAAAATTGTTTAATACTGAGCCACATCCTGAACGGGGCACGGACTTCGTACGGCATAGACATCAGAGAGAGACTTTGTTAAGTGAAGGAATAGGCTGCATTTGGCATAAATAAAGGGCATGCTATCATAAATAATTGTGAGTTCAAATCCATAGCGCTAACAGACGGAGGAAGAGAGAGCCATACCGGCATCTGAATGTCGAGGAGGACCTTCAAGCACATGCAATTGTGACCAAGAGTTGTAGTATCCTCCATCACCCTTGTGAAACGGCCAACCTTTGGTGCCACCTTCTCTGCAAAATCCATGGTGTTATAGGCTTTTGAGATGTCAAAATCATGATCCAACATGGAGCCCATTTGAAACTGTGGTTCTCGATTGGTCTGCCTAGTTCAAGGCCTTGGACAGTGAAGAGGACTCGGTTGATTGTTCATGGACCTCTAACAAGTATTGCCTCTGTGGGGCTATTTTCCTCAAACTCGATAATGAATAAGTTATACTTTACAAAATCTAAAACCGCCAAAACCACTCCAGTAGTGTTTATAGATGGATGCGTAAAACAGGGGCAGATATTGGGTTATGTGAGAATAGTTTTCCTAGGAGGCATCTCACCGCAAATTTCTAAGACCCGCATCTTGTGGAGAGTATGGGTGTAGTCGTAGATGGGGAAGTTTGGCTTGAGATGTAGGAAGGCAGAAATGTAGGGAGTCAAGTAAAAAATGTGGGAAAGAAAGACGGGAATGCGGGACTTGGCTTGAGGTGACGCTCAAGATATAGGAGGTCACTCTCCTCTCATTATGCCCAACCTACAGAGTGTGAATGTGGAAGGCGAAAGAGGTGAGAGTTGAGTGGCCATACTTCATATAGAAAGCATGCATGGTCAGACGTAGATGAGTAGGCCATAAATGTTCTTTGAGAGGCGGCAACTTGCGAGAGTCGAAGAGGGTCATGGAGGAAATCGAGAAGGATTTGAATTCGCAATGTGTCACAGAGAGGAGAGTTGGTATGGGTTAATCTCATTCCGGTGCAAAGAAAATGATTTACATGCCTGTTTGTGCCTTGGAAAATATTGGGAGTAAAATAGAATTACAATATAATAAGAGATAAGATATTTAGAATATCTTAACAAACCTTGTAATCTTTATTTATCTTTATTTTCCCTTATCTTTAGGGTTAGTTACAAACTGTTAGGGAATTATTCTCTTTATATTCACTTGTGTAATCAAAGTCTTTACACGTTGAATAAACAACAAAGCTTTCTCTTTTACAAAGTTCACTCTTCTATCAATTCTAACAGAAAATGAGGTGAGCGAAACGGCACTCTGACTCTCTGAGCATGAGAAACTCCCGCCACACCACAGGGAGAGAGGAAGTCAAAATGGGGACCGTGCCCATGTGTGACTAATTTGGGCATGTGTTCAAGTATTTTTCAGCCATTTGATTACAGTTTTTATTATTAAGAATTAATCCACACCGTGAATACTTTTGCCTTTTTATTAATTTATTTTGTAAAAAGAAAAATCAACCAGATAATTATACAAAGGGTATTATGGACTTTTGTAATTGAAATTTTAATAACTGTTTTTAACCGATAATACTTTTACAATTATAACAAATTTTTTTCACTAATAACTTCCCCTCATTATACGGAAGTTTCTTCTCACCCAATTTTTTTCACTAATAACTTCCCCCCATTATACGGAAGTATCTTCTCACTCAATTTTTTCACTAATAACAATTTTTTTCAATAATAACTACCCCTTATTATATGGATTTTTTTTTTCTCTAAAATATGAGTGTAGATTTGCTTGGTAGAGGTACAGATTATTAATTTATCATTTAAGTAAAAGTGTAGATTTTTAAGTAAAATGATAGATTTCTTAAAATGTAGGTGTAGATTTGTTGATAAAACTGTAGATTTTGTATTTAGACAATACATTTTTTAAATGAAAGAGTGGAATTTAATATAGTATAAATAAACATTTGTGATCTTATTATATTGATTTTAAAGAATTCATGTCAAATATTTTATATTTGCTTATTTTTAAGCAATTTGTTTAAAATGTGGATCTTTCTTTTTAGTTTCCTCAAATGCAAGTGTAGAATTGTTTGGTAGAAGTGTAGATTTGTTTGGTAGAAGTGTAGATTGTTGGTTGAAGTGTAGATTTGTTTGGTTGAAGTGTAGATTGTTTGATAGAAGTGTAGATTTGTTTGATAGAAGTGTAGATTTTTATTAATTTCTCATTTAAATAAAAGTTGTAGATATTTAAGTAAAATGAATAAAAGTGTAGATATTTAAGTAAATGATAGATTTTTAAATGTACGCGTAGATTTGTTTAATAACAATGTAGATTTTATATTTAGACAATACAATTTTCATGTCAAAATATTTTATAATAACAATTTGTTTAATATGTGGATCTTTTGTTTTTTTTTCCTAAATACAAGTATAGATTTGTCGGATCATTTTATTTTTTACTTATTAATTTTATAAGAATATTTTTTTAAATCAAACAACATTCTATTAGCATTGTATAATACAAACATTAATATTAATTATTATTACTACTATTTTCAATAATACACAAATAATTTTAACTTAATATCTTATAGATGATTAAAGTTTATTATATTTTTAAAATAAAAATAAAAAAATTTATTCATATATATTATTAATATTATTTTTTATTATTTTTCACTAGATTAAAATATTATAATGAATAGATTGGTGCATACTATATTTTCAAATATATTTTAATATGACTTTTATATCACTAAAATATAAATATTAAATATTAATTTACCTAAAATAAATATATATATTTAAAATACGAAAAACATAATCAATATAGATTTCATTTTGTAGAGAACGAGATTTTAAGAATTTTGATATATTGGTTTATTTATATATTTAGTAGTTTTTTAAATATTAAGATTTTAAAAATATAAGATTTAACTATTTATATTTGACATATTATAATTAGAGGAAAAAACATGGTGGGTCCCATTTTTGGGTTCTTAAAAAGTTCTTCCACAAGAACTCATAATTAGAGTTCTTAACTCTCTCTCATCCACATCATATTTTTTAATTTATTTTTTTACTTAAGAACCCATAAGAACCATTGATAATCATAGTCTAACAATTCATGGATGAGTAATGAGTTTTATTTTGTTTTCTAGAGTGAATTAGTAAATAGTTTAAATTAGTAAATTATATTTACCTTTATACTTTTTCGTGGTCTATATTATGGAAGTTGGTAACAATCCATAAGTTATGAGTTTATTGAATATATGAGGAAAAATATGATAATTATTAGTGAACTTTATTGGTATATATTATGTATGAAACAAAAAACTAATTAAAAGTAAAAAAGTCATAATATTAATATATATACATAAATTAAATATTCAAACTTTATACTATACTTTTATAAAATGAAATATTTTCATTAGTATATAGTATTGATTAAAAAATCTTAAAAAGTACTATTCAACAAAGTGTTTTTTTTTATCAAAAGCAAGTATACAAATGAATAGATAATTTTATTTTTCTAACTTAATTAATATTTATTCATTTAGGTAAAATGATTTAAAATTATAGTATCTTAAAAAGTAACTTTTTATTAGTCAACTGATAAGAAATGGGAATTACTTACACTACAATTGGATCCGTTTGTGGAGTTTAGCTTTTAAAATGGGGTTATGTATCTATTTCATTGTCGATCCCATCATTTCTCCTCTACTTTATTAAAATGTTACATCCAAGGCTAATTTAATAGCTGCCACTAATATTAGTGTCGTCGCTTCTATTTTATTCTCATAATACACGACCCCAATTTATTGAGACGGCTCTGATTCTCATTGTATCATATATTCTCATAAGTCCCTAGCTTCGGGTCACAATTGATCAGGTTTGTCAATAGTAACGCCGCATCACGAGTTCATATTACTTTCAAATTTAGCCCAATCTCATTTGAATTTGTTACATTAGCCTTTCTCAAGTTGTTACCAGAAGCATGTTATCTAGTCGAGTCAGATTTTACCAAAATCTACATAAAACCACAAACAGTAATATCAAATTTCTCAAAAGATCTAGAATGAAAATGCAGAAAACATGAGTTATGTCTGAAGAGTGCCTTGCTGTCCCATACACCGGCAAAGGATAATTGAGAATCTACATATGCACTATCAAAACAGAGTTGACAATTACTCATGGATGAGTTGTCACGTATAAGTATCCAAAATGGCTTTTTATACACGGAAATCTGGCCCATTTTGTAAAACAAACATCGCCCCCAACATAGATTTGGTCATAGACATAAGTCAGTGCATTTCATAGCCCAAGAACCCACAGAAAAAACACAACTAGCACACCTGACCCAGACAAATAGCTCACAGCAGCATAGAAACAGGTTTTGTTTGAAATCACAATTTGAGCCACTCTAAGCAGGGGCATAGACCCCAGCAAAACCTGGCAGGGTAATAATCCTTGAGATAAACTTCCTTGCTGAGCCCAACAATGTAGAAGCTGAAGGATGACCTCCCACGGTGGTGAGTCATGGTGACCCGTGTGACAGGCACGACATATATGGAGTGCCTCTCGCAGATCACCCGTGTGGCTGGTGCAATATGGGGACGTTCAGCTATGACTTCTGAGGAGAAGTTGTTTAGGAAATAGGAGTCGGCAAAGAAGGCCGGAGTGCACTGGTAAGCCTGGGTGTTGCAGAGCTGCACCCCTCTTGCTCTGTGGAAGATCTCGTCAGGGACGGAGGATGCCCCTGTTGTTGCTCTAACTCGACGGACTGAGAGTGTCTTCCTGATAAAGGGAGGAAGATTAATGTCATGCTTAGTTTTTTGTTATTTGATTCGCGATTTATTTCTGCGAAAGAAGAAAAACAACATACCATTTAACAATTGCAATGCTACGAGAGAGAAGAGACCCGCTCCCTTGACAAACTTCACATTTGATAAGCCCACGGGATCCACAAGTTGCACAAGGCATCTTTCCTTGGCCATTGCATTTCACACATCTGCACCATCCAATCAATTATATAACACATCTGCACCATCCAACCAATTATATATGAAGCTCTAAGTACTTATAAAATCTGAAACATTTCAGATTGCATACAAAAGATCAAAATGACTTTTTGCTTTGTTCTTGACGGAGGGGGAGAGAGTGTAGATCTTACATTGTGTCAGATCCATCTCTATGAGCAATCAGACCTCGACCATGGCAAGAAGGACAAGTGCTCATCTGGTTCTCCTTGTAAAATCCAGGCTCTTTATCCTTATTGCAAGTTTGGCACACAACATCTCCTCTTCCGTCACATCCTGTTAATCAAAACAACCAGGTTAAGGACTACACACGAATGAAAATCAGAGCAGTAACACCCTTACTTAGTAATAAAAGCCTTCACCTGAGCACTTCTCAATGACTTCCGAATGAGGAATTTTCACCCTTGTTTCCTTCTCAGGAACAAACAAAACAGGAAAATGATCCCTGAGATCCATTTCCCAAACCCCCAGCTCTGGCCCACTCTCTCTGCCATCAATACTACCACCAACATATGGGACTCGTTCCTTAATCACTTCTCTCTCCTCTGTGAAAGTTTCCAAGGAGCCAACATAGACATTGCAGTCTTCGACAGAGTTAATCCTATATGTACGAGCAGGACGACTTCCCCAGCAACAACGATGACCCACATGATCAATAAGCAGCTCTCGGATTTCCACCTCATCAAATACTTGCCTGTGAAGATCATTTTGAAGATACTTGCCAATAGATGCTATGAAACTAATACCGCTACGTCAATCTTAAGAAACATGAATCAGATAAAATTAAAGTATTACTGCTTCCACTGCAGGGGAGCTGAATGATGTTCAAGGGTTTCCTGTTTATATGAATGTAATGGAATGTTAAAGAGGCAACATAGATGTGTTTTTTATAAGTGGCTGACTATTGTGTTAATGGGAAATCAGAATTTCCTTCCCCTACCTGAACATCTAGTATACTATTCCTCATTAGAAAAACACAGGAAGGAAATCAATATTTAGCTCTTACAAATGGACGAACCAACAGCAGTTACAACATTTAACTACTTTCATCTGTAAATACAGATAGAAAGTTGATCTAATAAAAACCTAATGCAGAGCGACAGAAATTGAACACAAGGATATCAAGATAACTAAAGAAACAAACACTGGAAGGTTACCTCTGGAACTGATTTGCTTGATCACCATATCCTCCTCCATACGCTCCTTGATGTACAAGAGCTTGTTCTGTAAATCAAAGATACAAATTCTAAGCAAGATGGAAACGGTCGTAAATATATTCTTGCATCAGTAAGCTGGAAGACAACCAATTCCTTCTTTCTCAAAAGGGATTACTTTCTAACCCACCACAGTATGTTGGTTGTTATGTTGATTACAATTTTTAATTCGAATTAGTATCAGCAACGATATATTCAAATTGCTGAGATAATATCTGCTGTTGAAATTATCCAGACAGGTACAAGGGATAATCTACCCGCACCTCTCGAGTTAGGTCCTATGGCATCATAATCTTTGAGAGTACCTTCGAACTCTGAAGAGAGTTTCCAAAGGTTGTTAGTAGTATTTAAATTATAGTTCATAGTGGGATTACACCCAGTTGAGGACAGACGATGTTCCCTTAATATAGATGTGAGAAGAAAACTATCTGTCCGGTGAATGTCTTTCGTATGATCTATATGATTAACCAACTAGAACTACATACGTGGAACTCAGTTCACAGTCTACATTTTCCTTCTCCCAACCAATTTATGTAAGCAGGCAGACAGATTAGTTAACTTTAAACACCGGAATAACATTGCAATCTAATTTTCTTATAAAGCTTTAATTACCCTCAAGATGGTGAGTATAGCTGGTTACTACTCTCAAAGTCGCAGCTAAAGTTTTGAAAATATCTTTTGTATTAAAGTAATTTTTAAAATGATCACAAAATTGTTTTTGAAATTGTTGATCACTTCATCCTCTACTATAAATTAATTCACCAAGGTTAAAATAGTCAAATATTTGCCAAGTTTTATACTAATTTATCTATTACCCCTAACTATTTCATACTGTATTTTTAAGTGAAGAGAGTAACTTATAACTATTTAAGCTTTGTAAGTATATTATATATACGTTCATATGAACTTTGATAACTAGCACCTCACTTTCACTATGTTTGATCTTTCAGTCAATTTCAGGTCAAAATTAACCTTCTTTTTTTAGTACGCATATTCAAAAATATTACTAACATATAAGTTTATATTGTGTAAATTACAAAAAGATGATTGCCATGAAACTTTGGTATAAAAAAATATACAAAGTTGTAATACAAAAACTAGAAGATTAAAACATTGTTGAAAGGGAGAAGAAATAGCTTTTATCACTCCTAATATCTCTTATAAATACTGAAAGTAATTTATGAATCTTTTTCTCATCCACATTAGAATATAATAAGGAAAAAAGAAAAAAAAATAGGAGACAAAGATCGGATGATTTATAAAAGGAATATTTTACAAGTTTTAATTATTTCACTTTTACGAACTTATCTATGTATTACTTGATGTGCATCACTAATAACTAATTTGTATACTTTCTAACTTTGTATAAAGTTATTCTTATTTACCCTCGTTTCTACTGTTTTTATGGAGAAAATTGAGGATTCTTTCATGATGCATCCTACATGGTTGGTAATAGTCAACATAAGCCATGCTAATTTTTCCAAAACCCTTTTTGCTACGCCAAGGGGAATACTAAAAGCAACAGCTTATCTATAAAACAACTAGAATTATCGATGGTAAGTACAAAATAATTACTGGCAAAAGGAAAAAAAAATTGCACATTAGGCAAGAATTACCATTGGGATTGGACTCGGGTGAACTGACAATGGAGCGTGGAGCGAAGGCGGGTAGCGATCAGAATGCGTAGCGGCCGATCGAATTTCGTCAACACTGACTTCACTCCCAGTCATCCCAGTCGCCGACGCCGTGGGAATTGCCGAACCCCTCCTCATGTACTGGTAAGAGGTCCATTTCCCACTCTCACTTTTCTCTTTATCTACAAATAAAATCGACCATGAATTGGTTTAAGACAATTCTTACCGAAGCAAGCAGGAGAGTCTGGAAAGTAGACGAGATCAAGAAACTGAGACAGGTGATTGACTCACCTAACAGCAGTGGCTCCGCTACTCCGTGCTGCTGCTCCATCTCTGTTTGCGTGAGGTAGAGAAATTGGAGCGGAAGGGTTTAAAGAGGAATGATACAATTCGACTGGACGTACAATGTGAAAGAAAAATTATTATATGGGGAAAATTTGATGAAATTATTTTTCTTAGCAAAGAAAGAAGGCAGAAGAAAATTGGGATTTTGGAACATAGTCACCGGGATGACCAGAACTGGCAGATGGGTCCACCGCCAGGCCATGATGGTGGTGGTAGTAGTTGGTTAACCGCGTTTGCATTTTTTATTTCATTTAAATAACTTTCATGATATGTTCAAGCGAATTTTACAGATACCCGAGTTTCATTTTCATTAAGAGATACTCGAGGTTTCATTTTTTTACGATATACCCATGAGGTTTCATTTTCATTACGATATACCTCTTAGATTTCAAATTTATTACGATATGCCCCTCATTCAGATCTAATATATTATTTTTCATATTCTCATTTTACCCTCACACCATATGGCCCGCAACATGGATTTATGGTCAAATTTTTTAAAAATTTAAAATATGAACAAAATGCATAGAAAAATTAAAGATCAATTAAAATTTTAATTCAATTTTAAAAATATAAATAAAAATATAAAAATAAATTTAAAAAATTAGCATTAAAATAAATAGAAATGATCAAACAACAAAAAAATAATCTATTTAAAAAAATTATATTGTTACATAATTTAAAAAATATTATAGCAATTATATTTAAAGAACAAAAGAATGATTTTTATACTTTATTTTTCTAATTTAAAATAATGATTTTTTCTATGTACTATATGAAATTGTTGCTTTTAATATTCTTCATATTATTGTTATACTTTTTACAATTTTAATACATATCTCGGTAACTCCTTAACATGTTATGTTTATTTTTCAAAATAATTTAATTTTTATTTTTTAGTCATTTCTATCCATTAATTTTTTGTTTATTGTTTATTTAATTATATTCATTTTTTAATATTAATTTCAAATTTATAAGGACTTTAAGTTATATGAACATTTTATTTAAGTTTCAAATTCAAACAAACTTTGACCATATATCCGTGAGGTTATTGCGGGGCATATGATTTTAAGCCACCGCTATAATAGTTTTTAAATTAAATTATTTAACAATAGAAGTCTTTTAAATAGATTATTTTTTGTTGGTTAGTCATTTCTATTTATTTTAAACCTTGTATGATTCTAATTTTTTTTAATTTGTTTTATACTTTTATTTATGTTTTTTAAATTGAAATAAAATTTTAATTGATCTTTAATTTTTATGTGCATTTTTTCTATTTTAAATTTTTTAAAAATTTGACCATAAACCTATGTTATGGGGCATATGGTGCGAGGGTAGAATGAGGATATGACAAATATAATATATCCGAATCTAAACTGAGGGGCATCTCATAATAAAATTGAAACCTCAAGGGTATATCGTAATGAAAATGAAACCTCAGGGGTATATCGTAAAAAAAATGAAACTTCAGGGTATCTCGTAATGAAAATGAAACCTCAGGGGTATCTCGTAAAATTCGCTCAAACCTGAGGAGTATACGTGAAATTTCCCTTAGTTTTTTTAGAATAAAAAGATTTTAGTGCAAGAAACTACTCGGCCCAAGTTTCAAAATGGATCCAGTCGCCGTAAGTAGTAGCAGCAGCTCACTTCCAGCCCAATATAAGGCCCAATGCCAGAGCCCTCCTCTATTTTCTACTTTAGACAAACCTCGTTAGTGTTAGGGTTATTCGGCTTCTCCACATTTCAACCCCCGTTGCCTCTCTGCCGCCGAGTTGTTGTACCCCGGAGCCGCAAAGATGGTGAAAGGCCGCCAAGGAGAGCGCGTGAGGTTTTTCTCGTCGCCATAGTTTGATCTGTCCATATTAACCTCAATGATTCTACTTATACGTGATTTAAAATTTATCCTGCTGCAACTGCATTTTTTTCTTTTTCCAATATATTTTATTTTTGTGTTGAAGGCTGTACGTCAGAGGATCAATCCTGGGGTACAAGAGGTCGAAATCAAACCAGTACCCTAACACTTCCTTAGTCCAGATCGAGGGAGTAAACACAAAGGAAGAAGTGGCTTGGTACCTTGGGAAGAGATTGGCTTACATCTACAAGGCCAAGACGAAGAAGAGTGGCTCCCATTTTAGATGTATCTGGGGTAAGGTTTGTAGACCACATGGAAACACCGGAATTGTCCGAGCTAAGTTCACGTCCAATTTGCCTCCGAAGTCCATGGTAAGTGAACGAAAAAGCCCGTTTGTCTCGTTTGTGATTGTTTGGGGAAACACTTGAGAAGGTATTCATCACAGGTTTCGTTGTAATGAGAATTTATTTTGTCTCATTGTTCAGGGCGAGAAGATTAGGGTGTTCATGTACCCTAGCAATATCTAAGGTACTTTCTTTTTGCTCGTTGTTTCTCTGACTATTTAAAAAGGAATTGTGCTTGGAATGGTATTTTGCGGTGAATGATTTTTTTAGAATTCGTGGCTTATTGCCCAAATTCTGCTTTAGGGATACGGATACCAACTCGAATGTCAGCGATGGAATATTTATTCTATTTTTGTTATCAAAACTTTGGTGCTTTATTTGTAAGTTCAGGGTTTTGCCTCCTTGCTGAGATTATTGACTGTAACTTTTGTTTGAAAGTAAGTCATTATAGCTTTTTGAACCACATGACTAGATGATGTACGGGAAACTCTCGGAGCTAGTTTATTAGAGTAGAAGCTGTGGGAATTATTACTCACAGTTCTAAATATTGCATTTTGCTTTACAGTTTCAAAATGACACATTTACTCCATGTCAAGCAGTTGCCCAGTTAGATTGAGACTTTAGATTCATTCATGCTTAATTGTTATTGCAAGTGGTAGTGTTCCCTGCTAATATTTGAGTTGAGAAAGAACCTGATCACCCACGGGCATGGAAACATCATCAACTTAAAATAAAACTTCCCATGTTAGAATTAGATTGAGACTTTAGATTCATTCATGCTTAATTGTTATTGCAAGTGGTAGTGTTCCCTGCTAATATTTGAGTTGAGAAAGAACCTGATCACCCACGGGCATGGAAACATCATCAACTTAAAATAAAACTTCCCATGTTAGAATTCGATTCCTTTATGTCAATTAAGTCACTGTTCCCAGGATTTGTATTTTGGGGGTTAATACAGCATGTTGGCATTTGCTTAAAGTTCTTAGTGATAATTATTGTTGATAATTGCTGTTGCTGCTGAGTTTATCTTTCACTTGATCTGACTAAACCCTATTGATACCTCTTTCTAATACATGTTACACCTACTTTTAAAAGGATACGTGCCTTTCATCTTATTTCTAGAATCTGTCCTGTCTAGTAACAAAACACTAAATCTAACCTTCCATTTTGTTGTCATTTTGCAGTGAGGAGGTGGCCCATGTAGATCTTTCATTTGGGAAGCTTCATAAAAGAGAACGAGGAAAATTTGCTTATGTTAGATGATTTTCTATTATACATTCTGTTGCAAGAACTTTATCTGCTACTGCTTAGAAGACGAATTGAACCAATTTTGACTAATACTGAGTTGTTTCTCTAGTTCTGTGTGCATGTGTTGTTTTTTTCTTTTTGTATGCATTGCATTGCCTGTCTCTCCATTGTGCGTCTTTGATTTGAGATGGCCCTTTTTTAGTTGGGTCTGATATAGTCGTGGTGAAATGCTGCTCAACATAAGAATAAGCATTTTATTTCTACATAGGATAATGATAATGTTGGTTCTTTGAATTACTAGTTACACAGCAGTGGCGACCGGTAGGTGTATTATTCCATCGTTGGAACTCTCGTACAGCTGGTCGTTCTAGTTGAGAGTGTGGTTTAATACTCGACAAAGTTCGAAAGTGATGAGGATATGGCTCATTCAGAATATTATTGAAGTCGATATGGATGCGAGTTCTATACCTATAGCAGGCTGTGGCTCGTATGAAGATATATGTTTAGTCAGATGTCTACTAGAGTAGATTACCCAAACTTATTTTATTCGTAGAAATTGAAAAGAATAACGGATCATATCACAACTCACGGACGTAAAAACAGTGAAACGAGCATGATCTAGTTGTATATGTAACTGTTAACAATAAAAAAAATTGCAGTGTTGATGGCTTAGCTAAAGCAAGTATAATTCAGAAGTAGGCATCAAGTGCAATTGGTGAAAGGTAAGCTGCCTAGCCACTTACAATCTAAAAAAAAAGCTGCCCAGCCACTTTAGCCTTTCTGACTTTGTTGGCATGATGGCCTCAGCCAAGTTGATAAAGGTGTTCTCTTGATAAGATTAGAATTGGTCAAGGAAGAGGAATAGTTTGGAATGAGTGGAGCAATTGATACCTAGAAATAACATATTTCCTTGTAGACAGTGACGGAGCTTAGGCTTGAGTTAGGTGGGCTTGGCCCCTATATACAATATATTATGTAATATGACCCCTCTAATTTTAATATGGCCCCCTCAAGTTTTGAAAGCTGGCTCCATCCTTGAGACCCCGGAGGACGAAGGTCCGAGGGATGGGCATCTGTTGAAGGCCACGATGTGTTGGTTAGGGCCGAGTTGAGTGACGTCAGTTTGTGACTCGAGCGAGGGCCGAGTTAACGGATGTTGTGGAGGGCATCCGTCCGGACCTGTTAAGGACCGGGCATGCCTTCGGGCATGCACACTGCCAGGATGGTTTGGTAGTGACTCCAATAGCTTGAGCACGTTGTGCTTAGAGCTGTCCTTAGGTTGCGAGTGCCAGTGTGACCACAGGCACGAAACAACTAGTGGTTGTCTTGGCCGAGCTGAGTAGCGTCAGCTTGTGACTCAGGCAAGGGCCGAGTTTGCGGATGTTGTGGAGGGCATCCGTCCGGTCCAGAGT
The DNA here is from genome assembly GCA_023374045.1 of Limonium bicolor. Classification (NCBI taxonomy): domain Eukaryota; kingdom Viridiplantae; phylum Streptophyta; class Magnoliopsida; order Caryophyllales; family Plumbaginaceae; genus Limonium; species Limonium bicolor. The sequence goes on from CM041780.1 coordinate 21,717,625, forward strand.
CAAACTCAATAGTTAGATTACTCACCAGGGGAGGGGTTGTGTAAATGATCTTGAAATGATATGATAGAATAAGACTCCAAGAGAAAGGTATTATAAGAATGATTAACTTCATACGAAAGTCTGCGACTAGAATACTAGGTTGTTGACGAACACATGGGCGATGAGCTTAAAGTATAAGGGTGATGAATGCAACGATAACCCCAAAACTAAATAGGCATGTCATCATGATATGTTTGTGATAACCAGCGAAAGTGGCTTGAGTCTGGTGGAATAGTAGTTGCAAATGTTCCTCGGATGGGAACATAACTGAGTATCAAAACTATATGCGCATAAAAGTGAAGATATTTGACAACCCTCTTTTTAAAAAAATAAATAAAAAGAAAATTACTGACAGCCCCCTTGAGGTTTCTGGTAATTATAATTCCCCCCTTGAGGTACTCATAATTACTTTCAACCACCTTGAGGTTATCGGTTCCTTGACTCCGAACCCCAAAACGGTAACTCCGTTACGGAGCGTTAATTAATTGCTGATCTGTAATATTTTTTTTTAAAAAAAAATCCAACGTGGAAAAATTAACTACATAGTCATCAGGTATCAACTCACGACATCCCACCCCCAATTTCTAAAATCGTGAATGAACCCTAACTCCTGCTAACTCACCCTCGTTCTCACGCATCACCCTCTCTGCTAATTGTTTTCGAAATTTCACATTCTTCTCACCTTAATCTCATTCTAACCCACCGTTCGATAATGTCAAAGCTTCTCCTCTGAGACAGAACTAAAGCCAGATCGTGGACGCAAGCATTGCACAATCTTTTCGTTTCATCCTCGAGCTTCTTCCAGGTATGTGAATCCCTTGTTCTCCCGCTTCATCCGCTCTGAGGGATTGGTTTTGAACTATAACCAATAATTACTGTTCCATATGTCTGTGTTTCAGCTGCATCCTGATCTGATCATTGGAACTCTGTCTAATTCTGCACAAAACACCTCTTATATGAAGTTAAATAGGCTATGCAACATTATACAAAGACAGTTATTATACCGCGTCTTTTGTAAATGAAGACAGCTCTTGAATGGCCTTATCGTTTCAGAGATATATCAACGATGGCTGGGTCGCGTCAGCGACCACATCTGAAGAGACCAGTATGGATTATAACTTGTGTTTCTGTGGTGTGCATATTTCTTATCTTCGCTTCCATCCATCCCCTTCAAAGAGGTTGCAACGCCTATGTAAATGTGGAAATTCCATCAAGGGAGTTGACAGATGATGAGATTTACAGCCAGGTCGTAGTGAAAGAAATATTGACAACTCCTTTTATTCAGACAAAAAATCCAAACAAAAATCTGTCTTTGTTTCAGTTGTAGAAGCTTAAGCATATTGTGTTGTATTGGTAATACTGTCCGTTTGTTCCCAATATGAAGCAAAAGCTTTAGACTTATAGCATTCTCAGTTTTATTGGTACTTATTCGTTAACTTCAGATCAATTTTAGTACTAATATTGTCTGTTTGTTCCCATTATATGAAGCAGAAGCTTTAGATTTATAGTTTTATCAATTTTATTGGTACATCATTAGGTTCAGGTTATGCAGTACTAATACAAGTGAATGATATTGTGTTGTGTTCAAGAAATGACTACTGATGTTAACCCTATTTTTACTGTGGTGTGATGTTGATTGATTCATAGGTTGTGACCATTAGCATGTCATCCTCAAACAATTCTGTGAGTTTGAGCAAGTTCATCTTTGTCAATGTCAAATGTAAATGTAATAAGAATTCCAAGATCTTGATTGCTAACACTGCTGAAAATGGTAAAAAGTTGTTCTACCAGTGTGATACTTGTCGATTCTTCAAATGGTGGTATGAGGCCGAACACAATCTGCACCTTTTGAGAGCAGATTTGTATGGTGAAGAGGTGAACCAGATTGATGTCAACCATGAGAATATGGCACTTAAAGAGGAGATCAAAGAATTGAAAGAGACATTGAAAGAGATGAGAAACATTGTCCTCAACGAAGCCACCATTATGAAGAATGAAATGTTTAAGCTTTTAGTTCTTTCCTATATTGTTGTTGGAGCTGTTGTAGTGTTGTTTGTAAAAGCAACATAGATACAGTAGTTGTAGTGTTGTTATGGAGTTTTTTGGTTGTTTTAGTGTCGGATTTGTTCTAGTTGTTTAGTGTCAGATCTATTTTTGAGTAGTTTTCTATGTTTTAGTCTTGATTTAGTATTGTATCTTATGGTGCACACATGATGTAGACAAGATGTTGTTGTTGTACTATATAATGATGATTAAAGTGTGGTTGAATTGTTCTTTCCACTCTGTTTTGTTGGCAAGTTTTTTTAGAAACCACTAGTGTTTCTTTATCTAAGGAACTGTGATCCTCTGAAAAAATGAATTGTGAATTCAGGGATGGTGCTTTTTCTCTGTTCTTTTGAGAAATCAAATGAACTGTATTGAAATTACGCTCTGCTGATAGTATACGGCTGTAAGCCTAATCTGAATATAGAACACATAAATAATAGTGCTCTAATTTCTTCACTTCTTATTGATCGAAGGATAAATACAAAATGTTTGACATGATAAGCCACACTTTAAGATAAGCATTACTGAATGGACATACAAACCAATAACATAAAGTAGTAAATTTTTTGAATCAGAATAATCGGTGAGTAGTTCCGTTTATCAAACAGCAACAGTAACTTCAGTACTAGCCTTATAACAGTAGCAGCAACTTGGTATCACACCTGCTGTAGCAGAATATTTTAGCAAGCTGCTGTCACACCAGAACACTGAATATTTTAGCAAGGTATTGTACCAGAACACATAATAATTACAACAGCAACAGCAGATTCAGTACTAGCCTTATTACAGCAGCTATCACACTAGAACACTGAATATTTTAGCAAGCTGCTATACCAGAACAGTGAATATTTACAACAGCAACAACTGCTTCAGTACTAGCATTACAACAGCAGCAACAACAGTTCCCTTTATCAACTTGGTATCACACTTGTTGTAGCAGAATATTTTAGCAAGCTGCTATCACACCTTGAGCTTTTTTTAACAATAACAATAGCAGCAGACCATTTGAACAAGCTGCTGTCACACAAAGGAGCAGCTGTTATAGAAAACACAAATATGCAGTATCTGAAAAAATAGATTCAAAACTACACCTGATGCAAACCACTGAAGCAGTTGCTGCATTATTGCAACCAAAACGAACAAAAACACAATTCAGATATACTATTCAAGCAACCTACTTCATTTTTATATCAAATCAACAATCTGTTGTTGCAATCGATTACACCTACCCAATCTTTAGCTGAAACAGGGCATGTATTAGTTCAAAAGACATGACCCATCACTTAACCTCTTCAAAAAGGATTTACAACTCATAAACTATTAAGCTCTCAAAAATCAGCAACCATATACAATTCACTTAACCTCTCCAAAAAGGATTTACAGCTGATACACTACTAAGCTCTCCAAAAACCAGCAACCATATACAATTCACTTAACCTCGTCAA